>CP149052.1:12422500-13022500 GCA_038024825.1 Polylopha cassiicola | reverse complement strand
AGTGCAGTGCAACTGGTCGATCAGGACTGACCCCGTTCCCGTTCGATTATTAACTCCTAAACCGGCCGAATTGCTCAAACGGAGCCAAACACGGCCCGTAATTATACGTGGTGCTACATACAGACTCGAGCTCATTCCCAGAACACCGCCCGCCCTGGCTCGAGCACTGCCCGGCTCGAGCCCCGCCCCGGCTCGAGTCCGAGCAGCTCGAGCCTCGAGCACGCGGGGGCTCGAGCACGGCTCGCATGCCGCACGAGGAATTTACGAATTACCTCCTAAATGGATATTTGTTTCGATCATGTTCGATTTAGTTTGATGTAGCGTGCTGGAAACAGAAGGAACGTGGGTTCTTATACCTAATTACGTGTGTAGAATCGATTTATGTGCAACGTTCATTGGTTTCATCGGTATTTGCGAAAAGTAATGTTTTATCATTCACACAGGGTAGCTACAGCTACGATCCCAATCGCTATACGCTGTAAAATGCATTGAAAGTAAGTATACTTACATGGTATTGTGATTTGTTAATCATGAAAAAAATACTTTTCATTGTAATGACATATCAGTAATAGGTACCACCTGTCCCATGGTCAGTATTGGATTTAACAAACTAGATTTACTACGCTAAAGCAGTTGGTAAGTTTAATACACTCACACATTATGTGTGTGTATGTGTCTGTTTGAGTAATAATAATTAAGAATATTGTAAGTAGAATCAATCGTTACCGACGGTTAGTCAGCTGTCAGGCTCAGCGACTCCAGACGCGCGTAGACAAGAAGCACTTGCGAGAACTAAGATGGAAGTAAGTAAGACTCGGTGTGAGATCGAACCGCCGGAGAATAATAATTCCAGTATGTTGTAGGGCCGCGTCCGTGTCCCGGTGCAGCGGTGCATACTGCATGTGCAGCGGCGGATGGAATTCGGCGCGCTGCACGGTTTCGCACGGCCTTGCGCTTATCAAGCGATTTATGGATTTAAACTCTTCAGCAGTTAATTAGAATTTAAATGAGTGTGGGAGACGTCGCCGCGCCGCCGCCGCGCCGCCGCGCCGCCGAGTAGGTACATTACTTATTTACGATGGCCGCGTCTGTGATCGCCGCAGTTACAAGTCGAGGGATGCATTTATAAAACAATCGGGTAACTCTGACAGCGGATATGGGTCTGCACTCTGCGTAACTGCTTAGATATTTATTAAGTACCAATTATGATACGAATTCCGGAAACTTGCTAAAGTTGCTTAAGGGTCAAGAGTAATATATAATTATCATTATTGTCATTCCTATATAGGTATAATAACCGCGAAGGCATCATAAATTATAATATATATTAATCATAATTTTTAAAGAAAATATCTAGGTAAGTACTTAACATAACAACCTACCTAGGACTGGACTACCTACTTACCGAAGAATGCCAAACATCTCTACTCGGGAACGCGGCGTCGGTCGTCTAAAAACTGAAACGTATATGAAATCAATCTCGATTCATTGTTCCGAGGCTGATAGCATCGCGGGCGCTGCGGGCGCTAATCGGCAGCGCGGGCGCGGGCGGCGCGGGCGGTGCGGGCGGCGCGGGGGAGGGCAGGGAGGGGGGGGGGATCTAATTGCCGCGGGTGCTTTTTGCGCGCAATCTGTATGCGGCGGCTTCCACGAAAGCAATTACCGCATCCGCCGAGCGGCCATCTTGCCGCAGCGCAGCCGCCGCCGCGCCGCCCCGCGGACAATACCGCCAATTACCAGCAATTAACATCATCCACCTCCAATCTGACGGCCGCAAAATACCGTCGGTTATTGTAAGTACCCACCCCGTGAGAGACCGCCTGGGTTAGGTGCGTTCAGATGGGTGTCACATACCTACCGATATAGTTATTTACCTAATAGTAGTCGACGAGGCTTTCTGCCCGTGCTCGCGGAGGCTCCGATGTCGTCGGCGCTGCCCGCCCGGGTCGACCGGGAGGCGGCGGCGCCGCGGCGGAGGATCCGGGGCGCTAGATTACGGCCGATATAAATAAAGTTCGGTTCAAGTGTCTCGGCGCTAATGCGGCGATTTATCTCCGACCGGCGAGTGCGGCTATTATTAGCGAACAAAGCCGGCGGTGAACGACGGATCACTCCAGAACTAACACCGGGATTACGAGGTGCGGCGACATCCTCCGCTTTACAGACACGCCGATTGCTTTGTGGCCGATTAGAAATAGTTCCACGGAAGCTATTATTACACTGGTCGTCCCGTAAACTCGAGAGCACACCGCTACGTCTCGATTAAATCCGGCGAGCCGGT
The DNA here is from genome assembly GCA_038024825.1 of Polylopha cassiicola. Classification (NCBI taxonomy): domain Eukaryota; kingdom Metazoa; phylum Arthropoda; class Insecta; order Lepidoptera; family Tortricidae; genus Polylopha; species Polylopha cassiicola. Next base: position 13,020,219 of record CP149052.1, on the reverse strand, counting down.
GGTGGCCGGTGGTGGCCGGTGACGACGCTACCGAAGTTTAAGAGGTAATAATTTCGTTCCTATCGGAATAATTGCCGCCGGGACCGTGAGCCACCGCATTCATAAAGCTTCGGCCGCGGTCGTAAAACGATCGCTTAACGAGACTTCAGCCGGTCGAGGAGTCTAATCGGAATAAGTTTCGAGAAGCGTCGCCCAGTCTCCCGCGCCCGCGCCGCGGCGGAGGGGATCCATTCAACTCCTAATTAGTTGTGAGTTCTTATTGAGTAGCTCGAGATAAGGTTAATGGTTAAAACAGTGGCGGTCGATATACTCGATGTCGCTTTTTACGAGGTGCGAGCGGGTGGCGGTGCGGCGGTGCGGCGGCGGTGCGGCGAGTGTGCGGTGCGTGTGGTGCGTGTGCGCTCCGGCCGGGGCGAGAGCGACCCTGCGCCGGCGCGATACGGCGCGGAGGAGTGCACGCCGCCGCCGGCGCGTCGCCGGACATTTAGAGCGCAGTTTTATGTCCGAGATAAGATAGGGGCAGGTGGCGATGAGTTTACACCGCGGTTCCCGGTAGCGGAGCCGGTCAAAGGGCCGTCGAGCGCGAGGGTCCTCCGATAGATGCTTATCGTAGGTTATTGCCGATGTGAGGAGCATCCGTGCTCTCGCTCGGCTCTACTGAGAATCGAGCCCTGCTTAATTACGGATAGATGTTATCGTGGTGGTAATTAGATCCCCTGCGATCTGTTCGCCTGGTGCGCGCCTGGAGGCGGCTCGTCTCGCTACCGACAGCTATCGACGCTGACTTCGCTTGTAAATGCTACGACTATTAAAAGTAAGAATGTGGACTTCTCAATGATGACCAAATTAAAGCCATTAAATAATCTCATCTCCTCGTTGCTCCAGATGATGCGGATCGCTGCGTGACAGTTTCGGAGAGTGTTCCTCGAGGTGGCATTCGCTCTTGTATAGGTACAATTCAAAAATAGACGAATTCAGAGACAATTCAATTATAATCAAATTTGTAAATTTTGAACTACCTAGGGTGTGTGTACTGGGTACATCCGCAGTAGACACACATCGGGAATGTATCCCACCCAAGTTCGAAACCATTTCTTAAAAAAAAGGTGTAATAAATTCGGGTTTATCTACTGGTTTTTCAAATTAACAATATTAAACGAATACTGATCGTTTTGTGAATTAATTTGCATTAATTTTGTATCACGTCGACGACGCGGCGTGTGTCCACAATAAGATCTTGGAAATAATATATTTTTTACAATAAAAACGAATGCGTAAGAAAGAGGTGACAGGTAGACCCGTATCGATGGGGTTGTTACCTCGTGTTGCGTTTGCGTATAAAGGTTCCTCCTCAAATAATGTGATCTCTAGGTAGGTACAAGGAATTTAACAAACTCTATATTGATTAATTGGTGATTGACTTATTTTACGACGGTAGATCGTCGCCTCTAAATGAGTACTCTACATTGCTGCATTCGGGATACAAAGTGCTTGTATTTCTTTTGGTTAACCCTCGCTTTGCTTCGGTAGATTACCTACTCGAGTGAATGGCATGTTTAAACGAAAGGAGTGAAGATAAATTTACGATAAGAACATTTCTGTGTTTTTGTAAGGTGGTGTTTTCCCTAAACGTTGGTATCGTGGGAGCGTGCGCGGGCGCAAGAAGCTGCGGGCGGGTCGCTACCTGGAGGCGCGGCGGCGGCGCGGGCGCGGCTGGTAATCAGAAGGGTCGCGGTCGGTCGCCGCGCCGCCGCGCCTGTGGACGATCTATGTCGCGATCGATCGGACGAGGCTTGTATCCCTCGATCAATATCGACGTCTCGGCTAGATAACAAATGACGGCCGATGACAAAGCAATTTTAATACTTGCTATTCCCATGGGATAGCATTAAAATTTCAAGGAAACAACGTAGGTAGGTACTTTACTGTCATTTGTCACCTATAAAATGTAATTTAGGTAAACAAATGTAATAATTAATCATAAATATTATAAATGTATGTACCTACTAAATATTATTGTCGAATAAGTACCTATGTACTTACCTACTGTCATTACAATAGGTACCTATAGATATTAGTATGAAATCTTTCGAATTACATGGACACTTGACCCCTAGTTAAACTTTGGTTAAATTCGCCGACAATACCTAGTAGGTACCGGGTTTGTTTTCTGTACAGCTTCCTGTCTGACTGTCTAATATCTTACTCGTAAATTGCCGGGTTATTTTTTACTCCTGTTAATGTCTATTCGGAAATAATTACAGCTGGATTTTCTTACATATAGGTACATAGGTGATAGGTAGCCGTCTAGTTATCAAACTATGCTATAAAAAAAAATCGCTGCGAGAATCTGAATAACAATGCAAGCTAAAATAAACGTACTCATTAGTGTTGGTGCTACTATCAAGACTATTTCGTGAGTGAACTAGGCGAGTTTAGAATCATCTAAATCAATTGGCGTCGTGGATAGTCGATAGGATCCGTCGGTGTGACAGACGGACGGACGGACAGACGAGCCAGAGGCTTTGATATCGGCGATGAGGCCGCGGAATTTATCGCCCGCCGACTCCCGATCACTTGCCCCGGGTTTTGTTCCACTACAGATACCTACTTAGATATATAGGTACCTACATAGTAGGTAATAATACACCAACATATATAGTAATCTTAGATTACCTATCTAGTTATTACGGACCTATATGGACACGTTACCTTATCACAACCTGAAGTTTTTTGTTTGTATTTTATTTTTCTGTTTCGTAGGCAGGTAGGAAGGTACAAATAGCTAATTTCAAAATCAAAACCAAAAACATATAGGTATATTATCATTTATTCGATTTAGGCTTTTATAAGTTTTTATGAAGGTCAGGTTATCAACTGATCGATCACGTGCAACATTCCATTTATTTATTACCTACTGTTGAAAAGATAGATCACAGGTCTATAATACAGTAGGTATTAATATAGGTAAATTATATTGGGGTGCCTGGTATCTATACTTATGTGCCTATATAGTCAGCAAAGCACGTCATATACTTAGTAGGTACATTCGGCTGGTCCCAGTGTCGCGTCGTTAGACAACATCATTTAGTTATTTATTGATTAATGTGGGAACGCTACGTCGCTACACGACGCGGCGCGACACGACACGACGCGGCGCGGCACAGCGCGACGAGCACCGGCCTGCATGGTGGCGCTAGGATGGAGTGCTGCAACAGATAGAAGCGACGTGGTCGGTGCTCGGAGCGCCGCGGCCCGGGGCCCGGGAGCCTGCCCCGGGCGGTCTGTGGACGCCGAATGATAATGAATTGGCTCGTGACGGGCGCGATAGCATCAGGCCGGCGGCTGGTTAGCTGCCTGTTATTAATCAATTACTGAAGGTCATCGCTCAGGGCTCCGCGGGGTGCCGCTGTGACAGCAGTCCTCGGGCTCCTCGGGCTCCGCGGCGGGACCGTCTCCCGGTGAAGGGTGGCGGCAGCAGGGGGTGGGAGCAGGTCAGGTGAAACATTCATTCATCACGTGTTTTTTCAATAATTGTCTCCGGAATGTGTTTATTTCGTAAAAATATTTTTATGTCGCAACATAATCATTAAGGCGAAGGGGGAACTCTTTAGAATACTCAGATCTTGGCCCGTAGTAGGTCCGAGTTTATTAATTAAGTAAGTATGTTAATTATATACTTACCTAAAAAATAATAGTGTTAATTGATTGGGTTATTAAAAAAAATATTATATAATTAAGATATTTGTGGCTTTTAGAAGTGAAGTTTTTTTTTATTTAACTAGAAAATATAAGTTACTACAAAATATAAGTTATTACCTATGCCTACATAGATTAGTAGGTACGTAGGTACACCTAGTTACATGAGTTGTTGTGATAAGTGTATATGTAATGAACTTCGTTTCTGACTTCCGCATCTATTTAGAGCGGCTCCCCTCCAGTAGGAAGTCATAACCTTTGACGTGCGACGAAATATGGATGCAGGTATAAAGTACACACATTGCATTTAAGAGTGAAATATGTGACGGTCGCAGCGAGTGCGAGCAGACAGCACGCAGCAAGCAGCAGGCAGCAGGCAGCAGACAGCAGGCAGCAGGCAGCAGACAGCAGACAGCAGACAGCAGGCAGCAGGCAGCAGGCAGCAGGCAGCAGGCAGCAGACAGCAGACAGCAGGCAGCAGGCAGCAGGCAGCAGGCAGCGGGCTGCGGGCAGCAGGCAGCAGACAGCACGCAGCAAGCAGCAGGCAGCAGGCAGCAGGCAGCAGGCAGCAGACAGCAGACAGCAGGCAGCAGGCAGCAGGCAGCAGGCAGCGGGCTGCGGGCAGCAGGCAGCAGACAGCAGGCAGCAGGCAGCAGGCAGCAGGCAGCAGGCAGCAGCGCCGCGACGCTCCTCTTAATTACATACTTGTAGCCGCGCCCCGAGCGGTCGTACATCACGCGCAGATTAGATAATTTCAAACATTAGCTGTATTATGACAGATTTATGTTGTAGCGATGTCTGTCGTGTAAAATATCGGTTCTCGGTAACGGAACGAGTCGAGCAAATGGTTGGTGGACTGATTGATGAGTGTATTGTGTCTGTCACCTAAACGAAGTTCGACAAGAATGGAACTTTCGAATATTGTGTAATGAAATAGCTACTTTATTAGAAGATTTATGCATAACAATTATTTACTACACAGTTCTCTAAGCGGACTGTTTAACATTTAAACGTGTTATAAAAACCGGTGAATTTCAATCAAGACTCGTTGGAATAATATGTATGTAAATGACGTTTATCGACACGAGATCGGAACAAATTATTCGTATTTGAACCGATTAAATTCGGGGACGACCAGTTGTTCTCGGAACCGCAAAAAAATGTATTCGGTTCGATTCCGGGCAGAGGCATTAGAGAGCTATCTATTCAGATATGCGCGATATGGAGCGTCACGCGACATCTGCGGCTCCCGGCGGCTCTGATAAACATATCACCGCGTCCTCCCCCGGCGCGGTGGACCCTAGCGCGCTGGACACACGGGCGGGTTTCCCGCGGCGCGGCGGCGGGGCGCGGCGGCGGCGCGGCGACGAGCGAGCTCCCGCGGTGCATTCCTCGTGCAGCGGTCATACGTTACAGTTGACATCGAAATGGCCTTTTTGTCCCTGAACGCAAGCGGCGCAACGCCCTGAAAAAATACCCATAATTATGAAGTTTTCAAACGAACCGGAAGTGCCTCATTTAGTTGTCCCCCCGACACTATAACGCATTTAATTATTATTTATCACTTAATACCATTCCGTAATGTGACTCGTAATTCAAAGGTATAATTCTTTTTCTACTTTTCTAGAAATCCAGCACACGCCACACGCGATAAGCGTACCCATAGCTATATATCAAGAAAAAAATATGAAATATGAACTTTTATGAAGAAGCTTAACATGCTGAGCTAAGGGTGGCGCGAACGACAACTCTGTGTGCGGAGTTTGTCACGAGCCGCATCAGTCGCCGGACTAGCTGCCTCCTGGTGTCGAGCAGCTCGTGCGGAGTAGGTACTGGTGCAAGTCGTATTCCCGGAGTGGTGCTCGCGGCCCTCCAGCTCTCGGCGGCGGCGCGCCAGAAATTTATTTTTTTGCTCCGACTCCGGTTTGATCTTTTTTGTTAGACACTTGCTTAGAGCTAACAAAATGAAAAGGTCAGTAATCAATTCAGCGGTCGACGAGTTAAAGGGCTACCAGTTTTTCGCAAAGGGCCGCCGCCGGAGCCCGCGGGGGCGAGGCGGGTCAGGGGGGGGAGGAGGGGGCGCGGTGTCGCTTTGTGCCGCCGCACTTAATTAATACGAGCGGCGAGGACGACGCGGGGACAACAAATTTGCCTGCGTCGGACCCGCGCCGCCGTGAGACCAGCGCCCGCGAAACGTTTCGTTAAATTTATCGGCCTTATCTCGAGCATCTCGCGGCGGCAGCGGGCGGTGGCGGGCGGTGGCGGGAGGCGGCGGCGAGCGGGCCGGCCGCTGACTCCGACAGATTTTTAGAATTCTGAATATCCGTGAGAACCGGCCGACCGGAGCGACGCCGCGCCGAGGTCGAATGAAGTGATAGTGCGGACAGGTGGACAATTGAACAAATTGACACAAAAACGCTAAAGACTGAGGCTGATCGGATCGGTCCTCGTTGCATTATGCGGATCCGGCCCGTCGCAGATTCATACCCGCGCGTGGTCCGCGACTCGAACACGCGCCCGGTCGCCCGGTCGCCCGGTCGCCCGAGCCGAATCGGTCTCGATCGATGATTAGCAGTTGTTAAATTTAATTAAGGATGTGATTCCGCCCGAGAGTTATACGATCTCCAATTAAAATCCCATTACCGGTCGCTCGGCGCGCACTCGGCGGGTGATTAATCGAGGCACCTAATTTTTAAAGTTCGAAGTCATGTCTCCTTCTCGCGGCAATTTAAATGCGCTCGCGATGACTCGGGAGCCGCAGCCGACAGCGACGGCCGCGGCGGTGCGGCGGTGCAGCGGTGCAGCGGTGCGGCGGTGCAGCGGTGCAGCGCGGTGCAGCGCGGTGCAGCGCGGTGCAGCGCGGTGCAGCGCGGTGCAGCGCGTGATTGATGTCGCGGGAGCCGATACCGATCGGGGCTATATCGATGTTTTATTGCGGCGGAGGACGGTCCCGGCGAGCCGCGGGGGGCGCTTGTCACCACGCCGACCGCCGCCGTCTCATCTAACTTTCCTCTTATTTAATAACGGCTAAATAGTTATTTATTATGTCTGGGCCCGCGCCCGCGACCGGCGCTCTATTAATTATGAAGGGGTACTCGTGAATCTATTTTAGAAATTGATTTAACATCCGATCTAAAGGGTCTAAGGGTTTATCGAGATGTACTTAACTACTGTTTTTCTTCGTTTATTATTTACATCAAGAATCGTGTCGGTTCACCGACTCTATCGATCGCTTTGAGGAATTTGTACGGTGCCGTTTATTATATGAGTCGAGCACCCTTATAAATAACTCACTAGATAAAAACTTGTTTTAATAAAAGTTTTAATAACGCGGCCCTCGAGATAATCGCGATTGTGCTCGCGCACTTGTCCGCGCACCGGCAGCGCGCCCCCGGTGCAGCGGTGCAGCGGTGCAGCGGTGCAGCGCTGCAGCGACGCACCGCGGGAGTGGTGATACAGTATGGGAGCTCTCTATAACGAGCTGTCGGTATTCGTCAGCTGCGCCGGGGATGACAGTCGCTGGCTCAGCGCTTGCGGCGGCTGGACGACTGGACGGATCCGACGAAAACTAATAAACGGCGCGTCGAATTACTTGCTCGAGATGCGAGGGGCGAGGGGACAGGTCGCGCCGAGGCGAGTATTACGAGAGGGTCAATAGTATAAAAGGGATATTAAGCGTAATCCGAAAATTCAATTACCGAGCATACTGAATATAAAATGTTTTGTTGATTTATTTGTTCGCGGTCTGCAGCCGCTTCCGTAGGGTCGCCGGTTCGACGCGGGGTGATGCATGACTTCCAGGCTAGAAGTAGGTCTTTCCTATTGTTACGTCAGGTCTGTTCATAATTTCCATAAATAGGGGCACAAAATTACTTACTTGCAACAAACAGTGAAGCGTAAGTAGATAAAATAACTGAATAATACATTACTAGGTAGATTATACATATAATATAATACCTACAAGCGCAAGCGACGAGTAACTTTAATGGGTTGGGAAGGAAAGATTGAGGATTAACTGTAGCGTTAAAATTTATTTGATTTTGGTAGAATTTGGTGTTTAGTAAAAACTAAAAATGTTATGTTTTCACGAGTAGGTAGGTAAGCATGTTTTTTTAGCGTCGGATACAACATTTTATTACCGAAATGAAAATAACCAGCAGTGATATACTTAATAAGTATACTTCTTGTACCTACCTACGTACCTACATATTTGGGTAAGTAAATGGAAAAAGACTCGATCTAAAATACTTACTCGAGAGTAACCTACACTTAGATACGTTGATACCTTCTCTTTCACAAACCATTACTTTTCTTTGTCAGCAATTAAATAACAATTAAAACTCTTATTTAATTTTTAATTTTAATAATTAAAAATAAATACCTAAGTATAATAAACAAGTAGTTATGTAAACGAAAACATTCCGTTCCACCGCACCGCATATCAAACCAAAACAGTTTTTGTTCTAAAACATTCAATGGTTGTCAGCTTGCCATTCTTTCGGTGTAAGTAGGTAAGTACAGCGCAATAAACCGGGGCCAAGCCTAATAATACCAGAAAATCTATTATACTTACTTGCCCCGTCACACAGTTTTATTTGTTTCCTCTTGTATAGCGACCCCTCGACCGAATTAGCAGCGCATCAACAATCACACAGCACAAGGCGATGCATCCGCGCTGCACCCGCGATGCACTTGCGATGCACTTGCGCGATTATCACTGTTTATCACACACGTGCTCGTCCCGAATCGACTGCAGGGGCCGGGAGGGACTAGCACCGGCCCTATTATTACGTCCGAGCAATTTGACATTCCCGCGACAATATTAATTCGGTTTTATGACATGCGAAATTGGTTTGTATAAATTGCGAGCGGCGGGCACACGTGCCGGGTCATGTTATTAAACTTTTCATTAGGACCCTTGCAGGGGTCTCCGCTCTCCGCTCTCCACTCTACTGCGTCCCTTTGTCGAGAGGAGGCGAAGGTGAAGCGGCCGCGTCTGACCCGCTCTCCTCGCTTCTAACCCACCTGTACCTACCTACTACCTTTACTGTCAAATATACCTGCCTGGTTACATTGAAAATTCAATTTAGTGTAGGTAGGTACTTTGTATGAGTAAGTACCTATAATAAAAGATTGGTAATAACCCCTTCCACAGTCCAGCAGTCTGCTACGAATACAGGAATTATATTGGTTTCGTAACGTCAGCTAAAAAAATAATAATATATGTGTTGTGTTTTTAGCATAAGTAGGGTAGATTGTAACTAAATCAGTCTGTGATCGGCCATTAAACGAAGCACATCGCGCAACTATATTTTTGAGTTTTATTTTCCGAATTACGTAGAAAAACACCACAATTGGCGACGAGGATATATCTTATCTACAGTGCAAAAGTTTTTTTATATAATTAAAAAAAAAAATGGCGAATAGTGCAAATGTAATGTACGGCGGCAGTCTCAGTTTCGACCATCGGATACACGAGTGGAGCATTTTCAAAAGCAGGTTGTCTCAGTTTTTTGCGGTCAACGACATAACTCAAGAAACTGATAAAGCTGGAGTGAAGCGACGGGGCATTTTATTGACATCTTTATCCGAAGACACTTACCGTATATTAAGGGATCTAGTGGCACCTATAGAACTGGATGAAACTGAGTTCAAAGTCCTCATAGGAACTCTCGATGCTCATTTCACACCAAAAAAGAGCAGTTTTGCAGAGCGGTACGCATTTTATAAGGCGGAACAACGACCCGGTGAAGAATTAGCAGATTGGGCTGCGAGGTTACGTAACCTGGCTCGTGATTGCGAATTCGGAAGAGGATTAGAAACAGCCTTACGCGACCGTTTCGTGTTGGGATTGGAAGACCTAAAAGTAAAGGAAAAACTGTTCACGGAGAAGGTGGATGATACTTTTACAATTGTCAAAGCTTTGGAGCTGGCGCAAAGTATACGTTGTGCGCGGCAATCGGTGCAAAGTACCCACTCCGCGCCGCCAACACCAGTTTACAATGTACGCGCGGGCGGTGTGCAGCAACGTAAACAACCTGGACTAAAGGCTAGTGCTTGTGAAGTATGCGGATATAAAAATCATGTTAAGAGCGAGTGTCGTTATATTAACTATACTTGTCAAAAGTGTAAACAAAAAGGGCATTTAAAACGAATGTGTAATGCACATCAAGTGCGTTTTAATAATTTTATATCGGAGGGTGATGACGACATAGTTGAAGGTGAGAATATTTTTAATATTATAACAGTTAACGGTGAGCCAATGCAACAGTTGGTGACGATAGCGGACGAACCTATTATCTGTGAAATAGACAGCGGGAGCGCAGTGTCAGTTCTGCCTCATGAAACCTATTTAAGGTATTTTTCTAAGTACAGGTTAGTTTCTTCAAATGTCGTATTGAAGTGTTATAATGATAGTCAATTACCACCTAAAGGAACAGTCGCATTACCCGTCACATATGAAAACATAAGTAGGCAAATACGTTTTTTTGTAATACCCACAATAAAAAAACCAATATTGCTAGGTCGCGATTTTTTGAGTATTTTTAAGATGCAAATATGCAGTAATAATGTGTTTAACATCGAATCGAACGATTTAAATACAAAATTAATGTCAAAATATTCAAAACTGTTTTCAAATGAGCTAGGTAGGTTTAATAAATATAAAGTGACTTTAAAAGTAAAACCGGATACCCCATTAAAGTTTTTTAAACCCCGCCCAGTTCCTTTACCGTTAAAAAATAAAGTAGAAGCCGAGATCCAACGTTTAGTCGAATTAGGTATTTTAGAAAAAGTTGACCACGCTGACGTTGCTACACCTATAGTACCGGTTTTACGCGCCGATGGGAACATTAGAATCTGCGGCGATTATTCCGTCACATTAAACAAAGCATTATATGTTGATAGTTATCAGGTTCCACGGATGGAGGACTTATTTTCAAAACTTTACGGTGGAGAGGAATTTACTAAGTTGGACCTTTCTAGAGCCTATAACCAACTTGAATTGGACGAATCGAAAAGATTAACTTGTATAAATACTCATAAAGGTTTATACCAGTATAATAGGTTGGTTTTTGGGCTGACCAACGCACCTTTTATTTTCCAACAAACCTTAGAAAGTCTATTGAGGGATATTGACGGGGTGTGTATATTTATTGATGACATTTTAGTGACAGGACCGAATCGAGATATACACATAAACAGATTGGAGCAAGTTTTGAGTAGACTGGAAGACGCTGGTATGCGCCTACAAAAAGATAAATGTACTTTGTTTACAAAATCGGTAGAATATCTTGGGTTCATCATAGATAAACACGGCCTACATAAAACACCGAAGAAAGTAGATGCCATTTTAAAGTGTGAACGTCCTAAAAATGCAAGTGAGTTAAAGTCATTCTTGGGATTGGTAAATTACTACAGGTGTTTCATACCTAACACTTCCAGTATACTCAACCCGTTAAATGCTCTTTTAAAAAAAGAGGCCAAATGGAATTGGGATGAAACAACTGAAAAAGCTTTTAATGATATTAAGTTAGCAATGACCTCGGATCGCGTACTAGCACACTACAATCCTAAATTGTTAACAATTGTAACGGCGGACGCGGGACCAGCGGGGCTGGGGGCGATTCTGTCGCAGGTGCAATCAACAGGGGACGAGCGCGTGGTGGCGTATGCGTCGCGATCACTTTCGAAAGCGGAGTGTAACTATGCGCAGATACAGAAAGAGGCCGCAGGCATTGTTTTTGCAGTTAAAAAGTTCCATCATTATTTGTATGGTCGTATGGAGCCTTTTATACTACGTACAGACCATAAACCCCTTGTTACGATATTCGGGGATAAAAAGGGTATCCCAGAAATGGCCGCAAATAGATTACAGAGATATGCATTATTTTTGTCAAGTTACAATTTTAAAATCGAGTATATCAAAAGTGATCAAAATATCGCAGATTTTTTATCTCGATCGATAGCCAGTTATGCATCAGAAGAACCAAATTCGTTAAATATGACTACAGACAGTTGCTTATACATTAATTACTTTACAGATAATATGCTCAAACCGATAACATTGTTGGACGTAAAAGAAGCCACCGCTTCTGATAATGTTCTTAGTCGAGTAAAACAGTACATTATAAATGGGTGGCCACGAAACGCGTTAACGGACGAATTGAAACCATATTACAATTGCAAATTGGAACTGAGTGTGGAGGATGGTTGTATTTTAAGGGGTCCTAAGTTAATAATACCACAAATTTATCGTGAACAATTATTGAACGAGTTGCACAATTCTCATTTTGGTATTGTTAAAACCAAAACAGAAGCGAGATCGCGTATGTGGTGGCCAAACATAGATAGGCATATAGAAGAGAAAATAGGTTCATGTAGTATATGTAATAGTATGCGCACTGCTCCATCGCGATCGCCGCTCACTCCTGGCCATACCCGGCACGGCCTTGGGAACGCGTGCATATGGATATGTTTACGCTAAACGGTAAACATTTTTTAGTGATCGTTGATGCACACTCAAAGTGGGTAGAATGTTTTCCTATGCAGTCTATCGATACGCGAGGCGATAATTGCGAAATTACAGGAGGTAAACAGTCGATTTGGATCGATGCAAACTTTAGTGACGGATAATGCGACGAACTTTTGTTCAAACGATTTTGAAACGTTTTGTCTTATGAATGGTATAAAACATACAACGAGTCCATGCTATCATGCAGCATCAAATGGACAAGCAGAGAATAGTGTTAAAACTATTAAAAGAGGGATAAAAAACATATTATTAGGGAATAATAGTGACTCTGTGGTTAAACAAATAAATAATTTATTATTTGATATAAGGAATTCTATTCATGCCACAACCGGTTTTTCGCCAGCTCAGCTGATGCTCGGTAGGTCGTTACGCTGTCGTCTCGATTTGTTGCAGCCATCCGCGGCAACTCATAATGCAAACGCAATCACACCGTATTCCACAATGTCGTTATCAGCACAAGCTAACCAGAATGTTTGTTCTAAACAGATCTCACAAATTAAGAATTACGGAGGGCAGCGAGATTTATTACTGGAAGAAGGAGATGAAGTTTTGGTTAAGCATTTTTATTGTAATGGTAATAAATACACTTGGAAGAGGGGCAAAGTGATGAAAGTTATTGGTAACCGAATGTATTGGGTAATTGTTTTCGATTTAAACTTAACAGTAAAAAAACATATAGATCACTTATTATTGTATAAAGGGGGTAAACAAATATGTGATAATTTAAGTGACTATAATGATTTTCCATGTCTCCAAACTAATGTAAACAATGAGTCCGGCAACTCTGTACTTGATTGTAATATTAGTCAACAAGTGACCGATTCTCAAACCTCGTCTGTTCAGTCACACGAGTCAGATGTCATCCCCGAGAGCGAGGGAGAGAGGGATCGGTCGTCGGAGGATGGGTCTGGGACACCACCGTTACCAAGCACTACTTCGATATCTCGCGAAGATATATTTGTTGATTGTGAATTAGACGAAGTAGAATCTCCTGCTAAAGTCGAATGTCCAACAAATTCCCGTACTACCCGGACTACACGTAATCCGAATCCAATGTATAAGTTTTAATTATAAGTTTAATCTACTTCATATTTTACATACTTACTTTTTTATTAATTTAAGTAAAAACCTAGTTGTACTTTTATAAATAAGTTTAGTCTATATCTATTGGTGAAGGGATTGTTGTGTTTTTAGCATAAGTAGGGTAGATTGTAACTAAATCAGTCTGTGATCGGCCATTAAACGAAGCACATCGCGCAACTATATTTTTGAGTTTTATTTTCCGAATTACGTAGAAAAACACCACAATATGGTTACGAGTTAAATCCGTATACTTACTTAGATGTTATATTCCAACGTGCAATAAGCGTGAAAGCATCATAAAGGTTAGTACATATTATAAATCAACACAGACACAAACGAGCGCAAAGTTAAATAAAAGGAACAGCGCGGGCGTGCGAAATGATCGTCGGCGCGGTATTGTTTTGTTTATTAAATACAAACATCTGGTAGACGCGACGCGACCGGCCGCACAGACAGACAGACAGACAGCGGGCCGGCGGACGAGGAGCGCACATTATTTGATTTTTAATTGCTCTGTGGAATGCCTCTCGAGCCCTCGCGCTGCCCTCGCGCTGCCCTCGCGCCCTCGCGCCTGCCGCCCTCGCGTCAACCCTCTCCCACGAATGAGGATTTCATTTCGTGGACCTCCTTCTTGTGCAAATAAACGGACGCAAAAATGGATATATACTTACATACCTACTTATCTACTCATGTTTGTACTTATCTATTTAAGAATAGTGATGAATATCAAGTACCTACATATCTGTTACCTACCGTAGGTACCTAAGTAGGTATCCACCTCCTTTGATCTGTATCCATATGTCCGTTTGTTATCTCTTTATAGCTTAGCGATTTAGGTGAAATTTAATGGATATATAGTTTGAGTCTCGGAAAATGATAGGTTTTATCACGGAAACCATCCCACAAGAGTGACCCCCGCCATGTGTGATGAGAGTAGATGTTTGTATTGGTGAAGAACGATAATAAAAGGAACCGATTTAGACGAAATTTAGATAGTTGACTATAGTAAAGGTAGGTAAGTAATTTTTATTGTGTCAATCAGGTCTTAAGGGGATGAAAAACACAAAATACGTACCTACTTACCTACTTACATTTAGGTACTACAAACTGTATAATAAGTAAAATAATATACCTACTTCCGTTCTTGAATTGACATCAATATGTACTTATTCTAAAAGATTGTCTCCGAAGCGGGCAAGTAATGCATATGCCTCGTAAATAAATAACATCTAGATAGGTAGGTAGGACGTGGGACGTGGCCGTCGAATATTTTAAAAGTGATGTTTGTAAATTGAACGACATTGTCAGAAACAGTATGGACTTGGAATCGTACAGCCGAACAATACAATTATAACCTAATCTCAAAAAAGTGTGTGTTAACTTGTCGCTATACCTTCCTGTCTACGTTAAGAATATCTTATGGACCGTTATGGACGGTTAGCAGCCACTAACTCGCAACGTACCTAAGTAGACAAATACCTAAGTTTCACAATGTTAATCCTGAAATAATTGTACTGGGGATAGTTACTTGTTTAGGTAGGTACTTGTTATAAAACGACAACATTATTAAAGCGTGTTGGTCTGTATGTGTGTCAGGCGGCGCCGCGGCGCGTCGAATGTCGATAACGCCCGCATGCCTAATTTATGCTATTTGCGGCACCGACCCGAGCAGAGACAGAAAAACCAATTAGCACACACTTCCATATTAATATGCATTCTTACCAACTGCAACTGCGTTTTTGTTACAATTGTATTTGCACAACGAATACGCCGATGATCCTGCAGATCCTGTACAAATTCTATAGTGAATGCACGGGATCAATATCTTGAAATATATAAGTATACTTACTTAATAATGATATTTAAAGATATAATAATTAATAGGACTTGTTGGTGATGGAAAATACCGGAAATTTTCCGTTGTTACTTGTAGAGAGCACTACGAGGATATTGAAATCAGGTATCTCGGGGTAATTTTGCAACATAATTTGATATTAGGTATAGATATACCTACTTTACACATACCTAAGTAGATATAACTTAGGTATGTGTAAAGTAAAAAATAATATGTAAGTAGGTACCTACCTAATTAAATCAAAAAGAGATTTTGTTCCCTACATATAGAAAGGCAAAATGTTAAAGATTATAATCATTAAGTATCTATACCTACCTAGATATATTTAAATCAGTAATAAATAGTTAGGTAAGTATTTGCTTTAAATCTTCTGTGATTTCAGTAGATATAGGGTGGAGTGCATAGTCTGCGGACTGAATTATAACCCATTTCAGCAGCTGTAGGTCCGTGGTCCGGGGCTCCACACACGAGAGCCTCCTCCGCGGCCTCCGCCCTCCGCGCCCGCGCCGCCACGCACGAGACGCACCGCGCCACGCACGCGGGCGGCGGCGGCGGCGGCGGCGGCGGCGGCGGCGGCGGCGGCGGCGGAGGGCGGTTAGGGCGCAATATCCACTTTTATTAGTTTTTCCGCGGTGACATGTCGCTTTGAACCTCCCCCGTGTCTCCCCCCCCTCCCCTCCCGTGCGAGGAGGCCCTCGCTTATTGTCGTGGAGCCTTCTCCCGCCGCGCTCCATTATTCTCCTCTCGCAGGCAAATTGGAGCACAAACGAGTTAATGCGCCGTTTGTAATTCATCCCCGGATTTTACGGCATTCGACGGTGAATATTTGATGCGAGACGTTGATGGAATCGCTCATCGGATGACAGCGCCGTTTGAAATTGAGACGCAATTCATTAGGCGTGTTTGGATGATTCGCATTTCGCGAGCACAATTATAAGAGCGACTGTTCGCTCCGTGCGGTCTATTGTGATCTTTCGCTTTGTCGTATTATCTATCGCTCGCTCGTTGAATCTCATTGAGCTTTCCCCATTCGAAGTCAGGGAACGTGATCGCCGAGTTCGGTGAGTCATAATCATATGATTTCCAAATGATGGGATACTTATCTTCATGAGGTTGCTTGCAATTCTGATTGGGTACCTGTCTCTACCTACATACCTACTGCAGTTTGCCAAATAGGTAGGTACCTATTGCATATTCGTGGATGCAGTGTCCTCGCTGCAAACTCAGGCATGCATCATCATTCCTGTGTCGCCGTGGCTCGCATGTCGCGCGCGTCAGTCTCGCCGCGCCGCTTGTCGCTCGCATGCCGCGCGCGTTACGTACTTACCTACCTGGTCACACATCGCGTCTACTGGTTCTTACTATAAAATAATTACCTATGTATATTTACACCTACAATCACAGAATACGATTAGGTATATTTATAATAGTTATACAGGTAACATTAACCTATATTAAGGTTAAAATATGACGTTATTAATTAACTCTTTATCTAAAGCATGTCATAATGACCCTGCTCAGTGCTCGTCGTGGAGCACGGCTGGATCGCGGCCAATTCATGTTGAATTTAATAGTTACTAGTTTACTATGAAATGAGATTAGGTAGGTATACAATTGAATCGTAACAAGCATTTTATTCATAACTAGCGACCCGCCTGGCTTCACACGGGTGCTATAAACCTTCCTCTTGAATCACTCTATCTATTTAAAAAAACCGCATCAAAATCCGATGCGTAGTTTTAAAGATTTAAGCATACATAGGTATATAGGGACAGAAAAAGCGGACAATGTTTTAATATCAATTAAAATGATTTTACTTTGTACCAAGACAGCGGGAATTGATCCCACACCTATAGGTACCTTAAGGCACCATGCTTCCTCTTACACTATGGGCATCACGGATTGAATGGACGAAATAGGTATTTATACTAGGTACTTTCGGGTCCTGTCTTTGTACCTACTTTTTTGTTTACAAGCTCTACATTTTGCTATTCTCGCCTTCGTACAAATATTGAGTAGGTCACTTATCACTTAGGTATGGTTATAAAAACTAAAAAAAATAACACTAAAAGTATTAACCTACTTAGTTATCAGTAAATATTTATTACATAACCGAGGAAGGCTTATCTATTATTTTTTACATAAAGACAACTCCTGTCGGGCGACGCAGCTAGTTGCAATATAATTCAGTAGACTGTGATTAGGTGTGCATATACCTAGTGTAGAGGAGTCGCGTGATGTGATCGGGTACCGGGAAGGAGGTAAACCTGTCTTGTAATTGATTTATTCAGGTATCGATCTGCGACGCGGCCGCGCGGGTGACGGACTAGCTGGACCGTGGGAGCCGCCGCGCAGCCTTCCCGGAACTACCGACCACTGGCGCGGCGGGTCGCGGCGCGGCAACGGCGCGGCGGCGGCGCGGCGCGGCGGACGACGCGACGTCGCACCGATACTATTCTATTCGCAACAATGTATTAGTCTATATATGTATTATATACCAACCTTTAAAAGTAGAAGTTCTACTGACATATAGACGTACGCACAGCCGTAATCGCTAATAAAAGAAATGGGTAATTTGGACAGTTATTTATTTTATTTGCTGACGTTCCGAAAACACTTATACATCCGGTCAGTTCCCATATAGGTACTTACTTATGTAGCACGCATGAAACACCACTTTAGCGTTGGACTATCGTCAGCATTTGGTAGGATACGTGTTTCATGGTTTATTGGAATTCATCCCCTAAGGGTGCAAAAGAGTTAAAAGTTTCATTTGTTTTCAACTTCTACCCAGACGAAGTCGCGAGCTAAAATTTGTTATTTATTAACAATATAACATTGTGTTTAGCTCCGCTATTTCTGTTCATTACAGAATATAAAATTAAGTCATATTACTTAAGTACCTACCTACCTATATCCAGGTTCACTCCACTAGTGTTTCAATGAGCTTGTTAGCTGCGCTCAGCCGGCGCGCGGCGCCGCGGCGCGGCGGTTGTTGTGATTCATTGTGAGCAAATACGACGAAGTAGCTATTAATGTGCTCGTAAATTAGAGCATCAAAGCAGAAGCAGCGAGCACTGTTTAACATGCTGAAAGGGATCCATAAACTTGACAATTCTGTTACCATTAGGGATGCAACATCGTTCATAAAAAACATCGATACTGAAACATCGATGTTTTTTAAAGTCCAACATCGATGTTGAAAACATCGACGTTTAAGAACGATACATCGATGTTTTTTCGATGTTTGCTTTAATTACAAAGAAAAGTATTTTCCTTATAAAAAATATCATAATTACTGATAATGTCAAACAATTAGTTACTTTAAATGATAAATCTATAACGTATTAGGCTTCGGATTTTGTTTTTCCGGTAAGTGGTAACGGTCATTAACGGTGGCGTGAGAGACAAATCAAAAGAAGAATGGCGTCAGTGCAGAGGCGGACTGGCGGAACGTGGTCACGTGACACGTATCACACCACACGCGCGACACACACACACGCAATGATAGTTACGTACAATACGAAGAGAAGGCGCTGCAATCAAACATCGTTCATAAAACATCGTTGTTAATGAACGATGTATCGATGTTTTCTTGTAGTTCAACATCGATGTTTTAACATCGATGTTTATGAACGATACATCGATGTTTTAAAACATCGATGTATCGTTTGCATCCCTAGTTACCATAAAGGTATTATTATGTAAGTGTCTAAATAGAAACATGCCGGGTATTTATTTTAATGAGAAAACAATGGTTTTTTTCTGAATACCTATTATAAAATGTGTTGCTTATTTTACTTACCTATGTTTCCTTTTAAAAACCGTAGGTACCTACATAATACAGCTCAATTATTATGTTACGACAGGTATTATCGTATACCCGCGTCGGCACTTCTACGAAGCTAATCCTCTGCTCTATGCACACAAGTGCTGCCTCTTCCGGGAACCGACCCACCGACACCACACGTCCCTGCCGCCGCTAGACCGGCCACTGCACCTCGCGACTCGTGACTCGCTCTGCAGATGTAATCGTTAAGATGGCACTCATAGACATAATTGATAGATGAGAATTGTCCGTATCTTCGAAGCGGATGATAAATCTGCCGGGTCACTGCCCGGCTGCGGACTGTAGCCTTATTTACGAGCAGTTTCAGTGTTTCGAGGAAGCTTCTAAAACAAAAGGCGAAGGAGTTACGATGGCATAATTAATTAGATAATGTTTAAAGATTAACTAAATCTTAAAATACCCGTAGGTATCATTGTATTTATAAGTAATAGGTAAGTATTTTTTTTTGTTTTTTTTTTATTTAATCATAATTATTAGCAATCTCTAGATGTAATCCACATGCAGGCTTCGTCAAAAATATAGGTTGAGACAACATTAAATTAGCAACAAGCTTGGTCAGAATGAATATACTAATACTAAATACATAAAACATATCCGCAACATGCTTCGTTCAGAACATTGGCATCTAAACATGGTCATTATAATTATTGGTAAGTAATTGTATTAATTAATGTAGGTAGATAGATAAAGAACAAACGTGCTTCATAGGGAAAATTGTATCAAACTAAAAACTTAAATACATTTGACACAATAACGTTACAGAATGGATGAGAGAGCATATTTCAGTGGAAACTTCGGACACCATTTCAATTCCAAGAATTTAATACCCCATTTAAAAGGTTCCCTTTTTCGAAAAACCAATAAAACAGTAGATGTTCGATGTAAAAAGCATTCCAAAAATAAACAAAGCGGTACAGTCAGCAGCAGAACAAACGCCGCGCCCGGAATAGACAAAGAAGTTCGTGTCGTGGAATGTAAAAAGTTTCATTCCAAAACGGCCGTCGGCGGTGAGTTGTAACTCTGCGGGCACATCGCGGCGCGCCGAGTGCTCGCTACCACTGTACGGAGCAGCACGACGTTGTACACCCTGTAGGTACATCCTGTACAGCTACTTACACGAAGTTTGTCAAACTTAGTTTGATTTTCTATAAGATAATATCAGTACTGAACTAGGTACATAACTATTAGGGAAATTAATAAAACTGTATTTCTTGCAATAATACGTGTAAGTACTTACCTAACGATTGGAATGATAGAACTATTTATAAACGGATTTAGTTCGCGTATTTTTTTAGGTTTGTTTTCTTTTTGCTTAGGTTTTGAAAACAGTTTCCATAACGGTAGCGCGACTGAGCTGACGTCTAGTTGTTTCATTAAACCTTGAAGGCATCAGAAATTTTTATATTTTAACATGCTGGTAGACTTTATGATGACATTTTTGAAAACTATATAAATTAATAATGGCACCTGTTTGTTGTTTACTTACCTACCTATAGGTGTTCGTAATCATAAATGTGTATATTATTCTGAAGGAAAAACGTAGTTTTATGCTGGATGGAAAAGTTTAGATCATCTCTATACAGAATATACACATAAGGAAGTCATTGGCAAATGGATATGACTTTTAATTACTCTAATAAAAAACATTATAGGCTTATAAGGAGTGCCGTAGGAATGCGAATAATGACGCTTTGTCCTCACCTGACATCTCGTCCGTGTGTCCGTCACCTCGCCCTCCCCTCGCCCTCGCCTCGTATGTCACTCTCCGAATACATTTACAACTAGAATCAATATCGGCCATTCCTTTCCTGGTCATTACATAATGTTGTGATTCGTCTGACATCACACCGAGGTGTCACAGTCAAGGCGTGAAACTTGTAATATGAAAAAAAACTAATCCTTGCCGTTGTCTGTATTACCGTATAAAGACGTACCTATGTAGGTAGGTGCGTATATATTCACCTCACTACAAATTAGGTATGAAAGCAATAAGATAAATGCTATCAAAAACAATACTTGTAAAAAATACCGAGTCTCGCAGCTCAGTTCTTCTATCGTAAAAAGTTGTGAGATCCATGGAGGTATTACCAAGTCGGTTAATTTATTCATTTGTCTTCTCACAGTGATTTTTATCAAAGTACCGAACCTAATGTACATTGTACATCACACAAAAACACATGTGGAACAAGCTTCATCATTATCTAATTAGGTAAATCATATTTTTATTGAGTAGGTATGTAGGTAGGTACCTACTTTCCTATGTTTATAAAACTTAAGTTGTATCAACCTTATTTAGCGATTTAAGGTTAAATAAAACAACAAACAAAGGCGAAAGGGGAAACTTTTTAGTAGCTGATAAGAAGTTTAAACGTTTTAAAATACAAACTACCGTCCAAGTAGGTACGACGCTCGGCGCACGACCAGCTGTAAATATTCATGGAGCTGCATGAATGGCGATAGCAAAGTACTTGGGTTTCTTTTAGCATAAATCACATAAAGTGTCCTCGAGTAATTTATTGGTGAGGGCAAGTAAGTAGCGCGCCGGCGTCGGCGGCGTCGGCGGCGTCGGCGGCGTCGGCGGTGTCGGCGTGCACAGTCGCGAGGCAGCACTAGTAGCCTAGCCTGCTTAGGTACCCTGTACTTATTATACCTACACTAATAGGTACAGATGATTGATACACTCAGTGTCCGAGTGAGATAGCTTAAAAACTTTGTGCTTTTGATGATTTGGTGATTTTGATGGGCAGATGATATGTTTTTGCTTATTTCAAAGTAATATTCGACTCTCTGAATGGGATTATCATATTGGAAGTCTCCGCGAGTGGATCGAAAATAAATGATTAATTATAATACCTATAGATAAGTGTTCATATTTCAGTCGAGTTCTTTAGTCCAGTATTGTCATGTAAAAGCACAAAGCTTAAATGTGTTTTTCTTTGGAGGTATATGGGTAGTTTACATAGCAATTATCCAATAATATTTTATTATGTTATCAATCCTATAGTGGATTGTATTCGGCGTGCACGTGCGGTGCGCGGGCGCACTAGAATGTCCGCCATGCGCGTTTGAAGTCCCGTCCGTCTGTCTGTCTGTCCGTCATGTCATGTCCATTCACCGGACGATAATTATAGCAAGGGCTGCCTATTGCTCTTGACCACTACTAATCAAACTGACATCAGAAGAAAGAAAATATTTTCAGTCCTAATAATAAATCACTGGCTTAAGTAGCTAGGTAGATAGGTACATCAAACATGGAAGTCGTATTAAAGAAGATAATATGTTTATTTATTTATTTTCAGCCACACGCCATCGCGCAGTCTTTAAAATTTATTTCTTATCGACATAAGAGTTCAGAAGTTATCTCTTAGTCTTTGCTTCTAATTTTCATGAAACTTGATAAATGACATACTTAAAGGTAAGGTACTTAAGTACTAATATAAAGATTAAGTACTCCTACGACTTGTTTTGTTTCAAATGAAATTCAGTGACATAACAAAAAGTGTCTCGTTCGAAAAAGGAACACGATGTACCCGGGTGCGCCGTTCAACAATGAAACGAGTACAAACTACAATGAGACGTCGGTTCTAAAAGCGGTGTCGTTTACAGCGCTGCACCCGCGCTGCACCGCTGCACCGCTGCACCGCTGCACCGCTGCACCGCGTCCTCCTTGCAGTGCAGCGGCGAGTGATTTACGGGCCGCATTCGTCGAGCCGGAAGCTGCATCGCTGAATCATTTATATAGGTGTATGGATAAATTATGAGCTGACAGACTGACTGATTGATAGGACACGCCTATATCCAATGATCTATTCTTGATTACCGATTTGGTTGTGCCGCTTCATAAATGAATTCAGTCACGTAATCTTTTGGCCGCTCGACAGAATTTAATTGGCTGGCTTACATGTGTGTAAACTATGTGTTTGAGGAAGTGCAGGAATAAACAATACCCTTATGTAACTCGCATACCTACTGTGTTGATTTTTTTCGAGAACACTTCCCATTGGTATGTACTTTAGCATAAGACTATTATCAGGTCAGTTGTGCTATGATTATGGAATCTGTAAAGGCTCCGAAACGTCAACCAATAAAATAAAATACGCGAGTTAAATTGGTCTAAGTACAGTTGTTTCTTTCCAACTTCCCATATTCTCCGGTTTTGCAGTAAAGGCCCGTAGTAGGCCAACTGCGCCTCGAATAAAATACAGTTACAATTATCACTTATTGATCAAGCCCAAAATATTTCTTGACTTTTAAATTTGCTAACAACAAGTAAGTAGTATGCACAATATACATACCTTGGGACCCTCTTATTACTTTCTGTCTTACTGTCGGGAGAAAAATTCAATACTCGGCTTTGTATTTCGTATAATATTTTTTACATTTCCTGAAATGTTCCAGGAAATAAAGAGAAGAAGCGTCATAAATAAATATTTAAGGGGGCCCATACAACAGGCATAATATTCTTGGCATTTTTCCTATCCCGAGTCCGACAAGATTGGTAGGAAGGTACCTACTTAGCGGAGATATTTAGCCATTGCAGAAATGTGGACTGTCGATCAACATTCAGTGTTACTGCACTCGTAGACATAGTAGGTAAGTAACTAGAGAGTAATTACCAGATAGCCGACTCTGTTGTGTGTATGTCCACTACTGCGGCGACCATTTAACATGCCGCAGCCTATACCGGAGACATACTACCTCTATTGATTGGGCGGCATGAGGCATGAGGCATGACCGCATGAGGAAAGAGGCATGAGGCATGGGGCCCGCGCGTGTTCTCTTATCGCAGCATTCCTTCTAAAGACCATATCGAAGGAAATTAGCAGCGATATTACCTATTAGGTATAAATGAGAAGGTCATTAGAAGGCTGGTCGGTTTGTATTTTGTATTACGCCGCGAATACGAGCGGTGGATAGATGGAGGTCACTACAAATAAACATTGGGCAAAAAATACTACTTACCCACTTTAAATATGGAAGATTTTATCAAAATACTTAGTTGATAATTGTCAAGTTGAAATTAAACTGTGTGGCTGTTTGGTGTCATCTCAGTCGAATAAAATGTAAGAAAGTTAGAAAAGGAACAAGTCTGCGTTCTACGACGGGAGGACCCTGCGGTTTAGGACAAAGAGGAACAAGTAATGTCGGAATTGGAAAAATAATATTAGGCTTTTTGAATAGATTCTTTTGTTATTTAAAGTATAATGGAATATACCTATATAATTAAACGAAAAGATAATTTAGTATTATTTATAGAAGTAGAAACCAGTATTTCTATAGGTACTATAATAATATGAAAGTGACAGTTAATACCAGCTAAGAACTATTTTGTCAAAGTGTTGAATTCAAGGCAGGTGATATCGGAGGGCATTTCTGTATACTTCCTCATATATATTATATTGTGACATAATCTATGGCGTATATCGTATTTAATAGTCGCAGGGCAGGTAAGTTATTTTATTTCTAGTGCATGTAGAGTGTGTGCCTACCTAGTGGGTAATGTCGGCACCGCACGCAAGGTGAACACGTTCTCTTTAGGAAGTCTAGTGTCGACGACATTCCGAGTGAATCCACTCACAATAATATCACCTACGACCACTCCTTACAGACCCGACACTTGCATTGTAACAACGAATAGAACGAAGATCGGCATCTGGTGTCGACAATCCGAATCTCTTTGATTTTGAATTGACACTGACATTTACTTAAAACGGATACACAAAATTAATGATATTAGTGAAAAGTATGAAACTATTCTTGCGATCATAATTCATAGATCGATACGCATATTTCATAACTTTTATCATCGGTATTTTAAAATACTAATAATAATAAGGCACTAAATCGTTAAAAGAGACACTATGCGATCAATGAAGAAACTATTTAATACCATTTATACCTGTCATCGTGCCGTCATTCAAATAAAATTATTCTTTTAATACTTTTAACGATTTAATGCTACCACTCATCTTTAGTACACGTTCCCCTATGAATAGGTAGGTACTTAAATTAAGGTAATTGAAAAAAAAAAAAACAATTTAATCCGTGTGAAAATCCTCTATTAATCTTGAATGTTTTTTTCAGTTGTTCTGTCGACATGCTGCCTGCGCGAGCTGCGCCTGCGCCGGTATCATATTCCGAGAACAACGCGACATGTTTATCTACCTACACATACCGTGATACAAATATTATAGACACAGTGAGTCTACTTTCTAATACGTGGTTACCCAATGGTGGGTGGGTAATTTACTTAATATACCTACCTACCCACCTAACTATATATCATCTCGATAATGTGAATTTTATCCATAGGTATATCTATCAAATAATTTGTAAAGTAACTATAATCATGCTGTTTATTAAAGGATTGTACTTTTGATGATTACTTGATAGTATAAGTATATACCTATTGTGATGTGATGGGCAGTGCGTGCGCGCACCCGTCGTCACTCGCGCTCGCCTCCTAGAAGGCGAACAACTCATATCAGCGCGTAGCATGTCGCTCACGGCTGTGTCATAAATAGACTGCTAATAGAATGTATTCCGCGGTGGCTATAAGCCTTGTAGGGACTCATTACCGACGGCGACAGCGTGATATCTCACTCGAGAGTAGATGCTTCAGTGGCAGTACACATGCTGCTGGAACATGTTTTGCAACTTCCGCGGCTAATCCTCGACAAACCAGCTCACCGTCGGCGCTAATTATTCCCAATCTGGAAGCGAAACTGCCGCTCGAGCCATAAATAATGGAACATCCGAGCCCTTCGATTAATAAATCAACCGAGGTTAGAAATATGGATGTTAAAAAAGTCAGAATGGATACTCACTTTGCCTCGTTTAGCTGATTGTTCAATAACTGTAAAAAAAATGAAGGTTCGTTAACTGTGCAAATTGAGTGATGTTTTACCAATATCCCCTCGACGACGACGCCGCTCGTAGTACCAATAGGGAGTACAGTTACACAGACTACCGACTACTCTTAACGACGGGTGCTTAGACTGACGGGATCGTCTTGTTCAATATGGACATTTACTACGCTACGACCCGGAAACTTTGATTGCCCTGCCTGTCACAGACTGATACAAATGTTCGGCGAGCGTCGCCGTAGCCATGACGACGCTGAAGGTCTGTTTGTGCGTTGCGGTGCTCTGTGTGGAGGGTGGCTGTGTGATCGATCGGGAGTTCATATCCCGGGCGGCGGCGGTGTTAGTGCCGCTCGGACGGACCCGTCGGATTCAATATGAATTGCTCACTCAGGAATACTCGTTTTGTGCTGAATTTCAATAGGCCACTGAACTTGATGGCTGGAGTTTAATTGAGTAGGGCTTTTGATGCCCAAACGAGTGAACTAATACTGTAAGTGAAACCGATTGCTGAAAATAGATACCTATGAAATAACACGGGCAGATATAATGTATCTACCTACCTGCTTATTATGTCATGTTAATAAACTGGATATGAATATTTTAATAAAATAGGTAGTTAAATAACGTATTAAACTAAATAAATGTGTGATTATAAAAAATATGCTTCGATTAAAAACCTTTAAATCTTAGAAATAGATAATCTTTTGTTAGAACTAATTCACTGTTAATATTAATGCTAATTGATTTGAAGAGTGGATTATTGAAGAGACGGAGAGAGAGCAGGTTGTAGGTATAGGTACAGACAGGTATTCCTAAATTCAAAATATTAAAAAAGAGGTCACCCCTGGTGCATCCTGACCCAAAAACTTAACTATCAGCTTGCAATTAAATACAACCAACTTAATAGAATCTAGGTAATATACCTACTTATTTCATGATCATAATGTTGAACTTGTTGTTGTTGGTCGAGATACACGTCATAAACTCATACTCACGAACGAGCGCTGTTTGAGGTCTGTTCAAGTCTGCAGGAGGGACTTTAAAGTTACTTACTTAATCAAATGGTTTGCTTTGGGATAAAATCCGACTGGACACATCATAGTGTCTTATGTTACATTATTTGCTTTCTTTGTATTGCATGCTGGCAGTGTGTAGCCTAGGTTATTCAATTACGTGATTTGATTTGGTGTAAGTAAACCGCGGCGTGGTTTGGTGCAACGGAAGCTCGGTCGTCGGTCGCCGATGCGTCTGCGATACCGCGCATCTGCCGCGCGCAGCCCGGCTCGGAGTGGTGGCGGGTGGCGGGTGCGGCTAGTAGCGGCGCCGGCGCATTGTGTGCTAATGCGCCAGCGCACACGCGGCCGCCGCACCTGACGACCCCGCCGATGTTAATATGTAACATTACACATATTGTAATTTTTGATATATTTCACAGCATGACGGACTGCCACCGACCATGCTACCTTTTAGATATATCGATTTACGACAGTTGACGGTTCCACATTTCATTGAATTATTTTATAGGTGGGTAGGTAGGTATAGGTATATCTACTTAATAGTGCGAGCTTTCGTTTCAGTTGCATAGAAGGCAGACAGGAGCGAACATGTTCATCAGGCTGCAACTTCGTCTGCGTCAGTCAGTCACTTTAATACTAAGTATTTCATATCATGTATTTATCAACTCATCACCACACCTTTGTAGCTTACGCAAAATCTTAGCACACATTGATCGTTTGAATATTATCCTCCGAGCTTTACCGAATTATTATATACCTACTTAGTCTCATTATCGAGAAAAGCTAAAATTTTGATGAAGCATGTAAGTACCTACTGTATGATGTAGGTAGGTTATAATAAATATAAAAGGTGTCATGCAGATTAGATTAGTAGGTAGATACCTACTAATTAAGCTAAGATGAAGCATTCCCTGGTTTCACTTTCGCTCGTTAAGTAAGTTGAACTTGACTCATAAATCATGTGTAGGAGCTTCCCCGAGCTGTCACCACACCGCGACTGTCGGCGAGTGACGGCGAGTGACAGCTGTCGGTGCGGAGTGGACGCCGCTCGCCGGACACCGGACGCCGCTCGCCGGACGGCGGCCGGACAGCGCCGGACAGCGGCGGCAGGTGGCGCGGCCCAGGACGGGCACGCGACACTCGCTACACAATGGCTACACAATGGCCATAAGACAATACAGTTCCGGTTCCGGTGTCCTGTTCCTAAGCGGACTTGCGAATATCTTGTCGTTTTATTTATTACATTTTGTATTTTTTCTTACGCGAACAATGAAGTAAATAGCCAATTGTGGTGCTACACATTTAGGAGGCTGGTACACGAGAGGTCACTTTGTATTACGAGGCGGTACCCATTTTTTCAACTAGGTAATAGTACCTATTTGTAATCGGTAGAAATAGTAAAACGAGTGATAGCACGCTAGTTAGTTAATCAGCCGGTGAACATTAAATTCAACTTACGAGGTGTTTAATATTTTGGCATTGTTAGTGTAAATACCCATGTTTTTCAATTTATAGGTACCTAACCTTATTGTTGATAGCGAGTTGTGTTGTGTTGTGGTACAAAGCGGAAGAGCGCCGCGCGCGCAGACCAGGCGGCGCCGCAGCTGCCTGTATTTACATCGCCGCTCCTCGCGCCCTCGCCGCCGCCTCACCGCCTCACCGCCGCGCCGCGCCGCCACACCGCGCCGCCGCGCCGCGTGCTGCGCCGGAGCACACAAAAACACACATTTACATTAACTGACCGAACTTCACATTGATGCAGTCTGTACCCATATATTACTGCTCGATGAGACAACTGAGGACAGTCATGAGGAGAAATCGAAAAACAAACCGCGTTGAAACCAAAATATTATCCTTGACATTATTGTTCCTTCATGTAAAGTTACTTGTATAAGAGTCACAATCCCGCTCAAATCTGTATTAGTTGCTGTTATAAAAGAACAATTACCTATAGGTAGTAACTAATTTTATGAACCAAATAAATATACAATAATATATCCATAGAACTATGGTAGAGATCTACTAGGTAGGTACCTACTATTAAATGCAAACCTACTGAAAAAATGATCCGAAATGAAATTGAAAAATCAGCAGCCTTATCTTAAAGGAGTTAATATAATACCCGGCTGAGTACTCCCAAAGGGCTCGTTTTTCTATTTAATTAAAATATTAAGATCCATCATGTCTTCGGCACAACCACTTACCAACTTTCAGGTGGGGAACTAACTATAGGCCCCATTATGATCTTTACCTTTTTCGCTTTATGGTTCATTTTCGTTCTGTCGTTTAACCTCATTCGCTAAGTACCTCTCTTGCTCTCGTATCAAGTAGATACTTACCTAACTTCTGTAATGGAGCAAACGCCAAGTTTGAACAGCACTCGCGCGTGTGTTAATCATTGAACAACTTGGCGTTTTTAATATGCACGACGCGCGACGGGAAGGGAAATATTTGTGAAGTCATGCTTGTTAATAATGACGGATCGAGCTTAACATGTGTTAAGCAAAGTTTGGTAATTTGCGAGTGAGCCCAAAATAGGGGTTCATTTTTAAGATAAGTGTTCATTATCAAGATAGATATTTAAAATGGCTGTAAGTACCTAATTACTATTTAATTTTTCAGAGCAGTTCAGTACTTATGGTGCTTACGTTATTGTTGTGCGCTGTTGTCGGTAGATGAAAACGACTCGGAGCTGACCAAAAACAAATTTAGATTTTCTTTCGACCTCAACAGACTGACGAGGACGTTCAAGAAAAATAAAATAAATTTAGTAGTAGTAGGTAGCTAGTTCTCCAATGTCGGTAAATATTCATTTGCTGGTCTAGCCTAAGAAATAAGGATCGCTGATTATTCATTCCGAATTAGTCATGTTTTATAGAGGTACTAATTCTGTGGCTTACAGGTTAAAGTCTTGAGATGCAATAAATCGTACGCGATGCACATACACAGAGTGCATTTGCATATTCGCATTCGATTAATTGCCTTCTCTAAACGATCGTCAATAATTACACATGTAAATGAATATTCTAATGCGCTCCGCAGTTTATCTGCAGTTGGCACATCACGTCACGACGAACATGGCATGTCACTCCAATTAAAATGCCTTACGTGAATGATAATTTGTGGAACAGCTGAGTCGTTGTTTTTATTTATACATTCGATATAAGCACTGAATTACATTAACAGAATGACATACAATGACAGACCTAACCAATATAAAGTTTTTTCACGACATCATTGACACGACACGGCACTCTTTCTACAGTATGACTTTTCAAATGCGGATAAGTACTTACCTAGTTACAGTCAGTTCCTCACGCGATCATACAGCCTTTTAGCCTCATATAGGGATGACTCTACAATGAAATGGTATACTTAATGACAGCTATGAAAACTTCTCAAGTTGTACTTACGTGTATCTATTGTACTTAGCATCTAGATGTTGCTATCACTTGCATATTAGGTAGGTACCAATAATTAAAAAAACGAAAAGATGGTTGCATGCCAAATAATTGTCCTAATTATAGGTACCTATTCACTGCAAGTGGCTGCTGTGGCTTAGTTGAGTTAGCACAAAATATCTGTTGATTACATGTATAATATCACCGTAGGCCAACTATTCCCGACGTGCGCAATCCGCATCACATCACATCGTGATAGCGAGCAATTTGTCATCGCGATACCGCCGCGGAGATACGGCGATACATCACGAATACTTTAAACCCAATTAAACTGGCGATAGCCATCGCCAACCACCTGCAGCCGCAGCGTGATAATCATCTCCTAATCAAAGTAAAATCAGCGGATTCCCGCGATCTCTCCGACGCTCGTAAACTTCTCTAATAGCTCAAAACTCGGTTTCACATCATTGTGCCGAATAACTTTGTATTGTCTCACAGTCGCGCCGCGGGGTGACTTATTTGAATAAGACATGGATTCCTCGTAATTAAGAGCGTGTTAACTTCGCTGAATGAGGTGAACCGAGTTAAGTGAACTTTTTACTTTGTTCATTACGTCGCGCCGCATCGGGGGAGAAGCTCGGATGATGAAACTTGAAATAGAACACCTACTCAGGTAGGTGTATAGATCTGCGAGTGTGTATTCAACACGTGTAGAGGTCTCCTAAGAGCGTCCACTTCTTTGCACTCGGCCGCCGCTGCCGTTGACCTTTTTGCCTCCAAACTGCATGCCGCGCATACTCCACCATAGCGTCTCGGACGTGAGCCGTACCGCGCCGCGTCCTAAAACATAATACGCGCTACTGGGAACCCGGGCCTTTCATTCGCGCACCCTACATCGGAACGAGACGGGGTCGTCTTTGCAAAAATTCGGCACGACTTTCATCCTCTCCGCCGCCGATAATTCCATCGGGCTCCTTTCAGTTTGAATCTTTTGAGTGTATTTATATGGTGTTTAGTGGAGTAGAGCCGGGGGGAGGGGGGAGGGGAGGGGGAGGGCTCGGTTAACGAGTGGTAAGCAAGAAGCGCGCGGCGATCTAAGCGGTTTTTTCAATTACCCGGTCCGTCTGCGGCGCTTTGTCGGCGGATTCCGAAGACGGCCTCGCACAGGCTAGCGGCTAGCGGCTAGCGCTGAATCTCACAGTGATTTGCTCGGGGTTTGTTTGTCATTAATTAGTCTATAATTAACGGTTGGGAACTCAGGCTGGTACCTACTCTCACTACATGTTATTACTGCACCTGAAAAAAAAACAAACAATTGTATCTTTTGCTACTTATAATTTAAAAATCTTCAAAAATAATTTTAATTTACCTTTGTTACACGAATTAAAACAACATTGCCATTCAGAGGGACAGTGGTAACGTTATTACCTCTCTTTATAGAGAAATCACAAGTACGTAAGTAGGTACCAGCAAGTATCACGGTAATTAAGCCTCCCCCCTGTAAAATCAAGTGCTGAAAAACGAATTTTCGGTTTTTGGTTCTCTAGTTAAATCCTTTGAGGAGTCTTTTAATTATCTGCAGCGTTTATTTAAGAGTTTTCATTAAAATAACGGCAAACATTTTACCTGCAGGTAAGTAAAGAACCAAAAGTGCCTCAATACTAGGTCGGTAACTAAGTTAAGTGAATACTTAACTGGTAGGTACCTAGGTATATGTTTTTATCACATTTGCTGCAAATGGTCGGCCGGTGAAAACTAACCGTCACGCCACTCACCGCACGATAATAAAATGTATTGTATTAAACCTAGTTGCGCAACTATATTAATTTCGTGGTTTACACGTTCCACGAACAGCTGAATCGCGTGTTTGTATAACATTTTAAATATAATTATCCTAATTAAAGGCAGCTAGTTTATAGCATTCTCTTGTTTTTCTCCTCACTCGAGCGCCGCGGCTCCGCCCGACTGTTCCCTGAACCGCGCGGCGCGCTTTGATAATAATATTTAGAAAGAACAATGCCTCGGGAATATATAACTACAAGAAAAAAAAGTCATTTAGCTACTGTATTCGTAATTGAACAGCACTTCACTGGGTAAGTATTCATTAATGAGGAAAAGTAGAGGTGACTCTTATAATTTTTTTATTTCATCGGGAACTGACGAATGGGTAGATTTTTTTGAGTTTTGTACCCAAAATGTTCCAGCTGGAGCACTATGACTTAAATTTAATCGATCCTTACCGCAGTGAACTATAATATATACTTATTATAATAACTACATTACCTACTATATTCTTAATTTAAAAAGAAAAATAAACTTCCAAATTGTGTATTATGACATGACATACCTATAAATATGGATACTTAAGTCAATAAAGAATGGCATCCTTAAATAACTTCATAATGATATGAGACAAACGCATATTTAATAAACGCGGGCGAGAGCGTATAAGAAACGCCGCGGAAGAGATAACGAGGGAGTCATCTATCACGGTGTCATATTGATGAAGTAAGGAAGCTAATTTTTTTATTGGAAATATAAGGAATTTGAAATATTTTCAGCCACATGTGGTCGCAGGTGGAGGGTGGAATTCGATTCCAACTTAACATTTCCTAATGCTTCCACAAATTTCTGTTGTAGCTACTTATAATACCATACATAAGGACTGTGTGAGTTGTCATCGCAATCCTCACCTGCCCGACATGGCGGCATGGTTACAATGAGTACCTATGAGTATGTGGATATAAGAAATAGCCAATGACAGTATTGATATTGAGTCATTAAGTGCAATGCGGGCGACATGTTCGGCGCAGTGTCATTCGGTGCATTGCATAGTATTGCAATGGATCTGCTCGGTGTTATTTGTGCTCATAAAGTAATTACCATTGTAATGAAATACCTATTCAACTGTCTCATAATGGACATACATACTTACCCATTTACTTTTAGAAACTGGAACAATGTAGGCAAGTATATGTAATTAAGTATCGGAATAAAAGAAATATAAGGAGCTAGCTGTGCCCGCGACTTCTTCCGCGTGGAATAGTTATATTCCCCGTTTTTTACACATTTTCCACTGTTTCTTCGCTCCTATTGGTCGCAACGTGATGTTATATAGACTAAAGCCTTCCTCGATAAATGCAGGTCTATCCAACAAAAATATTTTTTTAAATCGAAACAGTAGTTCCTGAGATTAGCGCATTCAAACAAACAAACGAACTCTTCAGCTTAATAATATTAGTATAGATGAGAAAATTACATTGATTGAATTGACGTATTTTGTTTTATATCCTGTCGTCTCTAAAACTTTACAGTCCCAGTCGTAGCCGACTGATATGACGATAGTCTAACAGTACCCCTTACCTACCTATAGTTATAAGCTTAGAGCATAAACAACTGGAGAGGCCTTTGACACTATTTGTCATACAAATTTTTTAGCCACTTTTAGCGGGGGACGAGGTAGGAACACATACAAAAAACTGCACACTGATGTAAAAATAATTCTCATCGTTACACACGCACACTAATAGAAACTGTCAACACTAGGCGGAATTTATTCACACTAGCAAAAACATTATTATAAACGACAGGTCCGTACACAAGTTTTACATGTGTGTGCAACCGATTTGAACCGATTACATAGTGCTTGATTAAGTGGCTGTCGATACATTTATCTATATTTGACACAAAATGGCGGATCAACCAATTTATATTTAAATATAATAATTTTAACTTCATACATAATTGTGTACTTACTTTTTTAATTCATAGTATTATAGAATTAAACGTCAGTTGCTACGTAGTTCAGCAAACAAGTAAACTTCTTTTAGCAATAATGCTTAAATAATTACAATTACCTACTATATCTAACATGAAAAAATAGGCAAATGTTTATTACTGCAGAGCTGGAGAAATAAGTAGACTACTGAATCCCAAGCTGAAAATCGGATAACGAAATAGAAATATTTTAACAAAATAATACCTAATACGGATATATACGTAGGTACTTCTTATCATCTGTACTGTAAATTCATCGATATTTATATTATCCAGTAAGTACATCTCTAACCGAATTTTGATTTTGGATGCTATTATCGCTTTTAATTCAAACGAATTAGCGCCTAGTATCGGATACACTACTCTGCAAATTTTTTATACATGTGTGCCGTTAGTCAATGGTGACCATAGACTATCATAAAGATTTTTAAACGATTTTAAACGAATAAAAATGCAATCGACACCTGAATCGATGCTTCTCACGTGGTGAATGAGAAAATAATTATTTCTAAAATAACAATTAATGAACAAAAAAAATACCTACATATGAAAGGAAATACTGTTTTTTTGTATATTTGATGCAGTGGATGGATTTTTACGACTTATTTTAGCGCAGGGAGACATTTTTCGGGAGCTCTTTTCTCTTTGACTTCGATTGTGACACTGTCAAAGTGAGCGGTTTGAAAACAGTTTTTACAAACGCGTTAGATAATTTATCTTATACCTTGGCAGAGGGGAACGTCTGTCGAAGGCCTCTCCAGTTGTTTATGCTCTAAGGTTATAAGTCATTATTTATTAAGTATTTACGTACGTTTGCTGATTATTCAAAGGCATATTATGTAAGTAGGTACCTACTTGTAAGTATATTGCCAGTATTTTTGCCACATATATCCATGTCAAAGCCGCTGAGACATCACATACCTACCTTTATGTTGTATATACCTACTTACTTAGGTAAGAACCTACCTAATTACGTAACTATATAAGTACCTACTCTCTTTTGTAAACTTAGGCCCATATTAGGAATAGTACCTACATACAGAAATTTCAATTACCTAGGTACCTTAGGAAATGGCATGAATAGTAGTGACGTTACTGATGACTATAGCTACTGAAGTAGTTACTCACCTAGTACACTACTAGTTAGTAATTTGTGCCTTAACTACTTTAATAATGACTGTGAATATTCGTGTGATTCTGACAGCGCTGACAGCCGGCGTCGCCTGTAACGCTAGGCGGCCAGTCTGTACGTGCACAATGCACCGAGCGACGCGATAACACTCATATTTATTGCAAGACAAATGCACTTGCGATGCGTCGCATTTCACGGCAATGCATTCGGACGGGTTATGACATATTGCGAGCTGATATGAGTTCCTGTGTTATAATAATTTCTGATGCCTTCGCAGTTATTACATATTGAAATGAAACAACTATTAGGTAACGGATTTAACTCGAGTATTTTTCTTTTATTTTATTTGCTGACGTTTTGGATTCTTTATAGTTTCCATAATCGCAGCACGACTGAGCTGACAATAGTCTAACGCTAAAGCGTCAGCAAATAAAATGAAATAAAAATACGCGAGTTAAATCCGTTAATAGTTGTTTCATTCCAATTCCTGTGTTATGTTTTGAGTAAAATATATTAGAAAATCCATTCTATTCTGTTGACGAATTCGTTCAAAAATATAAATAAATTATTGATTGTCTATTTAAAAGTATTAAATTGTATTAAATATTAATTATTCCGTATGACAAATTGTATTGACGACTAATGAGAAAAATCTATGATAGTTAATATACCTATTTGACATTATATGTATGATAATTATTATTTAATCTTATTGTTCTTTGTTTTTGTTTTTTGACGATCTCAATATGAGTACCTACATGTAATTTGACATAATAATAAATGTAATTATATTGTATGAATTTTGGGAAATAAATAAATCTAATCTAATCTAATCTATTATTTATGTAGTAGTATTACTACTCGCGTACATAGCTATTAAAGGCTAATTACCTACTACCTTTTTATCAACTTAACATAGGTGGTAGGTAGGTGCATACTTCGGTACCTAAGTATCCACCACATTTTATTCTACCTACCGTTTATTAAATTATTGTATAGGTACCTACATCCAAAATCAATAAGTAGTACATTACGCACCAAGGCCAGTAAAATAAAAAATGTCTCAGATCACATGTAATTGTCGTGCGAGGCGAAGCCGAGGTTGACAAAAATGCGATCGGAGGCTTTTATTTACTGGCCGAGGTGAGTATACTATTTTTCTGTTCGACGAAGCCAGAAAGTGGCAATTTCATTTAGCGCAGCGGCCCGAAAGTTGGCGCTTTCCGGCCGGAGGACAGAAAATATATTTTTCCGTCCTCCGGCCAGAAAGCGCCAACTTTGTATACCTTAAACAAAGATCCTTACAACTAAGTATACCTAGGTATATCCAAATATTGTTACAAACTTTCGCTATTTATTGCATTCCTTATGTTATTACAGATGTTACAGTTAGTGACAGTTACAATAAGGACCTAGTTTAGGTACAGCAATATAAGAGGGAGGCATACAATATTGTTTTACCTATATAATTTTATTAAAATCTATATTTATACATTTTTTATTTAGGAGCAAATAATAATATATTGCACTTCGTTTCTCTATAATATAATATTCGCAAGAATTGCCTGTTTCTTAGATTTATTTATTTATTTAACCACTAAAAACTAAAATTATACGTTGCATCAAGACATGCGCCTGTTAGACAAACTTAGGTAAGTACTTACAGTACATACATATCTACCTAATGCGCTTACAGCTAACTAAGGTCCTACTATAGGGACCTACCTACCTACGTAACCAAACTATATCTATACCTACTCTAGTTCGGTTTCTGTTTTCTACTGATGATATGAATCGCAAAATGTGTTAGTACCTAAGCCCATAACTGAACGCCTTGACAAATTTGGCCAATTCTTTTTTTTAAATGTTCGTTGAAGTCCAAGGAAAAATTTGACCAATTGCCATGGGAAAGCCCTAAAAACAGCCCCTTTCTTTTTCCATACACAAACTCTTTAGAACTAAAGTCAATTTGAACTTGGAACGGGCGGGACGACGTCTGCCGGGACCGCGAGGTAGTTATAAAAACGGACAGCTGATAACGGGGGCTTTAGGTAGGTATTAGATTAGATTTTTTTAGCACCAAATTAATGTGCGTGCGTTATCAGGTGAGGTGGGTGATCGGCGGGATGCCAACACGGGCTAATTAGATAAGAGCGACCCCGCACCCCGCGCCCCGCGCCCCTGTCCCGCGCCCGTCGGCCACCCACCGAGACACACTAGTTTCCACGCTCACCGCGTTTTTTACACCCTAATTAAGCTAATTTATCGAGACAATAAGAGAAATTATTGGTAGCGACCGGGGCTTTATGAGCGGTATTAAATCGTTGAATTTAAGCCGGCTACCGAGCTACTCGCCGCCGCGTTTGATGCCCCAATAAATATACCAGAGATCTCATCGGATAAGCGCGGACGCACCGGACGGAATCCCTTTGACAACGCCTTGAAATGCCACTAACATGGCGGACCCGGACCCCCCCCCCGTCCGGTTCCCCTCTCCTCCTCCCCGGCCCCTCGCCACTATACGTCCCGTCCGGCGCAGGTGAGGCGGGTGCCGACGATAAAATCCGTAATGAGTTCTTAACAGTCGTCAAATAACGGTGGAGTAATATGGGATGCCTGATGGGAGACCGCATGATTCCATTCGCTATCTTAAATAAGTAGGTATAAAGAGGGAAACGAACAGGAAGGTTCCGTGCATGTCAGAATACTTAATATTAAGCAATAAGTAGCAAGTAAGTAGTACTTCAATGGTTTATACGTAAAAACACCATTGTTTTTAATATAGGTAATAGTTACCTACTTACTTTTAAGTTAAAGCCAACCTGGGTCAGGCTCCAATAACGGCTCCATATTCAATAATCTTACTCCATTTAGTAAGTTACTACCTAGTAGGTAGGTAGTTTTTATATTAATTACCTCTCTACCTACCTATCAACAGACTCATTAAAATATTGGTAGACCCAGGTACGAAAAAGCTGTCCTGAAATGAGCTTTACTTTGTCACTTGTAGGTAGGTTTTAATAGGTATCACGAATAGGTACTTTTTATTTAAGTAACCAAGTAGGTAGGTATGTAGTAGATTTGTTTTTTGTCAAATGTAATTTATGTAACATAATACTTATCTAAGATCGCTCCGATTGACTTCTAACTAAGTATTGGATCTCGATTCCTTAGAACGCGATCGGAATAAAATAAAATATTAAATGATTGGAGCGCAGTTGGTAATGCCCATGTTTGTCAGTCGTGTTCGCTAATTAAAGCTTTAACTGGCAGTAAATCAGCGCTAAACGTTACCTACTAGGCATACGATAGTTAAAGTAAAACCTTCGAGAGTTATTCGCTATTTACGAGCGCTCGGTCGTCCGCCGGCCGCACCACCGCGCACACCGCGCCACACCGCGCCACACCGCGCCCGCTGCACCGCCGCTACACCGCGCGGCACACATGACAATATAAAGATAAGAAATTCAACGACAAATTCTTTTATTTTTTTTATTGCCTAGCGATTTTTTAGCTTTATAGCTAAAAAATAAAATGGTACGAAAGAATCCGCATAAAATTTACTTGTGTGAAGTGGTGGTTGCAAAAAGTTTTAAATGCATTTTGAAATGTTCTCATGGTCTATGTTTATTTATTTTAGTAAGCGAGGGAAAAAATCAATAGAGCTTCGATACAAAAATTTAGTTTCTTCCTTTTTTAAAGTTAGTTAAAACATAAGTATAGGTACATAGTGATTAACTGTTTAACCATAGGTACCTAGGTAGGTATTTTATGGGGCGTAGAGTTTATTGCGTAAGTACCTAAGTAGATGCCGACTTTCCTGTTTATTTGGTACCTAATTAGGTAGGTAATACCAAAATGTAATGGTAATGTCTTTCCTGTGAAACAAAACTGTGAACATGATATCTTTCAAACACTATTGAAAACAGAGATAAGTTCAGCCTACTTCATCTTATG
Source organism: Polylopha cassiicola (assembly GCA_038024825.1). NCBI lineage: Eukaryota > Metazoa > Arthropoda > Insecta > Lepidoptera > Tortricidae > Polylopha > Polylopha cassiicola. Next base: position 12,981,050 of record CP149052.1, on the reverse strand, counting down.
CACTATGAGTTATTTAATAGTTAGATAGATACCTACCTATCTACATAGTTGGGTAAGGCCGCGGAAATGGGCAATAAGTAACATAGAGGTAACTCAGAATTTCGTCGTTACCTACTGTAACGCTAAGGTCGAATCCATAATAGTATAAAAAATATACTGTTTTAGAGTACTTCACTTTATATAAAGTTATTGCGAAATAGACACTGAACCTAAAATATTACTGTGACTACTGTTGACATTAATTAATTTTATAGGTTTTTATTTATAAATCATTTTTATTGAAAAATATTTTGTCGTTCACTTCATGTTTTTTGACCCAGATTCTGTTGTCTTTCCTGATTTTAGACTATTTTCCATCAGCGCATGCTAATCTTTAATAATTTATAATTCAAAAACTATAGTAAATTAACTAGAAAACTCTACATCAATGTTTAGGTACTTAAGTATAGCCCGCATATTTTCTTAAATTGTAATTATTTAAATATTACCTTTTAACCTTTCAAATTTCCCAAAAACTGACGTAACGTTTAACCGCACACGACTATTTCCGGTAACTTTTTTGACTAAGCATAAATGCGACAAAATAGCTTCTTTCGTTTTTGGCGGCCTTACCCAGCTACGTGGCTACAATAAATTACTCATAAGTTATACATAGTCTACCTACCAAATAATAATGACCTAAGAGAATCAAGTTTTACATACGTAGGGAATTCATAACATTTTACAGATAACTTCCTTCTCTAATGACATTTTAAAAGCTCTGCGGTCAAAGTCAAAGTCAAAGTCAAAATATTTAATAAGTACAGTAAAGTACAGGTCAACAATACGCTTACTTGCTAGTTAAGGTATACAATTCAAAAAGCTTCATTTAAAATTTTATTAGTAAAATTGCGTTAAGTATATAAAATTGAATAAAATTACAAAAATAATAATAACAATTATAATATTTAATATAATAAAACATTATCTTATTAACTAGGTAGAATTTATTTATTTAGATAAGTACTCATCGACACTATAAAAAGCATTTTCCGCTAAGAATATTTTCATTTTTTTAACAAAATAATCATATGAAACCGCATCTTTAATAGATTTGTCTATTTTATTTGGTTTTCCCGTGAGAGAGATTCAACGGCGAAAGATCTATAGGTAGGTAGGTATATGTAACGTGTATAGGTACCTACCTACAGTAGGTAAGTACCTATACATGTTACATTATTATAATACAGTGGATGACACCGTCAGTCTCACATTTTAATTGTAAGTTGGTACCTTGAAAAAAAATCTAGGCAACCTTGGACTGGATCAACTTTTTAATAAGGCAACATATTACATAAGTACAGCTAGATTCTGAGTAAAATAAGCTTTCATCTGAAATACCTACTTAGGTAAGTATAGGTAGGCACATGATAACTACCTAAGTAGTTTAAGAATTTTTAAAATAATCTATGAGGGAGGCAGATTAAACACAATAAGTCAGGTATTTAATAATTTCTGATGCCTTCGCGGTTATTACACATTGGAATTAAATAACTATTAACGGATTTAACTCGCGTATTTTTAGACTTTAGCGTAAGACTATTGTCAGCTCAGTCGTGCTACGATTATGGAAACTGTAAAGAATCCGAAACGTCAGCAAATAAAATAAAATAAAAATACGCGAGTTAAATCCGTTAATAGTTGTTTCATTCCAAAGTAGGTATTTAGGTAGTATAAAATTGTACCTATATAATTTTATTAGGTATCTACCTACTTACGCAATTTATAAATAATGTGATAATAATTTTATTTTATCGTTGTCAAATAGCAGAAGAGAGTAGGTACTATAATAACTGCTAAGTCTTTGCAATTTTTCTTTTTCTTAGGGGATATTTTTTTTTCAACACACTTGATCGTAAAGGATACCTACCTATTTTATTGTTTTAAGGTTCACGTTACAAGATTTACCTTCCTACATCACAAGTGTTTTTTTACCAATACCCATTACAAGTGCTGTAAGTATGTAATCTAAATCACATTATGTTAAGTTAGCATCTTACTTCATACTGAGTACCTAGGTACCTACCTATAACATATAATCATGTGAGTAGACAGGTACCTACTCATTAGTATGTCTATGAAGCATTTTTAATTTAACCGGGTAGGTACCTACCAGCCCAATGCACTTGTTTTTTTGTAATAATAGTGACGTAGAGTTTTATGTCATAATATGAAATTATCATATGAATGAAGGTATGTTCCCTTATATTAGGTAGGTATATTTTTACAGAGCTAGGTAAGTACATTGTTATTTTTTTAATGGAGACATTAGCAGTGTGAAGTTGTGAACCTCACCAAATCTCAATTTACTAAGTAACTGTTCTGGTTGCTCAAGATCTGAATGAAAAAACAAAAAAATAGTAGGTATGTGTAATCGCTGTACCTACAGCGATTACACTAAACTTTTGGTACCTACCTACGTACCTACATACTGGGCACTGGGTACAACGGTTTTAGTGGAATCAAGGTATTAGGTACTTACATTAAGTAACTATGTGGAAAAGTATTTTTTCAGATAAGACTTTCTTTTTGGAAGCAGCTGCCGTAAAACAATCCAATTTATGCTTGCTCTACTAGGTACTATTACCTAACTTTAATTATTAGGTGCCTATTTATCGTCCATCACAAGTTCATTAAAATGTGACTGAAAAAAAAAGTTTATGTGGATTCATTATCTTACAAGTTATTTAAAAAAGAATAAGTATATTACTTACCTACCTACTTATCTTTTTAAAATTATGCAAATTGGTAAATTGTAACTCTCTTGTTCAGATGATACTAGTAGCGCCATCTAGCAAATTGTCCATCAAGCTTGATGGGTTAATTATTATAACCTCTACAATAAATATATATAATTTAAATTTATTTTAAATATTCAATATTAATGATTCTTTTGGGTTCTTTTTTTAATTACGTACCTATTTTGTTCCTACATAAGAATGACAAAACTCTCTCTGTGAAACGTGCGCTCAATACGGACTGGAACCTCAAATCGCGTGACAGCCGACTGTAGTTGATTGTCATTTCTTTCAGTTGTCAAAGCTGTCATTTACAATCTAGTAATTTTTCACAATAAACATCCGTCTTTAGTAAGAAAATGCGCGGCGTCTGTTGTGATGGGCAGTTTAAATGTTGCTGAATGGTCTCCGGACCAAGTCGCAGATTGGTTGACAGGTTCAGTACAGTTATATTGTTTGTGTTCGGTTGTATGAGTCACAGGGAGTGAGAGCATTAAACATGGTCTGTGTTCAGGACTGGGGCCGACGGTGGAGCAGTATGTGCCGAGCCTGCGCGAGCAGGGGCTCAACGGAGCCAAGCTGCTCATGCTGCGATGTGACGACCTGGAGTACCTCGGCGTGCAGCTCATCGGCCATCAGGAGTTGATGCTGGAGGCCGTCGAACATCTCAGGAACTTCGTGAGTTTAAGCCGCCTCTTTTATGCATAGAGCCATATTGTAGTAAATCAGTATATAAGGTGGTGTGTCCACAAACATTTCACTTTGTATTTGCAAGATGTGAGGGTGGGGTGTATTTTATTATTAATTATCATAATTAATTATTTGTACCTATTGGTAGACCTGCAGGTTATTTTGGGGTTAATATTTGGTTATATTCATGTAATAGTTTATTCATATGAATATTAAACATTCTAACTGCATAATACAATACATAATCACCAAAGTACCAAGAATTTATGCTCCACTTGTTTTGTAGCACAGCATTCTAGAAATGATTTGCATGCAAAACATTGAGGTGAAATATTACAATGGATGGTGTGCTCTTTGCTCCATAAATCAAATGACAGTGACTAATATTCATTATCTTGAGTCATTGATAGTAAATATAAATAGACAACTTATATTTACAAACAATGACATATGTATATGCATTTTAATTAATAGTTTTATTTCAATTATTTTAATCATTTTACTAGAAATATCATTTGTTTACAAATGTTAAATGGATTCGGAAATTACATGTTTACCATGTAGTAGTATAGTGGTTCCATTTTATTATGAGTCTTCTAAGGCAGACTGTGTAACAATGAATATAATGAATATAACATAAATGTAAACAATATGTATTATCACACTCGGTAGCAGTTTAGTGTGTTGACGATATCCCACGCTGTGTTATGAGTCACAGTGTGTCTCGTTACCACTATCTGCTGCTTATCTGAGCAGGAGTTGACGATTCATACAATATTATATTATGATGTTGTTGCTTGGGATTTTGCTTATAATACTTAAAAATGTGAATTTGATTAAAATATTAATATCCCATATTAATTAACTACCTATACTATACTTATAGCTTGTGTTCAACCTACGCATACAATGTGTGTAACTATTTCTACAAATATATTATGTGCTTTTGCATAGAATGGAATATGTTAGATATTATCTTTCTTAATGTTGTTGCTCAGCACTAATAATTTATTATTATAGATAATTATTATTCTTAATAAGTATGAATTGTTTATTAATTATATTACATATGTAATGTTTATTTATGTATTACTTGCGGTTCGCTCCGGCTTCATATGGATCCAAATATTCTATAACCTATGTCACGCCTGAGGGAATTCCCGAATAGTGTAACTTCCCAACAGTCAAAGAATTTTTCAAATCGGTCCAGCCTTATTAGAGCCTATTCAATCCAAACAAACAAACCTTTGCTCTTTATTATATTAGTATAAAAACATAATAGAAAATGTTTATCTGGTGCCATGTACATATTTGACATTTTATTGTTTATATATTTATTTGGAGAACTTACAGAAGTAAGTGTGAACAACATAGTTGTAACAATGCAATAGTTCAGAAGAGACATTCATACTTATATATATAATTATATCCTTAGTTCATAGTAAGTAATAGGGAAATATAAAATATAGGTAGTAAAAATTCTATTTTTTTAAAAGTCGCTCACGTAATTTGTAGAGTATAGATGACCGATTCAATCTGGAGTCGTACGAGTGTATGTGTGCATGCGTGATAAGCGTGTGTGTTGTGTCGCAGCACTACGAGATGGGGCGCGAGTGCGTGCAGCAGCTGGCCCTGCGCGCGTCCGTGGCGGCCTGGAGCGTGGCCCGCGCGCTGCTGGCGCGGCGGCCGGGGGGGACGCCGGGGACGGCGGGGACGCCGGGAGGGACTGGGGGGACGCCAGGTGCGGGGGACGCGCGGCTGGAGACGCCGGCGCTGGGCGGGGTGGCGCGCACGGTGGCGGCCGTGAAGCCGCTCGTGTGCTGGCTGGACCGCTGGCCGCTGTGCTCGGGCGCGCCGCTGGCGGAGCGCAAGGAGGCGCTGCTGGCGCTGAGCCTGGAGGCGGCCACGAGCGCGCAGCGGGAGCGCTTCGCGGAGCAGCCGGCGCGCGCCGTGGGCCGCGCCGCCGCCGCCACGGCCGCCGTGGCCGACCACCTGCTGCGCGACGTGCACGACCCGCGCCTGCTCGCGCCCGCGTCGCTGGAGGCCGTCGTGCTGCGCCAGGCCGGCAAGCCGCTCGGCTTCCAGGTGCTGCCCTCCTTCTGCGGGCACCACCAGCTCGCCGCCATCCGCTTCGGCTCGCCGGCGCACGCCTCCGGCGCCGTGCACGAGGGCGACGAGATCGTGCAGGTAAGATGCTCACAAAGTGACCTCAGTGACCGAAGTGACCTCATGATATTATTATTATTTTTCATATGTTTCATACGTCGCAAACATTTATAATGCCCACCGATCGATCGGTCGATGTCTATACTACGTAGCGAAGTACCTAAGCGCCACGGGGCCGAAGAACTTTAAAATAATTTAGGACTCATCGTGTTTCGTATCAGGTGGGCAACCAGTGCGTGATCGGCTGGCCGGGCGCGGCCGTGGAGCGGCTCTGCACGGCTACGGCGGGAGGCGCGGGCGGCGCGGGGGAGCTGGCGCTGCGGCTGCGGCGGCGCGGCGCGCTGCCGGCGGAGGCGCTGCGCGTGCGGCCGCGCCGCCCGGCGCCCCGCCAGCGGTACGGGGACGCGGCGCCACTACTGTTATATGTCACAATTCAATGTATGAGTACGGGCAGTTCCGTAATGGTTATCGTGTCGCAGGATGGAGCCGCTGGAGCCGCCGCGCGAGGTGCTGCTGGCGGCGGCGCCGGCTGGGCGGGCGGCGCTGGCGGGCGGCGGGGCGGGCGGGGGCGGCGCGGGGGCTGGCGGCGCGGCGGACGAGCACGCGTCCTCGGAGGACTCGGACGCGCTGTCGCCGCCCGCCTCGCCCACGCTGCCCCAGGACCGCACGCGGTACGAGGCTCGAGATATACGTTGCATTAGTGTGTGTGTGTGTATGTGTATATATTATGATGTCCCCGTGTCCGCAGGCTGTACCTGCCGGCGCCAGCGGGCTGGCGCGGGGGCGGGGCGGGCGGCGCGGGTCCCCGGCGGCACAGCGTGGGCGGCGGCAGCCCGGCCGCGCAGCGCCTGCACCGCGCCGTCGACCGGGTGAGCGCAGAGCGTGGCGAGCGTGGCGAGCGTGGCGAGACCCGCGAGCGTAGCGACCGCACTGCGCGCTGCACACTGCGCACGATACCATCCCTTAACGTCTATAACACTACAATTTACCATATGCAATAATATCGTTTACAATTTTATATTCAATCTTTTTATATATTAAATGTATTTATTCTTGACATTTAACATAAAAAAAATTGTAAAGATTAGTTACAGTCGAAGTTTGTTCAAAATACTTGTAATACCGCCTAGCATTCTTCACTCGTATCGGTATGTAGTATCGTTGTAGTACCGCTCCTGCGGTGCGAGCCGGTCGAGCCGCTCGCTGACGGAGTCGTTGTCTGTCGCAGTTCTGGCTGGAGCTGAAGGAGGCGCGCGCCCGCGGGGGCTCCGCCGGCGGCTCCCCGGAGCCCGAGGACGCGCTCTACCGCCGGGACAAGGTGAGCCCCTCCGACTACCCGATCTACCGAACGAACGCGCCTCCCCGGCCTCCCGATGTGACCCTCGCGTCGTTAATACTCGCCAGGCGGTGTCGTGCAGCACGGGCCTGGAGCTGTCCCCGCGCCCCCGCACCTGCCTCGGCGTGGCGCTGCACCCCGCCCCCGCCCCCGCCTCGCCGCGCGACGACGAGGAGCCGGGCAGGCCGCGCGGCAAGCTGGACAAGAGCCACTCCACCCCGGCGTACGACTTCACCGGCTCCCCCGCCGCCCCCGGCGCCCTCGCCGCGCAGCCCATCCCGGAGTCCCCCACCACGCCCACCGACAGCCCCACCATCCTCGTGCACTCCGCCGAGAAGGCCGACCAGATCCTCGACTTCAAGAAGTCCAGCTCGCAGATCCAGGAGGCGATCCTGCAGCGCGGCCGCCGCCCGCCCGACGACCCCGCCGAGCTGCGCCCCGACGACGGCGAGGCCGAGCTCGTCGAGACCCTCAACGAGGCCGCGCTCGAGCGCCATCGCCCCCGCCCGCCCGCCGCGGCCCTCGCGGCCCCGGCGTCCCCCGCGGCCCCCGCGTCCCCGGCGTCCCCCGCGGCCCCCGCGTCCCCGGCGCCCGCCGTGCCGGCGCGGCCGCCCGCCACGCCGCCGGAGCCGCCGCCGCGGCCGCCGAGCACGCAGCGCGGCGCGGCACCTGCTGGGGCCGCTGTGTCGGAGTACCCGGCGCTGCGCGCGGTGCGGGCGGGGCGCGCGGAGAGTGCGTCGCCGCTGAAGCCGCTGCGGCCGAGCGAGCCGCCGCAGATCTCGGTGCCGCTGCGGCACATCACCAAGCACGACATCAAGGTGATCTCCAGCGAGCGCCGCGAGCTGCCGCCGCTCAACGGCTCCGCGGAGGACCCGGCGCCCCCCACGCCCTCCGTGCCGCCCACCGCGCCCTCCGCGCCCGCCGCCACGTCGCCGGGGGGCGGCGGCGGCATGCGCAGCATGTTCCCCACGGCCAAGTCCAGGAGCCTGAAGAAGAAGAACTCCATCCTTGCACGTGAGTCTTACTAATAAATAACAGAAAGTCTATTGAATACTTTTCATTAATGGGATTGTACGTCTGAATAAGTGTGCCTGTGGCCTAGTGGTCGGTGAGCCATGTGTGTATGTGGCAGCGCTGTGTGTATGTGTATGTGTGTGTGTGTGTGCAGGGCGGCGCGCGGTGCCGGCGGGTGCGCTGGCGGGGCGCGGCGCGGCGGGGGCGGTGTGGCAGCGCTGTGTGTATGTGTGTGTGTGTGTGTGCAGGGCGGCGCGCGGTGCCGGCGGGTGCGCTGGCGGGGCGCGGCGCGGCGGGGGCGGTGTGGCAGCGCTGTGTGTATGTGTGTGTGTGTGTGTGCAGGGCGGCGCGCGGTGCCGGCGGGTGCGCTGGCGGGGCGGGGCGCGGCGGGGGCGGTGTGGCAGCGCGTGCGGGCGCGGCCGGCGGCGGCGGCGCGGTGGGCGCGGCGGCACCTGCTGCTGGCGGACGGCGCGCTCTACGCGTACAGGACGCCGGAGGTGAGTGCGAGCGGTGCGACGGCGCGGCTGTGCGACGGCGCGGCTGTGTGACGGCGCGGCTGTGTGGCGGTGCGGCGGTGTGACGGTGTGCGTGTGTTGCAGTGCACGCGCGCGGACTGCCTGATCTACCTGGAGGGGTTCACGGTGTGCGCGGCTCGGGAGGTGAAGTCCCGCGCGCACGCGTTCAAGGTGTACCACACGGGCACGGCGTTCTACTTCGCGTGCGACACGCGCGAGGCGCTGCAGGCCTGGCTGCAGCTCATCCACCAGGCCACGCTGCGCCAGGCGCCGCCCGCCGACCGGGTGAGTCCGCCGCGAGGCTCCTGCGTGTGACATGTATCCGACCTCGATCCCCGTGACGTCATCGGTGACGTCGCGTGTGCCGTGTGTTTCAGCCGGCGGGTGAGCCGCTGAAGCAGTTCTCGGAGACGGACTACTCGACGGACTCGGACGCGGAGGGCGAGCGCGTGCGCCGCCGCGACCCCGACAAGGACAAGGACAAGGACAAGGACAAAGACAAGCACAAGGACAAGGACAAGTCCAAGTTCGGCTCCCTCAAGAAACTCACGCATCGCATGCAGAGGTACCCGCCCGAAATATGACACTTCCGACTGAAACGTTTCATACTCGGCGCCGTTTGTACATTGTTACGGTTTTTATTTGCAGAAGCGAATCCCAGGAACAAGTGGGACACGCGGCCGCGAGCTTGGATAGGAAGTATCTCAAGTTTTTCTCCAGAAATAAAAATAAAGATGACAAAGCGAGTAAGGTGAGTTCGAAAAGCTTTTATAAATGAGCTTTAGTTAATATTTAAGTAAATATTGAACGTAACTTATCTCCGGATATCGTTCCGTAGACGAAGCAGTCGAACGTGCCGGTCCCTACGGAACATTACCGCAGCTACCGACGAGTCTCCCAGGCGGAGTCCAAACTGCAGCAGACCCCTCCCGCGCCCCCGGCGACCCCGGCGTCCTCCGCGTCCCAGGCGTCGCCCGCGTCCCCGGCGTCCCCCGCGTCCCTCGCGCCGCCCGCCCCCGCGCCGCCCTCGCCGCCCTCGCCGCCGTCGCTGTCCCCGCTGGAGCGGCTCGAGAGGAAGCCGAAGCCGATCAACTACATCCACGCGTCGAACCCGAACCTGCTCGACTTCGAGAAGAGCGACTTCGTGGCGCGCCGGCCGCTGCTGCGCGTGCCCAAGCCGAAGGTGCACAAGCCGGACAGCTTCATCGGGTTCGTCACGCTCGAGGAGTTCATGCTCAAGAAGCAGGAGGAGGAGCGCCGCCAGGTGTACTCCAACCGCGTGCTGATGGGCATCGAGCGCGACCGGCACGACCGGCACGAGCGCCGCGACCGACACGACCGACACGACCGGCACGACCGCCACCAGCCCTCGCTGCAGCGGCAGCTCGACCGCATCGTGCCCGACGTCATCTACGGGGAGCTGCCGCGCGCCAGGTGCGACCCGCACACACCGCACACACCGCACACACCGCACACACCGCACACACCGCACACCACACACCGCACACCACACGCCGCGCACTACACACCGCACACCACGAACACTACACACGGCACTCACAACACCACACCACGCACCGCACACACCACACACCGCACACCACACCGCACACACCGCGTATCACACTGCACACACCGTCACCACACTACACACACCGCACCGCACACCACACACCGCGCAGGCATGCTAGCGGCAAATGATGTCTTTATTTCTTTATTGTATGCTTCGCAGTGACAATCAGTTGCCGGCGGAGATGCAGGGGCGCAGCTTGCCGCACGCGCCGCCCGGGGCGCCCGGGGCTCCGGGGGGAGCAGGGGGAGTGGGGGGCGCAGGGGGAGTGGGGAACAAGCCGCACAAGTACGACGGCAAGCCCGTCTCCGTCAAGGGCAAGGACGGGTTAGTTAAATTTATTTTAAAAAATATATATTTGTACGTAATGTAACAATAAATAAACTCAAGTATTATTGAGATAAGTAATATTTAAATAAATTCCTAATGTATTTGAATAAAAATATCAAATTTAACCAGCGGAAGTTAAATAGAATGGGGATGTCCTGACTGAATTATATACGTTACAGATACGAGAAGATAATCTACCCGGAGGAGAGCGGCTCGCCGCACCCCGGACACCCGGCGCTCCCCGGACACGCCGGACACGCCGGACACCCCGGACACCCCGGCAACCCGCCCGTGCCGGCGCGCGTCGCGGAGCGCTGGCGGGACTCGCTGAGGCGGAACGATAAGGTGACGACACACGACTCGCGGCTCCCCGCGCCTCGCGCCCCGCTCCTGCTCTCTGCTCTCGGCTGAGTCATAAGTTTTATGTGATATGTATGTCTATTATACGTGTGTGTATGTGTGTGTGCAGGTGCACTCGGGCGCGCGCCGCGTGGCTCCGCTCGCGCCGCTGCCGGCCGCCGCCGCCATGGAGAGGTAACACGACGCACCACCCGCACGACCGACACCACCCACACGACCGACACCACCCACACGACCGACACGACCCACACGACCGACACCACCCACACGACCGACACCACCCACACGACCGACACCACCCACACGACCGACACCACCCACTCGACCGACACCACCCACACGACCGACACCACCCACACGACCGACACGACCCACACGACCGACACCACCCACACGACCGACACCACCCACACGACCGACACCACCCACACGACCGACACCACCCACACGACCGACACCACCCACACGACCGACACGACCCACACGACCGACACCACCCACACGACCGACACCACCCACACGACCGACACCACCCACACGACCGACACCACCCGCACGACCGACACCACCCACACGACCGACACCACCCACACGACCGACACGATCCACACGATTCACACGATCGACAAACACTGACCGACTGACTAAAGTTAAGTTATTCGATGCTCGCTAATCTTCGTCTTATGGAAATCAAAAATTTAAACGATACACTATGTAGTAGGTCAAAATAAATTAGATGGTAATGTTAGTGTAGTAGTCAAGAACAGCGATTGTTTTGATTGGTTTCCACGTTCAAACGACTATTAATACCGCTGTCATCTCTTCAAACGGAAGCAGTCTAATCTATACTAATATTATAAAGAGGAAAGATTTGTACCTATTTTTGTATATTTGTAATGAATAGGCTCAAAAACTACTGGATCGATTTTAATAATTCTTTCACTGTTGGGAAGCTACGTTCACCCTGAGTAACATAGCCTATAGAATATTTTGAAAAAATTAGGGATCTGTGCAAAGCCGGGGCGAACCGCTAGTAGATTTATATAATTAATGTAATATAATAATTATAATATAATTAATTTCTAGAGCGAACAGTGGGCGTGCAGTATCACCCAATCCTGCGATAGTTTTAAATTACCATCTCGCGGATCGGTTGACACTGCACGCATTGTCGCTGCATGTCGTAACTTGTCGTGACATGTCGCCACGTGTCGTGACTTGTCGTGACGGCGGGTGTGGTTGTGTGTCGCAGCGTGTGCTCGCACGCGGCGCCGAGCGGCGGCGTGTCGCGGCTGCGGCTCATGTTCGGCCGCGCGCACTCCCGCGAGACGCACCGCCAGGTCCGTACACACACACACACCGCCACCAGACACACACGCACACACACACAGATATATATACAGCTGATATCATACTAAATGAGCTTTGTGAGGCCGAAACTTTACTTTAAAACAGTGGTTTCTAACCTTTCTATGATGATGGATCATTCGACATAATAGAGTAAGATCCCAGAGCGATCTGACTTAACTTATTTTCTGACGAATGAAACCTTAAGATTTCAGTAGCGTCTAGAGTGCCTTGAATATCTACGGGCTTGTGAAAACTGTCAGAGTGACACCAGGGCTGGTACCAGGTGAGAAAGGTGACTAAAAATAAGAGTTATCTTACTTATTTTCTCATGGCTCATTTTTATATATATCATGTAGAATATTATTTTAAAGTAATGGATATAAGCGTCAGACACTTTTGATTGACCAGAACTTTTGTCAGACACTTTTAAGCTACCCAAAAAATGGATCTCAAAGATGGATGAACATAAGCATATCATGTTTAGGCTTATTCGACTCGGTATGACGAGCACTTTCTAAACAGAATATGATGATGGTAGTGCTGATGATGAATCCTGAAGACTACTATGGATCTCGAAGTTGGATGATCATAGGCATACCGTGTTTGGGCTTATTCGACTCGGTATGACGAACGCTTTCTAAACACATGATGATGGTAGTGCTGATGATTACTCAGTAACCGATTACTCAAGTAATCGGGTACTCTAGTCACAGCCAAGTTATTTCGAAACTATAAGAGCTACATTATTAAAATTTGGTGCGTAGATGTATTCTGTAAACCGCATTAAGATTTTAAAATAAAATCAGAAAAAAATAAAATTTTTGGGGTTCCCCATACATTGAACTGAAACTCAGCATTTTTTTTTCATCAGACCTTTACATGTGGGGTATCTATCATCATGTCGCTGCTTCTCTGGAATAGTGTCACAACTCGAAATAATTTGTTACTCCATTTAAGACTGTGAACCGTCACATATAAATTTCAATTCAGAATGGTAACACATTTCGAGTTGTGACACTATTCCAGAGAAGCAGCGATGTGTTTAGAAAGCGCTCGTCATACCGAGTCGAATAAGCCCAAACACGGTATGCCTATGATCATCCAACTTCGAGATCCATAGTAGTCTTTAGGATTCATCATCAGCACTACCATCATCATATTCTGTTTAGAAAGTGCTCGTCATACCGAGTCGAATAAGCCTAAACATGATATGCTTATGTTCATCCATCTTTGAGATCCATTTTTTGGGTAGCTTAAAAGTGTCTGACAAAAGTTCTGGTCAATCAAAAGTGTCTGACGCTTATATCCATTACTTTAAAATAATATTCTACATGATATATATAAAAATGAGCCATGAGAAAATAAGTAAGATAACTCTTATTTTTAGTCACCTTTCTCACCTGGTACCAGCCCTGGTGTCACTCTGACAGTTTTCACAAGCCCGTAGATATTCAAGGCACTCTAGACGCTACTGAAATCTTAAGGTTTCATTCGTCAGAAAATAAGTTACGTCAGATCGCTCTGGGATCTTGGACCATAATATCTGTCTTGTTATTGACCATCAACTGACTCGTCGTGCAGTCCGTCACGTGATGCATTGTTGGCATGTTGAAAACTTCGTGATGACAACAATATATACCAGTGAATAAACCACTTGTTTTATGAGTCTAATTGTAAAAGAGGCCCTGTTACCGCATATATGCCCAAGGTTGAGTTACATAATTTATCTAAGAAGAAAATTGACGTTAATACCGTTTTGAATATTAATATTAATTTTCAAAATAAACATGACACACATCACCACCTCCACAGGTACATACTAACAGCTAGAAGTACATCATGCTAATAATATTATTTGCGATTGGAACTTTTGGCGCCGCATAGCTTTACACACAATATCCAAGTCGGCGCCGGCGCAGCTGTTTTAATCTTTTTTAGCGAATCAAAAGTATTTATTTAATTAGTATAAACGTTTTAAAGGTTTTTAAGCGATATATAGATAGCTTACTTGGAATATCGTGCAACAGGTTTTTAGAATAGTTTTTAAACTTATATACGACACACAACATAGCGCGCGGAATAGGTACATAGATGATAAATATTATGATGATATTTAATAAAAACTGTGATTAATCTATACTAATATTATAAAGCTGAAGAGTTTGTTTGTTTGAACGCGCTAATCTCAGGAACTACTGGTTCGATTTGAAAAATTTTTTGTTGGATAGACTATTTATCGAGGAAGGCTTTAGGCTATATAACATCACGCTGCGACCAATAGGAGCGAAGAAACAGTGGAAAATGTGTAAAAAACGGAGAAAATAACTATTCCACGCGGACGAAGTCGCATGCAGAAGCTAGTAGTTGATATATACGAGTTAAAGAGACAGCTTTAATGTAGGTATGTGTACATTTCTGTAACTTCGTGCGTACGCTTTGTACGAGACAGTTTTTATTAATAGGTTTAAATAATATTTTTTAATAAGTCCGTCGCGGCGTCGGTTATATCACCGGAAAGTGTTGATCTCGTATTTGTAGTAACGGCGCCAAAAGCGACCTCTCTGTAGATCTGAATCGCTTTTACTGACCGCTTGCTGAGAGACATTATGTTTATATACTAGCTTCTCCCGCAGGTCTGCACGATCCGTGCGGTCACTACCACCCAGATAGGTACACACAGAGTTTCCTATTCGTTAATAATATGGGCTCGCATGGACATATAATAGGAAACATATATATTTCTTTGGTCTAAAAATAGTTACAAGAGATTTGATTAAAAATATTTCGTCACAAACTCTGTAAATAAATGCATCAGTAAAATATTCGGGAACATACGAGCCCATGTTAGTGAAGTGTGCATTTAGTTGATCCTTGTCACCGGAGCCCGATGATCCGAACAGAGCGACCGCGTGCGTGAGCATCTGTCAAGCAGTATTATTACAAATGTTCATCATTATTAATTATGCTAGCATGTTACATTTTTATTTGCGAGTGTTTGTCAAAGTTTTCGAAACTACCTAAATATTTTAAGAAAAGAATACGATGGGAACCGTGTTAACGGTTGACTAGGTATTAATTTAATTATTAGGTGTTTCAAAAATTTTGATATTTGTAAAGCAATAGTTCGTAAAATCCTTTAGTGATGAATGCCAAATGGAACAGCAGCTTCTGTGTTGTCTGTTTGCTTCTTGGAATCCAAACCGCTGCGTTCTGCCGCTAGATGTCGCCGCCGCGCCGGGGAGTAACGACAATTATAGATCATGTACATAGATAATATAGTTGGATTAGAGATTTTGAATTCGATACATTCTTGTAATGAATGAAGACCCTTTAATTATGAATCTATCATCGGTTGAAATCAATTGATAGATCGTATCGATACGTCAACATCAAAATGAAGTCTATCGCTACAATAAAGTCAAGGTGCGACATCTACCGGCAGAGCTGAGGTCCTCGTTCGGATTATCCCGCCCCGACGCGCGGCTCACTCTCCCCCCCCCCCCCTGCCTGTAGGAGTCGTCGCCCCCGGCGTGCGCCCCCACCCCCCCCTGCGCCGCTGCGCCCGCGGCGCCGCCTGCCGGGGGCTCGGCGCTCTCGGCGCCCGCGGGGGTCTCGGGGGGCTCGGGGGTCTCGGGGGTCTCGGGGGTCTCGGGGGTCTCGGGGGTCGCGGGGGGCTCTCCCTCGGGCCCCGCGGCGTGGGCGCTGCGCACGGCTCACTATCCGCACCTGGAATGCCCCCCGACATTCCAGCCCGAGACCTATTCGTTGGCGCGTTTGACCCCCCGGCCACCAGACGCCTGACCCCCAAGGAGGACAAGGACCAGTAAGGACGGATGATCGACCGACACTCGAAGGCCAGTTGCACGGCGGCCGAGTAGAAGTGACTAATGAATAGCGACTGAACATCTGTTAGTCAAAGTTTTATGTCGTTAAGTAGGAATTAAGGGACATAAAAAGTGTTATCACTTTGTAACATTGTTATAATGAAAAGTTTAGGCCTAGTACTATTCAAGTTCCGTGTTGGTTTATCGTATCAAGGTCCATTAGGGAGGTCAATGTGCTCTTAATAGACTACGGATGTGGCTGGATGATAGTAGGTATATAAGAATAATATATTCGGTATTGCCGGGTGTTCATCGTAAAATGAACTTTTAATATGACGAGCTGATTATTAAACATTGTAGTGTATTTGATAATATATGGAAAAATCAATCACACAAGTTGCACTGCCATTTTGGGATTCCAACTTATAGTTTCATTTGTCTTTTTTAAAAATTCATTAAGTTTCAGTCAATATTAAAATGACTGTTTTCAAATAATTTCTTACGAAAGTGCACGACTTCAATCTTTTGATACATTTTTATATTTTTTTCTTAATCGAAATATTAAAGTAGGTACTTTTTAAAATATGGCATAAAGTAACCTTTTACTAGACGTATTTTATCAAAGTAGATAGTCGAATTTTCAAACATTTAGATAATAACTATTATAATGTAATAATATGTAATCTTGAAGTTTGGGTATGTATCCACGTGTCGCGATCATTTCTGAAAATGTGCTTCGTATTGTAGATTACATTCGTATTTCGCGATTGGTGCAGGATTCACTGCTTACGTCCAGAAACACTTAGTAGGGTAAAAATATTTTAATCATACAACGCAATTTCGGCCTTCACCGTGAAAAAAACTTTGTATCTGCAATAATAATAATATAAATCATTGCGGCGCTCGTAATGTAAATTATTATTTGCAAAAATAAACGCCATCTTTTAGAGTACGTAATTTACTAGCAGTACGCAGGAAGGTTGCGGCTTCGCTCGGAGCTAGCGTGTTAACCAAACATCGCCGCCCGGCCGCCACAGATGGCGCTGATATCAAACAAAGTAAAAGAAGATATTTGTATATTACGAGATAATACTTATTGCCTGTAACTATCGGCTCATGCTAGGCCTAGATATTATAATTAATATTATGTGCCAACTCTGTGCTTTAGTATACAACATGTGCTGTTTGTTATTCGTAAGTAATTTTAGACTTTGTATATTGTACTGTAAGGTGCTTTTTACCATAAAATTTATTTAAAGCTGCTCAATGATTTGCAACTTTAAGCTGTCCTGTTAAATTTTAAGTCACTTTTAATTTAGTTTGTTTAGTTCAATCGAAGACGTAGTTAAGCATTTGTAAACTGTAATGGAATGATACGGTGCATAGTTGGATTTAACTGTGACTTATTTTTTATTTGGGTACCTGCCTGAGTGGCGCCGACGACTTTTATTGGCATCGAAAAGAAAATAATATCTTATTAAATGCCATTAGATTTTAAAATATTTGCGAGTTATTTTATATGTAGACGTAGCGTCGCGGTTGAGGCGTAACTTAGGCTTCTAAAAAAAGAATATCATTTTTATTCTAAAGCTAATGAATTAATAAGAAATAATAATTTGCTAATGTGAAGGGTCACAATATTTTTAAGTGACAAGTGGTCGCCTTCCAATAAAAATGTGTAATATGATCAGCGAGTAGGTAAGTGTCGAGGTAAGTGTTATTTTTGTAAGAGCGATTTACACGTAACTTTACAGTTGTTTGTAGGTAGGAACGAATCAGACGCGGACGGGCCACGAGTTTACACGAATTTTTCTTTCTCGCGACCAGAGTATTGTGTTATCGTGAATATAGTATAATCTGTTTTTAATCGAATGATTCGACGTGTCAATTTACTGAGTTCACATTGTCAAGGACTTTCTCGACGCGAGAAAGCGCCGGCCACTGTCGCTCTTTCGATGTTTGCGAAAGTATGACAGTGACGGGTATATTGTATGAACGAGTTTTATTGTAATAATTGCGTGCTATTGCGTTGATCATCTAAAAGCTAGGAATGAGGTTGAAATGCTATAAGAACATGTATTTTGAGCATAAGAACAAGTTAATGATCTTTACGAGCAATTGTGTTGAAAAATATAATTTTATATCAAGCGATTATTTTAATGTCTATACACAACTATACGATACGCTATTAGAATTAAGTTGCTGGCTATAAAGTATGAGTTTTTATATTGTTTAGTTGTATTCCCGTGTTCTGTTTTTGATATTATTTGTGAATAGTGACAGGAACAGTAGGTAGCGCCGGTGGGCGGAAGTTTTGCTCAAACGTTGGTTACTAACAGGTTACTATTAATTTAAATATTATTAAGATGTATTCACTATCGTATTTAGGAATAAATAATTTAAATATTTTAAATCGTTTATATAATTTAATATAAATAATTATAACTCGTGGCTATTGATAAGACTTGATCGCTTTAAAACGATATTAAGTATATCTTTAAAATATATTTTTATAGTGGATAAAGAAAACTACCTACTAGATATCTATCGTTTTATTGAACTATCGGTTAGTTAATATTATAATGAATCCATTTGTCCTACGATAATTATTATATATTTTAATTTAATGGAATTCATATTACTTGTACCACTTTTTTATTTTATCGATATACATCGAGAGTAACTTTTAAAAGTATGTGTTGTAACGTCGGCGGAATAAAATTAAATGGAAAAAAATAATTTTAACGTATAAGTAGGTCCTGTATTTAAATTTCTGATTTTAGTAAAAGAGCTTATTATTATTATTACGGTTATAAAGGAGCCCACGAACACATGCCCTTGTGGGAATATTGTTATAATAGTGAATGCAATGTACGCGCCTATTGAAAATTAATGTCCTTAAAAATGGCTGCACCTCGCAATGTTACTCTTCCTATAAACATGTAAGTAAGTTAAACTAAATAAACACAATTAATTTTTCTTGGGTCTCAAAAACTTACTTAAAATGGTTACCTATATAATTCAGTGTCGTAAATAAGTATGAATTACCTACCTATGCAGCTATGGGTTGTTTCTTGTTACGGTGTGGCCGTTTTTATAAAACTACCTAAAATTACGCAGTTTTTATAGTAGGTACCTACCAATTAATAATTGTTCGATCGATGTAATAGCCTGTACACTTTTAGCATATGTTGACATCTTACTGTAACAGGGATGAAAATAAAGTGATTTTTATAGAAAAACCTTTTAATTCTTACATCCTTATATAACCTGGTTGTCGTGAGAGAGAATTATAATATACCTACCTACCTAACGTTCCTTCTTATTATTACCATTATTTAACAGCGATAAGTGGTTTGAAAGAATTTAAACTGAAATAATATGTAATGGCAAAGAAAACATAGGTTAAATGATTGTTGTAGCTCGGAGTGCGTTAGACAAAGTTCCTCGTTGGAAAGCAGGTGGTTGTCGACTCTTGGCTCCCGGCAGGTCGAGTCTCTGACAAACTTTAATTCGGAAGGTGCCTGTGATGTCCTGTCCGGCCTGTCCGGCCTGTCCGGCGAGCTCCCGGACAGACACGCTGCGACGATGACCAGGTGCCTGCTTGAACAACGCAGCGTGTAGACATTTTGTCATGACAAAAATTATATATATAGTATTGTGAAGTACCAATGAATTAGTAGATGAATTGAATAAAAAAATGCAATTGCTACAATGTGAGAACAAATGGTCACAGCAGTATTTAATTTTACAGTTGATTATCTTTTAATTGTTTGTTTTATTTTCGTGAAAATGATGTGCATCTTATCGTTTGTAAGTATCTTCTAGGCATATCCTGCCGCGCCACCGTCACACATATATATACACATACACACACACACACACATACACACACACAGCGAACAACATCATTATAATGCCGATATATTCTTATCCTAGACGATTACATGCCAATACCTAAGACAATATTTGTAATTCTGCTATCCCATCGGTCCCTTTGTTTGTTTCTATTAGTTTAGGTTCACGAGTGGCCGCGGATTACTGGCTTGTTTACTGCGGGACATCACATTACAAATCAACTAACAATAGATGTAAGTAAATATAGTTTCCCTGCAATCCTAGTAAACGTAATATTAGGCTTACCTTCCCTCTTACCACACATTCAGTTTCAATATCTATACACGGGGTATACAATTTAATATCAACAAAACTATCGATAGGTAAGATGTTTATAGATAGGTTGTACTGCGTGCGGTGTGGGCGGTCACGTGGTCAACACCTTTGTTCATTGCTTTTAGAACACGGACTCGTGGGTAGGCTATGAAGTAGGTATAGATAGATAAGTGGACGAAATTATTTCTGGAATCCACCTAGGTATAACCTACCTGTAAGCAAATGTGACAGATTTACGTAGGTACCCATTCATACATTTAATTTGAACTGATTATTGATTTTTATTAGTTGAAAGGTTTACTTTTTCAGAACTCTCAATATTGTGTTTAGGTGTGTGTGTTAGTGCCTACCTAAGACACAGTCAAATATTTTAGTAGAAGTATAGGTTGACGTTACTAAGTAAGTAGGTACATTACTAGAACGACTTAGCAACTCTGTAGTCAACTCCTTTGGATGATACGACCCTAAAGATAAAGTAGTCCTTAGGTGCTTACAATCCGCGGATGTGATATTGCTATTCCAGATCCTAAGAACATTCTTCATCGGTTTCCGCAGCCCTCTGGAGCCGGTGTCGCCGCCGCGCTGCACCCGGAACACGCCGCACAGACAAATCGCTTTAATATTCAACTAGATATGGATTTACGAGTAAAATTTCAAGTGAGATTGTTATCTGTATAATAGGTACGTCACGAGAGTAAGTGAGTAAACTGTACAAAAACGACATCTAATCAAATCAAACAGATTTAATTCTTTCAAGTAGTAAGTAGGTACTTACTTACAGTCGACGATTTAAATTTTACGATAAAAATACTTTATAGTTTAGAATTGATTTGAAATACCTCGTAAACATCGGGGTCGTGAGTGCCTTAAAGATTTACGGATAGCCTGAAATCATAAAAGTTTCGGTACCTGCAGTTTAACGAGGGGTTTAGAAATAAACCGTTGTTTCTGTCCTATATATCCTAGATTTAATGTCTTCATCGGTTCTCTCTGACAGTTCTGTCAAGCTTACGACCTCTGTTCTACTGGGTAGGTACCTTGATGAATCCTACCACCTAGGTACCTATAACCGATTAAAAGGAAAACATGACTGAGAACAACTAAACTTATTATTTTGAAGTGATCAGGTCACAGAAAGTTTCAGTAAGTACTTACTTAGGTAAGTATCCAATCTGGAAGCACGACCGAGCTTTTTTCTATCTTTTCTCTTGGTACTTCTAAAAACTTTTCAAGCAATGTGGTCGCGGCTCCATTTAATCTTAGTATACGACATGTTAACTTATGATAAAATACCACTTTTCTAAACAAACTCCTTGCGAATATATTCTAATCTCATTCTTGAATAAAAACAACAGAAATATCCATCAGTTGTAGAGTAACGAGGACAGTCCATCACGAGCATCAAGAGCCAACATGGCGGAGTCATTAAGAGGCTAATAAATAAATGAATTGCGCGATAAATACGCGACATAATTCTCCTCGCGCCGGTTATTTGTTTAATCTAAATGCTAATTATCGTCCACCCGAGGACACAGATGTATCTACCGCTTCTGCTGAAAGTGGCAGTGGAGTAGGGTTACCTTCTCTAAAATTTGGAGACCCGGACATGTGAAACTGATGAGGCAATGAAGGTCCGGCCTAGACGCACCCCGGACACTCAATAAACTAGGACAAACCCGGACGGATGGCAAGCCTATAATAGGTACCTAGAACCAAGTGTACCTATCCTATATCCTAACCTAACCTACCTTCCTATCATCAGCCACCATATACAATATGGGTACTATGTAGGTACCTAGTTCCTATTAATTAAGCCTTATCCACCCATTTATTAGGCACGATTATTATTATGACCTAAATGTAAAAGTTGCAGCTAGTAAAATTTGACCAATAAAAAAAAGACGTGCGAAACATTCACCTGTTTTAAACAAGAGCAAAGAACAAAACTCTTCGAATATACTTTTCGATTTCAGATAAAAATAATGATTCTAGTTCTTATCACTTCTGGTATCTGTATAGCGGTGGCTCAGCCTCGGGCGGCGAGGGCGGAATTTGACGCGATCCTCGCTTCTCTAGCGAGAACACTCGCGGCGGAGACGACCGGCTGGGTGAGACACATGCACAGACGGACAGACCGGCTGGAACTTACTAATATGGTCATTAGTCAAGAAAGATGTCCACTCTCGGTCCCACTTCCATTACATCACATAACTAGTCATGTAAGCAGATAATAAATCTATTAATTGACAGCTAAATTCTTTGGTGAGTAGATACTTATATGGATAGGTAGGCAGCGCCGCGGGCGGCTAGCGGCCGAGTTTTCAATGAGGAGGCTTATTGGCTTTGGCGCGAGTTGAGCGTTCACTGCCTTATGCTTTGAGGGACTTAGTCAACCGAGAGAGGCAAACTGACAAATTGTATAAGTGAATTTGAAATAGCCGCCCTCAAACGATCAACGTTTTATCTAAATTTTAGTAAGTACCTATGATTAGTCAGCATTTAGGTTGTTTCGTTACCCAAGGAAAGGCAAGTTCCCTTTCGTCGGCAAGTAATTACTTACTTGGAATTACAGTAATTATGAAATAATCATTATATATATAATGATTAATAAGTAATCATTATAACTATCTTACATAACTTCCATTGACGTGAAACAATGAACTGTAATTAAGGTTGAATAAAGCGAACGTCAAAAAAAAAAACACGAAAAGAGACGCAGTTTATTCGCAGGAATAAAACAGCGAGAAACATATGCGAAGAACTGGCGCACACATATAAATATGTAATAGGACTGCGCGGACTTATTCCCGAACCTGGTAATAGTTCTCTCCGTCGCGGCGTTGGTGTCGTTGCGATCTGTCCACAGATGTTTTATCTCTGATTTTGTGACATTATTGGTACTCTAGTATATTTGTTCATTTAAATATCTGTTGCAGAACATGCGTTTTTGCATTTTTTTAAACTCTGTACCTACTGGTTGAAGATAAGATTCAGATGCCACAAGCGACGTATGTCGACTACTAGTCTTGCTTTCTTACATGATGTCGTATAGGTGAAATAGGCGTTAATAAACCGATGCGATAAGATGACACATATACTAAGAAACATAAAATAAATGGGCTAGTCCGGGATTCTCATCGCACCCTATTACGTCTTACAAGATGCTGCGAACCTGTGATAAACTGTCGAATCGACATGTTGTCGACACAATATAGAGAACGTTGTCGGCAAGCAGAAGGGTTCTCGTGTCGATATGTTTTCGCTGTCGACATGCAGACATAAGAGACGACATTGACATGACACGATTTGTCGTTGTCGACAACGTTACCGATTTTTGACGGATCACCGCGAGAATGAAACGACATCGACATGACAAGATGTCGACTCGACAATTCATCATGGGCTTGCTGGTGCCCTCGCTCCGTGGGATGTCTTGCAGTTCTGCTGCAGTTGCCGGGCCGGTGCGTGTGGGAGCGCGGAATAGGGCCGCCGTTCGAGATATATTTTATGGAGCGCGCTACGCTCTTTTTGCAATAGATGCCAGAAGGTGCGCAACCCTTCATATTTACGATTAAGTCGTGAGGAGAAATATAATATACGGGTGTGTTTTTTGTCGATAAGTTTCTGATACCCGGCTCGGTAGGCACCAGCGTCGAGAACGCTTTCTTTATCAAGATATTTAAAAAATATTACACACCTAGTAATGATTTTAAACGTCAGCAAAATTAAGCCAAAAATCATCAAAATAGAATACGCGAGTTTAATACGTTACCTACTTATTTATAGTGTTTCATTCCTAATACCTAACCATGCAGGCATCATAAAATATTACAAATAAGGAATTGAATTAATATTCATCTTTTGTCTGTTTGTAAACGACTGGGAAATTTGCTGCTATAGTTAGGTATATAATGTATACGTAATGCTGCTAACATTGCAAACGCAAAAGTTTGTTTTGGACGTATGTTTGTTATTCATTCACGCAAAAAATATTGAAAGGATTGTGATGAAACTTTACAATCAGGCTATAAGTAATGTATAATGATGGTACCTATTGTGTGAATTGTCCAAAGTATCAAAAAAGTACAATAAACTCGACTAGCTGTTCAGGGATGTAATATTATTATAGCGTGGGAAGAAAATAACACAAGTTTAAATATCAAAGAAAAATAATAAATCCGTAGAGCAAAGTAAGTTACCTAGAGAGTAAATTTTATGCGCGATATTTCACTTTTATTACGTTATTATATTTTAAAAATTCTATTCTACATTATATATAGTGTTTACTTCGACGCTTCAGCCTCTTGTCCCCCGGGACGGGCAGCACGGGGAAAGAGCTTCGTCTTTAATAACTAATAATATATAATCATAATTAAGACTATGCCCAGTAGGTATCTCCAAGTTGTCCTGATTCTGAGATAGCAAACACTCATACAAGGTCCATTTGGCTGTTTGTTCCTTTAGAGCAATATTACTGTCGAACTACTTAACTAAACTTGGTAGAGTATATGACTCTTAGGGAACAAACTGACATATTATAAGATCCATATGTCGGCTTGCTCCCGAATAGCGCCTCTATAAATAACAAATACAAGGTATATAAGTGTTATAATGGGTATAAGGGAATAAGGGAAAGGTATATTTAATCAGTGAAATTAGTAAGTAAACTGCAAACAGTTAGTTAGATCTGTGTAAAAAGCGCGGGCTGACAATTAGCGCGTCTATTAAGTTGCAGTTACAAATGAAGGCGAGTGCGCCGCGCTGCGCTCGAGCCGGCGCGGTGCCTGTGAGCTGTGTACACACGGCCGTAACGAACTGTCGCCGCGTCGCCGCGCCGCCGCCGGAGCCAGGCGCGCGGCGGCGCGGCGCGGTGGATGCGACACTTTATTACCAGGTGCCTCTTTTATAGGTACAGTCATTAGAGTAGATACAACATCATTGATGATGATCCATCACCTATCTATAAAAAAAAACCGGTTAAGTGCAAGTTGGACTTGCGCAGGATCTATAAGTACCATTATCTTTAAAAACGGCGAAAAATAATCATGTTTATTGTATAGGAGCCCTAGGTAAGTATATATTTTAGTATAATTATTGTTACAGCGGCAACAGAAATACGTCATCTGTGAAAAAGTGTCGAGTTTAACTAAACCACACTGACGTGATAGTAATATCATAATACTCTAAGTACCACACCTGCGCAATCGAACAATTGGATAATTAATCATGATCCTAATTTTGTGGATAACTGCAGCTACTAAAGTACATTTAAAAAAACCGAAACAGAATCAGAAAACATTACAGCTGTACTTAACTATTAGAAATTATTACAGATGTTAGGAACGCCTCAACTATTATAAAATTACCTCCTCCATAGTTTCCCAGCTGTCCATTAGCAGTGATTACAGCGCCCCTTCCGCCCTCCGCCGCCCTTCACTCGAACTGCACTTACCTACACTTCACTTGCGACAACTGTCAACTAAACTAATAAGAACCAATAAATAATTAACTAGGTACAGTCATCGTCGAGTGCGAGGCAGCGACCAAGGTGCTCCGATATGTTGTAGCACGATTGTTGATGGTAAGATATATAGGTACCTATTACACCTTGATTGCTTCATCCTCCTATGTATTTGTTGATGACTGTACCTACTTATCCACATAGGTGAATGGATTTATGTAAGTACCATTAAAAAGTATTGAAAATATCAACTAATTCACACGAAGATAAACAACATAGACATTTTTGAAAGTTACAAAATTCAAAAATTAAATTTAGCTACGGTCTCAAAATTGTATATGTTTGTTTGTTAATAGATACTTACCTACTTAAATGTGTTTTGTTCATAGTACGAGTATCTATAATTGACTGGAACCCTCTACACAGCATCAAGAAAACACCAATCAGTTGGTGAAGCTGTAGGTACAATTCGTTCGCGCAATTCCTGCGACTACATACATCCCTACTAATCCCTACTAATATTATAAATGCGAAAGTAACTCTGTCTGTCTGTCTGTCTGTTACGCTTTCACGCTAAAACTACTGGACCGATTTAAATGAAATTTGGTACAAAGATAGTCTGGAGCCTGAGAAAGGACATAGGCTACTTTTTAACCGACTGTAAAAAAGGAGGAGTTCCACGCGGACGAAGTTGCGGGCAGAAGCTAGTACAATATATATGGCGGCATATAATATGTAGCGGCATACAGAGTGACATATTGTGGACTAACGTATTCATTGCATGAGCTCCGTTTAATTCGGGTAATGGAGCCGCGTTCTCATTTGTCGCGAGACACAGTCGCGCACTCCATACAGTCGGCCAATAAATGTACTTGGGCCCTAGACAAGTGCCCAACGTTAAACGTTAACGTTAAACGTTAGGACCAAAATGTATGGGATTTGACATCCGCGAACGACTGTCAAGTACGTCACAAATGTCAAATCCCATACATTTTGGTGCTAACGTTTAACGTTAACGTTGAACGTTGGGCACTTGTCTAGCCCCCTTGATAATGAAACAATTATAACGGATTTAACTCAGTTTTCGTGTTAGACTATCGTCAGCTACAAATATGGAAACTGTAAAGTTTTCGAAACCTCAGCAAATAAAGGAAAATACGCAAGTTAAACATGTTACAATTGTTTCATTCCGATATAGCTTTTATATACGATGGTATGAAGTAATTATGTATGTTATTAGCATAAAATTAGTTCAGTAATAACCCAATATAAATTATAATATATTACTGTGGGTATAAAAAAATAAAATATTTACATAACTAAGCCGAAAACATCAGTTAGGTAAGTAACTGATGTTTTCACGGTTATTACATATTGGAATAAAACATTGTAACGGACTTAGGTAACCATGTAGCGTAAAAGTACTCTTTTTTATGCTGACATTTCGAGAAATATGGAATTATTCATGACTTTTTCTAAGTAAATCCTAGTTTCGTCACCTTAGTTATCAAAATTGGTAAAATTATAATTTGAGAAGCATTTTTTGGTTATTCGGTAAAACGACTTTAACGTGATTTTGATTGTAGTTGTTTTTTATTACCATATTTATATTTATAGTTACTAAATCACTTCATCTACAGAACAGTTAATCCACAGCGCTCGTTAGTACTCGTTACCTTATTACCTACCTACTGTCTCACTGGTGTAGTGTTGCGCTGTCTTGCCGCGCGATGTGTCGCGGCGCGGCGGCGGCGCGGCGGCGGCGCGGTGCTGCGGTATTTCCTGTTGTTTTTATAAGGGAAGGACATCCGTTTAACTGAAGGGTAAGCAGCGCCCTCCATCATGCCGCTTCAGGAATGAACATCCCGCGGCAATCGCCGGGAACACAATACATTATTGCTAAAAGAAAGAGAGATACCTACGCTTGTTTATTTATTTTGTACAAATTTATCGCTTTAAATGTATGTTGGTACTCATATATAATACTTTTTAACCCCTATTCTAGACTGTTAGGGGGTGAATCCCAATTCTCAACTCAACTCAACTCAAATAATCATTTATTCAGGCTAGGCTCTTACAGGCACTTGTGAATGTCAACGTTAAAATTAATATTCTTTTTCGATTCAGCAAAAAAAAAACCTCTTGAGAAGAATCGAGAATAAACTCAATGAGGTATAATTTTTTCAATATAATAATATTACAATTTCACTTAAGAATAAATTATGTACAAATTACAATATGTATGTACTTAATCTAATTACATTTTTTTTTAAAAATTATAGGAGAAAATAAAAAAAATAAAAAAATAACAATAGGTACTGGAGATGTATAAGGTCTCCAGATGTCAAAAGACTAAATTAAATTTACTGGAAATGTAAAGGTTTCCAGGAGTCAAATATAAAATAAAATTACAGGAGAAAAAAAAAGAAAAAAATACACAAAGTAAAAAAGACACTATGATGTCTCTAGTCAGATTCGTTTAAAGCAAAAGTATGTGAATATCACTAAAGTCCCCACTTGCAGACATGAACAGACCGGACCCCACAAACAGCACCCGTTCACGAGTATAACGTGTATCTCAGCCATCGCCTCCCTCAACCATATTGTAGGGAAGGTGGCGACCCGATCAACAACGCCACTGTAAGCAAGCCCTTTAAGCGAGCATGACGTGCTCAAGCTGCCGGACAAAACAAAACTAATAAATGCTAGTATTCTTGTCCGGTGAGAAACATCACATTGTGCCTTAG
Source organism: Polylopha cassiicola (assembly GCA_038024825.1). NCBI lineage: Eukaryota > Metazoa > Arthropoda > Insecta > Lepidoptera > Tortricidae > Polylopha > Polylopha cassiicola. Next base: position 12,952,737 of record CP149052.1, on the reverse strand, counting down.
AACAACTTAAAACATAAAATATTTAACACTGAGTCTTACGTCACTAATCACGAAACTATATTAAGAAAACTTTTCCAGAAGAACATTTCCAGGCTGCACGTAGCTATGTACATTTATTTAAAAGCTCCTTTATCTTCTACAAAATCTTTTACAGTATAATACGCCCTTTTAATGAGATGACGTTTAATGTGTGCTTTAAATTTATTATAAGACAAGTTCAACAAATCTGCTGGTATTTTATTATAAAATCGTATACAGTTCCCCATGAACGACGTACTCGCTTTACGGAGACGGAAACCTGGCATTATCAATTTATTCTTATTTCTTGTATTGAAATGGTGTATATCACTGTTACATTTAATAAACAAATCACGATTTTTATAAACATATAGAATGTTGTCATAGATGTACTGCGAGGCTACGGTGAGGATATTTATTTCCTTGAACTTCTCTCTCAAAGAAACACGAGACCCTAGTTTATAGATTGAACGAACAGCGCGCTTCTGTAATACGAAAATAGACTGTATATCAGCAGCGTTTCCCCACAATAACGCAAACCATATGACATTACACAGTGAAAATAACTAAAATATACGAGTCTTGCCGTCTCGACGTCTGTGAGCAGTCTAATCTTTTTAACCGCATAAGCAGCGGAGCTTAGCCTACCTGCTAGAGTTAGAATATGTGGACCCCATTGCAGTTTTGAGTCTACATTTAAACCGAGAAACACTGCTTTATCCTCAAACTCAAGAGTTTCCCTTTAAGTATAATATTATCATTATTAACGTGCCTAACATTGGGTAAGGTAAACTTTACACATTTTGTTTTCTTAGCATTAAGTGCAAGATTATTTGCTGTAAACCAATCTACTATAGTTAAAAGTGCATTATTTATTTCACTGTAATTTTCTTGCCGTCTATTTACATTAAAAATTAACGACGTATCATCGGCAAATAACACTATTTTATGTTTATCATTGACAACACTTGGCAAATCATTGATATATATAAGAAACAGAAAGGGGCCTAGAATGGAACCTTGAGGAACTCCCGTGGCGAGAATAGACCCGGATGAGTAAGTTTTTAATGTCAACCCGTTGAATTCTATTACTAAGGTAAGATGAGACGAGATCAAGAGCATTATCCCTTATTCCGTAGTGGTGAAGTTTACGAATAAGGGTGTCGTGATGAACGCAATCGAATGCTTTTGACAGGTCGCAAAAAACGCCAATCGCATCCATAGATTGTTCCCATGCATCGAAGATGTGTTTGATTAAGACTGTACCCGCGTCAATTGTGGACTTTCCTTGTCTAAAACCGAACTGATTGTTGTGTAGAAGTTTATTCAGACTAAAATGTAAAGATAACTGATTAAGAATAATTTTTCAAATAATTTACTTAGTGCGGGTAGAATAGAAATGGGTCTGAAGTTCGTAGGGTCTGTTTTTTTTCCGGTTTTGAATAAAGGAATTATTTTACTGTGTTTCATTAAGTCAGGGAACACTCCTGCGTCGACACAGTTGTTAAATAATGTAGCTAGGTATGGCGCAATAGAATCTATAATAGAATGTAACACTCTCACGGATATACCCCAAAGGTCTTCAGTTTTTTCATATTTAATGTCCTGAACGTCTTGACGACGGTGTGGGGGCTGATGTAGTTGAACCGAAAATTTTCCGTGCACTCAGGTACGTTAGACTTGAGGAGTGCCTCCGCTGTAGCCGATGAAGAATTCAATGTACTAGTGGTTACGAGGGGAATATTGGTAAAAAAGCGTTCGAATTCTTCTGCAACTTGAAAATCCGAATTAATGAGATTATTCCCTACTAAAAGGTTGAAATCAGGGTCTCGTGATTTAGTTTTACCTGTCTCACCGTTTATTATTTTCCAAACAGTCTTAATTTTATTGTCCGAGTTTTTTAATTTACGAGTCAAATATTGTGATTTTGCCGCTGTGCATATTTTTTTAAATATTTTACTGTAATTACGTACATACTCTAAGAATTCAAATTTTTGATTAACTGTCCTCAATGCATACAATTCGTATAATTTATTTCTACATTTATAGATTCCAGGCGTAGCCCAGTCACAAAATTTCGTTTTATCTTTACCTTTGATTTTATTTAACTTGAAACAAGCATTAAAAGAATTTTTAATACACTCGAAAAAAGATGAATAATTCTCATTCGGGTTCCCCGACGGGAGTTCTAGAGATTCTAGATTAGTTTTAACCCAATTGCTAAACATTTCTAATCTATTCTTAGTAATAGGTCTGTATAAAATTTCTACGGACGGATTTTCTTCCTTATCAGGGAAAGAAGCTAATTGACCGCAGTGGTCTGAACTTAATCTGTTAATAACGCTTTTATGAACCGGTTCACAGCTACAGAAAATGTTATCAATGCAAGTAGCAGACGTGGCAGTGATTCGCGTTGGTTCGATAAATAAATTAACTAAATTAAACGATTTTAATAAATGTAGTAAACTCATTGCTATATTTGAATTATCTAACAAATTGACATTAAAATCGCCACAAACAATTATAGATTTTGGGCTGTTAAAAACTTTATTAAGTGCGTCCTCCATGATGGACTCAAATAAGCTATAGTCTGCCGATGGGGGTCTGTACACGCAAATAATTATAAAACGCTCGAGCTCGGCGCAGGAAAGTTCGATTGTGCGTTCAACGGATAATTTTACAATATCTTGACGTTCTTTACATTTTAAGTTCTTTTTTATTATTATCAAGGATCCCCCTCTAATATGCTTTTTCCTTGAGAATGAACTTACAATAACATGATTATCAAAATTAAATAATATTTCATAATGTTTAAGCCAGTGCTCAGTGACGCAGAGTACATGTACGTCATCATTATTCAAAAATAAGTCAACCTCAAGTTCCTTATTGGAAATACCCTGAATATTTTGATGAACAATGTTCATTGTTGACTTATGTCTAACAGGTGCGTAAACCTGCGCAAGATTTCGGCGGCCACGGCCGCGGTCGCACGCGACTGCAGCCGCGGGCGTCGTCGGTTCTGTCAGTTTAAACTAACCGACAGATCGGATTCGGGCCCCGCGCTAATATAACTTAACGTAGGCTCCTTAAATAAATCATGAAACACGTATTGAATGAAATGTTGTTAGGAGCAAGTATGTCAAGTTGCATCAAAATCGTCAATTTAAAGATTTTTCCATACAAATTTTCAACGCTTCCTTTTAGGGTTAAATTTTTATATACCTATGCGTCCACATTTTGAATAAAAACAACTGTTTTTACACGTTTCAACTATTAGCGGTTACGGCTGTGTGTGCGTTTATATGTAAGTGGGAATTTTTCCTTTTTTTGTGCACAAAAACGAAGGACGACAGAGAGCCAGACAAAGAAATTACCAATTTCTCTTTAAAAAAAATTTACAAACAGAGTCAACACTATTTGTAAATTTTATACCTTTGTACTAATTAGTTCTATTGGAATCGCAGTTAAAATAGTTTAACTATTGGTGTGTGGTACATTAGATCTGTTATCGTGTGTAAGGCGCCGCGCCGCCCAAGCCGCCGTGATATGCTGAGAGGGTGCACAAAAGGCGATAGAGGTCACGAAACGCAAAAGAGGGAATAAACTGGAAGCTGGCGTGCTCTACTCTAAACCAGTATTTTTAAAATTACTGTTTTTTTTAATCATATCTGTTTAATAGTCTTACCCACTTGACTACTAATTACTATACCTACTTATTTCATTGTTATTGTACGCTGCTAGTTAAGAGTCTTAAAATGTAAACTGTATTGCTCGATAGTGAATGAATTGTATTATCATTTTGGGAAATATCTTAAACCTTATAGTGCGTAAGTTTGTATACAATATACCTAGTACGGGCGAAACAATTGTTTTCGCTCACAATGTGCCCAATTAAATTTTTAAGTAGACTTGAAAAATCTACTTCTAATGGAATGATAAATTGTAACTTAAATATATAATAACTAGCTTCTGCCCACGACTTCGTCCGCGTGGAACTCCTCCTTTTTTGCAGTCGGTTAAAAAGTAGCCTATGTTCTTTCTCAGGCTCCAGACTTTCTTTGTACCAAATTTCATTTAAATCGGTCCAGTAGTTTTAGCGTGAAAGCGTAACAGACAGACAGACAGACAGAGTTACTTTCGCATTTATAATATTAGTAGGGATTATTTGCTTATGATATTATGCTCATATTTTTCTTAATAAAAAAGGCTTATTTAGTAAAATCACATTTTAAGAAAACCCGACTCTAGCAAAATTTATCTTAAACGTATATCGAACCCGAGGCAGCTGAGTTTATTCTACTGTAAAATTGACTGACACTTTCCCAATACGTATTTTCTTGCAGAAAATGCAACAAGTGAACCTATCTTTTCTTTTTATGCAGAAAAATGAGGGCGAAGTGGATCATACCGGGGTGCGATGTGCATCTCGCGAGATGAGCCGGTCCATTGTGCATATGCAGGTGCAACGGAAAGGCAGTTTTGCTGCTGCAGCAGCACGGCTTGCACACTAATAAACACCCCGCCTCGACTGACACACGGCTCTTTATGACATTGATTGTCAAATTGTTTGGTTCGCTAATACTTGTATGTTTTGTACAACTATGAAGGTTATGAAGGTATTTAGGTTGTGTTATATCTATGAAAATAGGAGACTTCTGTTGCTACGGTAATTCTAGTGTATTTAATAGAATTAGATACCTATATAATTTTTATCATCACTTATATAACTGCGATCATCCTGTAAAAAAAATTTCGGCTCAATTTGCGATAAGCAAAATCTACGCCAGTTAAAACGTCCAATTAGTAGTTAAGGCCAAATCGCAATTATTCAATAAAAATATCATCATCATCCTCTGTACATTTCACCAGCTATTCCATGACGGACTCTCGAAATACGGCAAGTGCAGGTCGCAGGTCGCTAGGAGCGGGTTCCGTCATACAATACGTTCATTACGGGACTCTAATTTCCCCGTGGACCCATAAATTACCGCCGCCCACCGCAGGGCTGTCGATAGCCTTTGTTTTCACTTTTGAATGTATTATAATGTTAGCTTGTTAGCTTATTATTAGTTTGGGCTGTTTTATTACCTCAGAGGCTGGCTGTTACAATTATAGAACGAGATAAGTTTTGTTTTAGAGTGCATATATACTTATTTACTGCTATATACATTTACTGTGTCAACTTTTTTTACTAACTACCATAACTATTTTCCAAGATTTCTTCATTAAGATTTAAAGTATATATTTAGAGTCAGATTCCAAGTTTAATAGAGATAAGAGGTTTAGATATTAATTATATTACGTCATGATCACAGTCAGCCCTACATTACTTACCTACTGGTAGACGGACAGCTAAACGGCGCGGAGGGGTAGGCACTCGTGTGCAGTCGCGCAGCAACAGTGTGTCGACACTTAAACAGTTTGTTAAATGTAGGACATTGTTTAATTGGCCCTTCTGTTGTTATTTAACCTATTTTTAGGATATCTGACTATATTAGGAAACGGTTAAATTAGTTACCTAATATACGGTAGGTAGATCTGTACGCTCTTTCAGTGTGTACTTTTATAATACTACAATAATCTAGCCTAAGTTATAAATATCAATAAATTTATGTAACTTGTTATGCAATAATAACAATGTGTCCACGACAGTAAGAACTTGTGCGAAGTGTTATAACGTATAATTGACATGATAAAATCAGAGCAATGTCCCCAATTAGTGCTTTTCACTTATCACAGCTTTCTTTTTTAACATTTCTGTTGTCACTCGTCACTTATATATTATATTGATGATATTAGCATTTCGTGTAGGTACTTTCATTTGAAATTAATAAACTCTTGTTGAGGTTCATTTAAGCATGTCTTTCAGTGTGATAAGTCGAGCGTTCACCAACAGGCTCCTTTTACATCGTCATCCGGCTCGAAGGACCGATTAATTTACGGTTTTAATAGAAGAACAACTTAAAAGTTTGAAACACATTGTCGCATCGAGTGTCGCTAGTATTTTTCAACCGACGAAAAAATGGAGGAGGTTCTCAACTCTTCACTAAGGTGCTCAAGTTTGTATAAGGCTGGCAGCGACTCCAGCTATAACCGATTGTAAATGTTATTATTATTTTTTAGTTTTTTTTTTCTTGTCTTGAATTAGATCTCACAAATATCACTGATAAAAGTAGGTGTAGCGAGACATGTCAATGTTATGTTTTTGTTGGAAATACCAAAAATGAAAAGGACGGCTATAGAAATCAATTTAGGTACTCTAGTCAAGTATTCAAGACCAAAGTTAGCATAAAGCCCTAAATTAAGTAGAAGGGTGATATGTAACACGGCGGCTGCATAAGTAGTTGCAACCGCTGCAGCGGACGCAGCGGTCACTCGCCGCCGGCAGATACTGACTGCATTTATCTCGGGCAATGCTACCAGGGGATACCGTCTCATGGAGAATACTTATTTAAATTAATATAATAAAGAGGAAAAGTTTGTTTGTTTGGATTGAATAGGCTCCTAAGCGGCTGGACCGATTTCTTGGAAATCTACACTTTTCTCGAGTGACATCCCTACTAATATTATAAATGCGTTAGTAACTCTGTCTGTCTGTCTGTCTGTCTGTTGCTCTTTCACGCCTAAACGGCTGAACGGATTTTGATGAAATTTGGTACAAAGAAAGTCTGGAGCCTAGGAAAGGACATAGGCTATATTATATTCCGAAATTCTATCCCTAAGGGGTTAAAAATGGGGTGCAAAGTTTGTATGCAACAATGTGATTCCTTGGTCCGATCTATTTCAAATTTTACATAAACATTCTTTAACAGAATTGATGGAGCACGTGTTTCGTATTTTATTGAAATTCACCCCCTAATGGGGTTTAAAGGGAGATTTTCTTCCAAATTGATATGAATACTACTTAGTGCTTTTGATTTTGACACATATTTAAAAAGTACAATGTAGGTGCTAGGTATGCATAGCAACGGTTGCTAATGTCATTCCTGACATTAAATAAATAATCAAACTGTTACGTGTATGATTTCTTCAGTGTTAACGAAAATGGCATTATTATGTAATATCCCGTGGATGGTGTGATCAGGACTATTTAATACTGTTCCTGGGTAAGCAGACCCCGTTTAATTTGCGAGGGGAAACTGGTGTCATTACGCAGAGAAATAGAAGTGTTCTTCGCGACCAAAGCTGACATATATAAAAAAGCCGTGATAACTGAGGTGACGGAATGGGACGAGACGGAGGTGAAGCAAGCTCGCACGAGCTCCTGTGAAAATGACCCTGAACATATCCTCATGACCGAGCTTATAAGGAGTATGCTTTGCGAGAGTATCTCATTACAGGCAATGAGGCATACTGGGAAATGTTTTTATTTCGTAACACCACTTATATTGTATGTAATCGGTATAAGGTTTTATTTTGGATTGAATTGTAAAATTGTTTTGTTGTTTTGTTAGATCTTTGTAATAAGTGTGGTAATCAATCCTTAAATAAATAGCCAGCTAAACCTCACGTGTATGATTTCTTTAGAAACATTGTCCGATTTAAATAAAAAAATGTTGAACTCAGTGGTAGCTGTATAAATTATGCAATTTCGAAAGTAAGATAGGTAAGTACTTATGTACTTAGTTTGCATATTGTACATGTTAAACTATTGTTAGCTCCATTTATTACGAATATAAGGGAAGTGTTAGGCAGCGGCCGGCGAAGCGTCAGATCCGGTACTTTTAATAAAAGTATATTTACGACATAACATTAACAAACCAGGTTTTGTCAGTATACTAATAATATACTAATTAATTGAACTGCGACCCAACAATGCACAAGCCGAGCGAGCGACGCGCGCGTGCCGCGGTAGCGGCAAATGAAGGTCTCCTTTAGGTACGACGACGAGCGAAGCGAGGAGGAGTGTTAGGTAGAATCCTGATCGTCCAGCACGCGATCCAAGCGAGCGAAGCGAGCATGCCGCGGCAGCGGCCGGCGAAGCGTCAGAATTGGTACTTTCAATCAAAGTATATTTACGACATAACGTTAACAAACCAGGTTTTGTCAGTACACTAATTACTTGAACTGCGACCCTACAGGGCGAAAACCGAGCGAGCGTGCCGCGGCAGCGGTAAATGAAGGTCTCCTTTAGGTACGACGACGAGCGAAGCGAGGAGGCGTGTTAGGTAGAACCGTGATCATCCAGCACGCGATCCAAACGAGCGAAGCGAGCATGCTGCGGCAGCGGCCGGTCAAGCGTCAGAATCGGTACTTTTAAGGGAAGTATATTTACGACATAACGTTAACAAACCAGGTTTTGTCAGTATACTTATTAATTCAACTGCGACCCTACAGCACGAAAGCCGAGCGAGCGAAGCTAGCGCGCCGCGGCAGCGGCAAATGAAAGACTCCTTTAGGAACGACGACGAGCGAAGCGAGGAGGAGTGTTAGGTAGAACTGAGACCGTCCAGCTTGCTATCCAAGCGAGCGAAGCGAGCATGCCGCGACAGCGGCCGGCGAAGCGTCAGAATCAGTACTTTTAATGAAAGTATATTTACGACATAACGTTAACAAACCAGGTTTTGTCAGTATACTAATTAATTGAACTGCGACCGTACAGCGCGAAAGCCGAGCGAGCGAAGCGAGCTTGCCGTGGCAGCGGCCGGCGAGGCACCAAAACCGAATAGAATTAGGATGAATAATTAATATTGTAAGTGGGAAATACGTTAAGGAAATAAAACATTATGTGGAAAAAAAAACATCCATATGATGTTAGGAAAACAAAAGATAGGTCATAAGAGTGTTAGTTAATAATCATTATGACATAAAACGTTAGGGAAATCAATAATAGGTTAAAAAACGTTAGAGATTCAGATATAGATCCGTATTCTAATGAAGTTCACCCCATAACGGGGTTAAAAATTACGCGGACGAAGTCGCGGGCAAAAGCTAGTAGGCTATAAAATAAGGGATCCGGGCGAAGCCGGGGCGGGCCGCTAGTGTATTATAAATATCAAACGGATTGACGTGACACGTCTTTACGGCGACGGAGTGGAGATTGCAGAACCACTCGAATCGCAGCTGAATGTAAGCACTTCCACCAATCTTTATCCTTTCCTTACTAATATTATAAATGCGAAAGTAACTCTGTCTGTCTGTCTGTCTGTTACACTTTCACGCTATAACTACTGGACCGATTTAAATGAAATTTGGTACAGAGAAAGTCTGGAGCCTGAGAAAGAACATAGGCTACTTTTTAACCGACTGCAAAAAAGGAGGAGTTCCACGCGGACGAAGTCGCGGGCAGAAGCTAGTAGGTTAATAAATTCACATTAATATCGGCTTTCATAATTTAGGAAAAAAATTACATCCAAATTACAGTCCGCTGTCGCTGCGTCGGCGAGCTCAGTTTATTACAGTCTAGATAAACTAAGAGGGCGCTTTGGAATGAAACAACTATGAACGGATTTCACTTGCGTTTTTTCAACCGACGAAAAAAACGGAGGAGGTTCTCAAGTCGACTCGTATATTTTTTTTTTTTTTTTTTTTATGTATGATCACGCATAACTTTTTACAGAGTGGTTGGATTTTGATAATTCTTTTTTTATTAGAAAGGATATACTTCGAAATTGGTCCCATTTTAATTTGGAAAAAAAATTCCAACCCTAAGGGTAGGAAAAGAGGGGATGATTGAGAGAGAGTTAATTTTTCACCCACCGATTGTATCGTATGACCACGCGTAACTTATTACAGAGTAGTCCGATTTTGATAATTATTTTTTTATTGGATAGGGCATACCTCAAAGTTGATCCCATAAAAATTTGGAAAAAAAAACCTACCTTAAGGGTGGGAAAATAGGGGTAATTTACTGTTCACTAAAAGCTAATAGCAAAAACATGGTAGGCAGTTATTTCAAAAGTACCTAATTCAAAATTAAGCATGTAATAATTTGTACAAATTATGGCCACAGAAAATTATAAAATAATAACTTTTTAATAAAAAAATTTAACCGCCGAAAAAAAACTAAAAGGCAACAAAAAACAATAGCGCACTAAAAAGAGAAAAATAATAATTTTGTCTTTTATAATTTGGCTGACGTTTCGGAACCTTTACAGTTTCCATAATCGTAGCACGACTGAACTAAAAGTAGCTAATGTAGTAGTAGAACTGACCGTTATTTTAAATCTGGTTATAGGTAGTTGTTTCACTCTAATCTATATTGTGTAATAACCACAAAGGCATCAGATTATCAAGAGGTCGCTTTCAGAGCATCCTCCAAATAAAGAACTGGTTCCAGTTGTATCGAGTTCCAGCGACGTTCATCAGGCCACCAATCGGAAGATATGGTGTAAAATGTATTGTTCGTGAGTTCCAGTGACGTTCTTCACCATTCAAAAGCTATTGAGTAAAATGTATGTGTGGTGTTCTCTGCGCGTCAGCTACCGTGGCCGCTGCTTTGTTTGCGCGCCGCTCGGGCTGCAGCCGCCGCGCCGCCGTGTAAACACCTCTGAGTTAGAGCGCGCATTTAGATGGCTTTTTGACTGGCCCGGATTAACTCGACGCCCGTTTGTCTTAGCTCTAAACTAACTGCGCGTGAGCAAATATATTAGTCCCCTGTTTTGATTTAATATTAGAATTGAGTGAAGTTTGCAGGTCTTCAAAGCGTTTAATTTTTGATTGAAGTTGGAATGCGATTACGTTTGTTGGCTTTATTATAAGCGATCGTTCAAAGTTATCGTATATTTAGAGAATAGATAGAATCAGTCAATGATGTAACTAGTTAAATTATTATCGACGTCTGTATATTGTATCGAGTACCCTCACATATTCATTGTTTTTTTATCGTAGCCAGAGAGTCAGAATAATAATAGAGATTTTTTTAAAGCTGTAATAGGTTTATATTACTATTTACTAATGTACATCTTAACCACGATATAGGATCTTACGTTGCAGTAAGAAGAGGATATAGCAAATATTTATTTATGCTTTTATATTATTGCATATGCACAACATAATTATATAAAAGAATAAATCTTAGTAGGAATATTCCTACAGCTGTTCTTTGCATTAGTGTAAGCGTAGGCGTATTTATTATACGAAATATATGGTGATAACATTTATTTCATAACTACTACTTCACATTCGCCGTCGTCAGACAAGTTTGCATAAATTTAGAATTGGAAACAAAAGCGCAGCGGCTCACATTCGGAAGGTAGGTCCAGTAATGCGAGTAATATTTCGTCACAAAATTCGAATCCCCATTTGAAATTCCACAATGAGCCGCGCCGTGTCGCCGCTGCGGCGGGATGCGCACAATCCCGCGATCCTACAATCCCGGTACAATCCCGCTACAATCCCGCCGGGATTCCGGGCGCGCCTGCAACAAAGTGCATAAATTGCTGATTGCGACTCACACTGTATTTAGGTGGCAGTTTATTGAGATGTAATCTGCAGGTTGTGTGGTGATTTAGACTAAATTAAAGCGCATAATAGATTTTGAATTTTGAATAAGTACAGTATTATCATTGTTTGCAAATGACGGCTGAATAACGGCATAATTCTAATCCATTAATTTTATTCAACAGCAAATGATTTAGACCCAAAGTACAAGTGAGTACATTAGACATTAATTACTTAAGTAAAATTACTTATCATGCTTACATAATAGGCACCTAACAGGATTCTAAACCGCTACAATCACACACCTTCGTAACAGAATCCCTTAGATTTATTAAGGAAACTATTTCCAAACGTAAACAGACGAACGAAATATGAAGTCGTAGGCAATAGCTGACATAGACAAAACAATTGAAACGTAAGCATTGACGTATCTTTGAAGCTATATTATTCCGGCGAGCCGTGTCCACCTGCCGGCCGATATTAGTTTTGAATGTTTGATGCCGGTCCCGCGCCGCGCTGACGTGTCGTGTGCACGCGCCTTATTGCTACAGATACATTATTATGTAATAAAATTACTACAGTACATATATGCGTTATCTATTCCACCAACTAAAGAGGATTTGACTTTTAAGCTTATGCCACTACTAAGTGTATTGCTTATAATCGTTCGTTATCTTGACGTGTCAAAGAGATACCTATACTTAAATTAAATTAGTGTAAGTTCCAAACTCAGTAGATTATCTCTCTAAGATAGATCGAGTTAATCCTTTCAAAGGATCTTTGTATATTGCGACATACGTTACCGGCGCTATCGGCGACGGCCCGGTGCATCTTCGAGGGAACTCGATGCAAATGCAATGCAGCCTCACTGGCTTAAGACGGAAGTAGGTGCAATACTATTCAATCACGCTTATTGAATTTAGGTATTACTTTTGAACATTATAAATTATTATTTTTTTACTTCTACATCAAGTAACCACTAAAGAGCACACAATTAACAAATGCATACTATATTATCGTATAACATTTTGTTGATTTAAATTGATAAGCATAATCACTATGCTAATATTATTTGGTTAAATTCAAATTTAATTTAAAAACACCGCGCAGATGTAGGTATGTATATACCTACAACTTATTATATAGGAGAAAGCAAATAACCCTGCATCCAAATATTTTGCATCGTTCCTAAACTCATATCTTATGGCACGTGCCAAAAATAATACGAAATAAAAACGGGTAAATGTAAATTGGTAAGCCGTCGGCAACACGTAGCTAAGTCTCCACATTCGGCAGTCGCGACACGGGAGGTGGCTCTAACTCACACACTATGCTTCGAATTTGTAATGCATACCCTTTTTACTAACTTAACCCCAAACTTTGTCAACTGAAAACCGAACATATCCCCTTGAAACAAGGACGTGAGGGAGAGAAAAATAAACTCGGTAGAATGTTTCGAAGGTGGGTGGATGATAGTTTTTTGAGCTACGGCAAGTTCTGTTGACGTCTTTGCGTCTGAATACGGTTTACAGTTTGGAGGCTATCGGGGAAAAACTTTAGGTACTTTGTTTATGATCTGTTATATTTCTATGTAAAAACTTGTTCTTTTTTGGAATCCACCCTGGAAATACCTTAAGGTATATAGTAATGTAATTTAATTATTGTTTGTACAAATTTGGCTTCGTTATGGTACATTTGTTTGACTAGTAGGTAAGTAAATACTAAGTTACTTTCCTTTCATTCCTAGTATTCAAACTGTCATTGTTCAACAAAAAAATCATAAGCTAAAGTCAAACAAAAGAAAGGTTAATATTGAACGTGATTTATTACATAATAACTAACCTACTACCGCTTCCCCTCACTCTGATTGTACTCAATTCAAAATGTTTCCGGAATGTCTAAATAAAATATGTACGAAAAACATGTTTGAAATATAGCGCTCGAGTCACTTACAAATAGGTACTTAGTTGACGAGCCAGCTGATTGCCTCCATATCTTCTACGTGAGAAAACACACTGCTAGGAACACGTCACAGACAGCAGCGTTTATCTTCTGTACCTAAAAAGAAATTAATAAATTAAATTGTATTGTGACTGTTCACGACCGCCAGATAGGCACTAGAACTAAGAGCGATTAGTACTGTCTCGAGTTAGTACAGTATTGTTATGTAAAATATAGCAGTACAATGACAATCTACAATTTGGTTTCATTACTCTCAACATGCCTCCGATAATCGGGGTTAAAAATCCAGAAGCTCGTATTTTACAGAGGCAATACAAACAGAAAATTCAGTGCCGAAACGACAAAACCTTATTGTTGTAACGCTGGTTAGTTGTTTAATTCCAATCCCTACTAATATTATAAATGCGAAAGTAACTCTGTCTGTCTGTCTGTCTGTTACGCTTTCACGCTAAAACTACTGGACCGATTTAAATGAAATTTGGTACAAAGATAGTCTGGAGCCTGAGAAAGGACATAGGCTACTTTTTAACCGACTGTAAAAAAGGAGGAGTTCCACGCAGACGAAGTCGCGGGCAGAAGCTATGTGTAATAACAGGGGAGACATCAGAAATATTAAATAAATATTAATGTATTTTAAATAACGTACGCTTTAGAAATGCTTAACTTATTCCCCGCGGCGATTCCTGCCGTGGTTCCCTCGCGGGTGTCGGGTGCGAGGCTACACGGCTGCTTGATGTTAAATTATGACATTTGTTCAGGAGAGGCGCGAGCTCTGCAAGCCTGCTACATGTCTGATGCTAAGTGAAACAAGATAGCATGTACCATTCAATCATTCTTGACAATCATATAAATAAACAATTCTACACTAACAGTGCCTATATCTATTCATCTCCGTATAATTTTATTTTGAAAATATTACACGGTTATCAGGAGATGTAAGATAAATTAAAAACATATATTAAAGTCTTTTCACAAATATGAAATACTGTAAATGGATTCACAACGTATTTTTAACCGTAGAATTATAATTTTATTTAAGGCGCCTTTATACAAGTGAAAAACATTTTACATTCAAATGCTGACTTGTAAAATGATAATAATGAGTCAAGTTCGATGGAATCATAAAAGTATTAAAAAGCAATCATTTTCTTTGAACTCAGATAAGAGTTTTATAAAATTCTTCGATTGTCGCTGTCAAACGATGAACTCTCTTTTAAATCTATTGTCGCGAAAACTCTTTTAGACCCTGTTTACTTTATGCTATTAAAGATTTTTTATAGTACCTACCGATTCACATTTTATTTAGCAGAGACCTGGTATACCTATAGTTGCTATTATTGAAATATTTAAATTCAAACTAACCTCATTTTGAATTTAAATACTTAAATAAGAGCAACTATAAAGTTATTCCTTGACATTCAGTACCTCCCCAAATTCATCGTTATAGGTATAAAACGGAGAGTAAAAACGCAAGAACAATTCCCCCTAGAATATACCAATTATGTAATTGATGTAATAACCAAATCAAATCAGTCGTTAATCTATCATATCAGTTTTAACCCTTTTCAAGTTACTATCAAGTTATTTCTATTCTATTTTTTTCAATATTTACTACCGTAAATGTATGTACAATTTTAAGATATAAATGTTTAATCGCCACATTAAGTGCCGGTTCCGGTGGAGTATCTGCACTCGGCTTGGGCGGCGAGGCTCGCCGGTGTTTACACGATAGCCGGTGACTAATGCAGTGGCGACTGCACGCCGCTGCACCGTGCACCGTGCACCGAGCGCCGAACGCCACAGACTGCTCGCGGGAACAGTACGGGTGAGGTGCGTAATAAAAAACCTGAAAACAGTCGAACGTGTTCATGTAACTATGTCGGAGAAACTGGTTTTTTTCTTGGTTATTGTTATGATGCGACCATATCTTGCGTGTACGGGCGAACGAGGAGAAGGTGCGACGAATTAACAAAATCGCATGCGATGTGGCCAATATCTTTTACCATCTTGTTTAAACAGGCGTTCCACCAAAACACGTGAGGTGCGTAACGACTGGTCGACAATCAAATCTCAACTGCCATTCTAATCGCCGCCAATCCAGAGCTTGATGTTACTTCACAGGAAAAGGTTTGTCCGTTCGTAAATCACCAATCGACATCACCGACATCGAGTTGATTTTTAGTCACAAAGGAGTAGTAGGTACAATTTCCAGTCGTTATATTATCTATACTAATACAATAAAGAGGAAAAGTTTGTTTGTTTGGATTGAATAGGCTCCAAAACAACTGGGCCGATTTGAAGTTAGGAAGCTACACTATTTCCGAGTGATATAGGCAAGGGCGTGCATTCCATACAGGCACAGTGTAACTAATGTATGGAATGCCTACCCTGGCGCCATACTAACTCTCCCCCCACTGCACGCGCCTAGTCACATAGGTAAAAGGCTCTAGAATATTTTA
The DNA here is from genome assembly GCA_038024825.1 of Polylopha cassiicola. Taxonomy (NCBI): domain Eukaryota; kingdom Metazoa; phylum Arthropoda; class Insecta; order Lepidoptera; family Tortricidae; genus Polylopha; species Polylopha cassiicola. The sequence continues at coordinate 12,936,916 of CP149052.1, read as the reverse complement.
GAAAAAAATAGGGATCCGTGCGAAGCTGGGGCGAACCGCTAGTCGTATAAAGTAGGTATAAAATCTTATTTTATTTATTAAAATATATCCCGGTATAAATCCTACTTGTTACTGCACTCGACGCTCGTACTGTGCGGAGAGATATGTCTCACCGGGGCGCGGCCGGGAGCCGGGCGCCGGGCGCCGGGTGGCGGATCAGGGAGCTCTCCGGTTCATATTTAATTCTAATCGAGTGCTGATAAATTCCTCTCGCCGATGCAATGAACAACTAAATCGACAGTAAATCGATTTTCACCGCTTACTTCAGCAATCAGCAGTATGCAAATTATTTGACAAACTGATAATACAGTGGTTGGTTATCAATCAATCATCGAAGTGCAGTTTGCAAGCTATGAATATTTGTGTAATTAAGTTGTTTGCTCTTTTTAATATAATTAAAATCTGAAAAATCGCTTTATCACTTTTGAAAATTATTGCTAACTAGCGGTCCCAGAAGACTTCGTCCCGTTCGGCAAAGAATCGAATTGACAGCTGTCATTATATTTTTTTTACTGGAACGTGATAAAAAGTATCCTATGTCCTTTTCCTGGTTCTGAGCTACATCCCCAGCAATTTTCAGCCAAATCGGTTCAGCCGTTCTCGAGTTATAAATGGAGTAACTAACACGACTTTCTTTTATATAATATAAGATATACAAAAATGTGTTCCTATTTCACATGTGTATGTATCTATAGTGGTACTTATACAGTTGTAAGTGGCCATAGTCAATTATTACATTATGTAGTTTCTAATGCCTTCGCGGTTATTACATAAGACATTAGCGTTAGACTATCGTCAGCTCAGTCGTGTTACAAATATGAGAACTGTAAAATTAAGGAAACAAACCAAATAAACAAAATAGGTAAGTAGGTAGTTGCTTAATTCATAGTATTTTTCATCATAAATAAGATAACAATTATCACAATCCCTAAACACTACTATTATATTTATCTCAATAATATGTTCTGAAATAACGTCATAATAGGCATTCGGCGCTAGGTATATACGCCTCACAGTATTCATGGCAGGTACGCAAAAAAGTAGTAACCTGAGCTCCTACTATTCAAATAACATAACGCAAATGGAAGCGAGACGGATGTCGCCGCACTCGGAATTGGGACCTTTAAAGTGGATATCAAGTTGCTTCAGAAATATTTCTGTGTACAAATATACAGGCTTGTTTTGTTTTTATGTTAATAGGTACCTACTAGCGGGTCGCTGCAGCAAAGCACAGATACCATTTTTTTTTAAATATAGGTAATATAGCCTATGTCACTCGAGACAAGTGTAGCTTTCCAACACTGAAAGACTTTTTCAAAACGGTCCAGTCGTTTTGGAACCCATTTTAATATAAAACAAACCTTTCCTCTTTCTTATAAGGTAAAAATTTAAATAATTGTAACTTTTTGATATCACAAGAAGTTTATTGCAAGTGGTTACATTTAATTTTGTAAGAAAAAAAAATATTTCGTTGTTTCATCGAATAATCAACAATCAGAATCTATCAGATAACTAAATTCTTAAAAAATGTCTTAAAATAAAATCAGTGATCAAAGTTGAAATCAGTAAACAGTAAAAGGATTGAGCTGACAACCAAAATTTTCAAAAGCGACTTTATTAAGCAAACATTTTCTCAAAAATTAGATATATTTAATACTATCGATATTATTTAATACCTATTGTATATTCTGTCAATTCCATAAAGCAATGTTAGGGACGCAAATGCGATTATGTAAGTTGTAGATGCATCTAGCAGATATCTATAGACCAGCGTTTATCCTGCTTAGTGCAAGGGAACTGCAGGTCGCCTCCCCCCCTTGCCCCCCACTCCCCCCTCCTTGGGAGGTCTTTGGGAAGGTGTTGCTATCTAAGTTTCTCGGGGTGAGACGGTGTTGATGAATGGTTATCGTTTGTAAATGGGCACATTATGCAACGATTAACGGAAAATTACTGTATTTTAATAATTTACTGATCATTATGCTTTGGCCTACTAAGGCCACTGTCAAGAGGCTTACCATATATTTATAAGACTATTTTCAGATTTGTAAGGAATCCACCAAAAATAAACTCAATGTGTTGCTCTGTAAACAAAAGATTTTATTTAACCAAAAAACTTACATTAAAAACTTAACTCATATAATTATACACACTAAAACCTACCTGTAAACAAAAGAAACGACATTTAAAGTCTATTAATTGGCATGTCGATTCCCACTTTTACACTTTTACTATTTAATTCGTTTTATTTCAATATCCTCGTATTATAACCTCTTGACAGTTTTGTTCGCCATCTTTCTTAACAACCCTGCTTTATCGACAGAAACGCAATGGAGGTGACAGCGCCATCTGTTATCTTACTAAGTAAGGTTCTGCTTTATCGACAGAGTCGTGTTGTAGAATATTAAAGAAACTTTATTTCTTTATATCTCCCTTCCCTAGGAAGAAAATTTTCTTATCATAGAAAATTTTCAAACAACATCCGATTACAATTTTCATCTTCATATAATTACTATTATGTTATAACTATGTAGGAACTGGAGTGAGTTTCGTGACGTGGAACAGATTTGATTCCAACTTCTTGTGACCTGTATTGATTCTATATATGGAATTTGAAATTTTTTGTTTTATTTCAAAAGGTCCAATCTTCAATTCGTCCAGTTTCTTTCTGTTTAGCCTGTGTCCATTTTCTACATATACCATGTCTCCCGTTTTGAAATTATGATATGTTCTAGTCTTGTCATTTTTCATTTTATTATAGTTATGAGATTTAATTGAATTTTTAAATGCAAGGTTTTTGTCACTAATCCATTTATCTATTGTTTCATCTAGTTTTAATTCGTTTGGTAATACTGAATCATCTGAACCATTCAATAGGTATCCTGGTGTGAAACCAGTGACAGTGTGTTCGGTATTGTTATATTTGTTCACACAGTTGTGAGCAACTGTTGTCCAAGCAGTCACATTTCCTTTTTCATTCATTTTACACCTTATTTTGTTCACCAAAGTTTGATTAAGTCTCTCGTTCAAACCATTAGAAAATGGTGCATTTACTGCTGTGAAAACCAGGTGTATTGAGTTTGCATTTAAAAAATCTTTAAATTCTTTGGAGTTTATTCCCGGGTACTGATCAGAGAGTATCATGTCAATCTTATAATCTTTTATTACATTGTTTACCAGTTTTATGAAATCCTTTGCACTCTGTGTTTTTGAGGTCACTATATAGGCATATCGTGTGAAATGATCCACTAAAAGATGGAGGTATCTTTTTGTTGAGCGCGATCCTCCAAATCCTCCAATCGTGTCTATCGAAACGATTTCAAACGGCTTAGTGGCTGGACCTAGATGCGACATCAGACCATATTTAATTTGTCCTCTCGTTTTATTCTTTAAACATACCTCACAGGTTTTACATATATTAATTATATTTTTTGTTATATTTTTTCCTGTATATTGTTTTCCGATTTTCATCTGCAATTGCTTCACTCCTATGTGACACATATTTTCATGAACCTTCTGTATTAGTTTTTTGCTGAAGTCTTCTGACAAAACTATTTTTTCTCTTTTTTTTATTTTTTTATAATATATATTCTGTCTCTGTATTAAATTATTTTTATATTTTTGAATGTCCTGATTTTTTTCTTGGTCTATAAGTATTTCCTGTAGATTGATTAAATTTACTATTTTTAACTGATCCTCTAACCCTTTATTTGCTTCTAGTACTGGGTTTCTGCTTAAACAGTCGGCCTCTAAGTTTTCTTTACCTGGTGCATATTTTATAGTAAAATTGTATTGAGACAAATAATAAGTTAATTCTCCCAAATCTTCATCAGGCCTAGATTTTATATTTAAATTTTCTAATGGCTTGTGGTCGGAATATACTATGAACGATTTATCTATTAGCCAGTACTGCCAATATTGTATGGCTTCTTTTATAGCCAAACATTCTAAATAAATAGCCTTTTTTCTTTTTTGTACTTCATTTATTTTTTTAGAAAAGTATGCTATCGGCTTTTCTTCTCCATTTGGTTGTAGCTGTTTCAAAACTGCTCCAATTCCTTCTAATGATGCATCAGTATATATTCTAATTGGCAAGTCTTTATCAAAAATTTCCAAGATCGGTTTTGAACACATTAATTTTTTTATTTCTTCAAATGAATTTTCACAATCTGCTGACCAAATAAATTTCTGATTTTTTCTGAGTAATTTATGCAATGGTTCTAAAATAATAGAACTGTTTGGTATGTATTCTCGATAAAAATTAATTTTTCCTAAAAATTGTCGTATGTTCTTTTGGGTCTTTGGTGTTGGGAACTCTCTTATCGAAATTAAGTTATCTGCCATTGGTCGCACTGTGTTATCCTGTATCACATGACCAAGGTATTTTACAGAACTCGAAGCAAAAGTACACTTTGTAAACTTAAGCCGGAAACCTTCTTTTCTAATTGCCTCTAATAATTGTGTCAAGTGGTTTATATGTTCAGTATATGTATTTGAAAATACTAAGATGTCATCAATATAATTAACAGTAAATTCAGTTAGCCCATGTTTTCTCAGTATGTTTCCTAATATTCTTTGAAATATCGCCGACGAAGTTTTTAATCCATATGGTAAGCAGGTCCACTGATAGTGGCCTTCTTGTGTGACAAAACCAGTCTTTTTCCTGTCTTCAATGCGTAGCGGAATAGACCAGAAAGCTGAGTTTATATCTAAGGTAGAAAAATATTTGCAATTTCTTGTTTTTATTACCAAGTCCTCGATCAATGGAAATGGTTGTGCTTGTGGAATAACGATTTTATTTAATTCTCTGAAATCTATGCATAATCTTGATCTTCTATTTTCTTCTTTTTTAAACGCTAATGTTACTGGTGCAGCAAATGGACTGTATGATTCCTCTATGAGATTCTGTTGAAGCAATTTTCCAACCTGTTCTTCAATCTCTTTCTTATCTTGTATAGAACATTTGTAAGGGCGTTTGCTACAATATTTATCTACAAGCAAGTCTATTCGAGCTTCATAGCCGCTCACTGTTCCGATGTCATATTTATCCTTTGCAAAGCTTGATTTATACTTTTCAATAAGTTTATTAATTTCATATTTTTGTTCTTCATTTAAATGATTCATATTTGTCTGAAATTCTTCCTTTATGTGTTCATTAAAATTCACAGTAAGTGAATTGTTTGTGTTATTGGTTATTGAACTAGTACTTTGTTCTTCCATCAATGTTTTTTTTTGTTTTTGACTTATTACCAGGTTTTCATCTTGAGCTAGCTTAAATTCCTTTATTATGTCTAGTCCTATTAGGAAGTCGTACTTGAACTCTTTTCCATCAATTATGTACACATCCATGTGTTTTTCTATTTCCATTATTTTAATTTTCAAATTTGTCAAACCTTTTGCTTTTGTTACACCATTAATTGTTACTAATTTTGCATTTTTATTGTGCCCTTCTTTTACATTCTTCAGTCTCAGTAATTTTGAACTTACTAAGGACACGTTAGAGCCAGGGTCATATATCCCCAATATTTCTAATTTATCATTTAGTATTAGTTTGACTTTAATCAATGGTGTAACAAGGCGTTTTTTTGATCATCGTCACTTAACTCGACATCTAGCCTGACATTATTCACACTTTTATAATTTTTCTTATTCTCATAGTCTCCTGCCGGTTTAAACCAACATTTGTCCTCGGGATGAAAGCGGACACCTTTGTTTAATGTTTCACATGTTTTGCAAGGTTTTATCTTGTCAGTTCCTAGTTTTTTCTCAAAAGTATTTCTATTTGTTTTATATTTATTATCATATTTATAGTAAGTCTTTTTATTCATTGTATGCTCATATTTTCCAAGTTCATTATAAAGACTTGTAATGGAAGTTATATTTCCCTTATCAATCTTGTCCATTAAGAAATCTGGTAAACCCATTACAATGAGATTAATCATTGTCTGCAAATCAGTCTGTTTGTTTACCTCTAAAAGTAGCCTTTCTTTCTTTGTGGCATATTCCATTAGTGAACCCATTTGGTATTTAAATGTGAATGCATATTTAATCTGCGACCAGCCTTTATTTCCGTATGATTCACATAGGCTATTTTTCCAAATTGACCAGTCGGAGTCTATAGTTAATTTTATTATCATACAGTTGTACCAATCCAAACATTGTTTGTCCAATAAGTGTTTTAACATTTCAATTTTTTTAGTATCCTGTACCAATTCAAATCTGTTACATTCATTCTCAAATTCCTTGATCCACTGCTCAACATTTGTTGTTTTCCCAGAAAATTTTTCTAGCAAAAATCGTTCAGCTATTTTTCCCAAATTTTTATTGATAGATTCGGTATTATCATTGTTGTTACTTGAGGGTTTCGTTTCATATACGATCTCATCCAAATATCTATCACCAAACTGTACATTTTCACCTTCGTCCAAGTAGATTTTTTTTAACTCTGCAGTTAATGGGATCCATAACTTTCTTGTTTCATGTCTTTTTTTTAATGAGTTTTTTACTTTTGTGAATACATCCATGCTCGTAATGCAAATGTGTTTACTAGCAGGTTTCAGATCGTCAGGAACTTCAAAAATGCGGCCATCAGGTACCTCGATTGAGGTTATGCATATTGTATTCGTTTTTCCTTCTGAGCCCGTCGCTAATACTGCAAACGTAAATTTCAACTTCTCCATGTTTTATTTATTTATTTTTTTACTAAAAATGTCGTTTTATAAGACTATTTTCAGATTTGTAAGGAATCCACCAAAAATAAACTCAATGTGTTGCTCTGTAAACAAAAGATTTTATTTAACCAAAAAACTTACATTAAAAACTTAACTCATATAATTATACACACTAAAACCTACCTGTAAACAAAAGAAACGACATTTAAAGTCTATTAATTGGCATGTCGATTCCCACTTTTACACTTTTACTATTTAATTCGTTTTATTTCAATATCCTCGTATTATAACCTCTTGACAGTTTTGTTCGCCATCTTTCTTAACAACCCTGCTTTATCGACAGAAACGCAATGGAGGTGACAGCGCCATCTGTTATCTTACTAAGTAAGGTTCTGCTTTATCGACAGAGTCGTGTTGTAGAATATTAAAGAAACTTTATTTCTTTATATATTATATAATAAATTTTCTTCGTTTCCTTTGTAACATAATATTGAAATAATGAAGATTATATTCTGTAAATGTAATGGTAGGTAACGGGAGGAGACTTAATAAAAATGCGAATAAGGAATTGCAAAAATAAACATACTTAGGTAGGTTATTGCAATTCGTTAGCAGTAATGGATTTTCGAGCGTTTGAAAAGACGTCATTATCTCATACTATATTTGAGATCAGAAACAATAAGTAAAACAAAAAAATCTCAAGTGAATAGTTTCTCCGGATAGTGGTTCGAATACTGTTTCAATTGATACTCAATAACATTATTTGCCGCCAATATATATTATAGGTATATCTATAGACGACAATGACAGCATCTCAAATGTTTGAAGATCCGCCCAATATCATGAAATTATTGGATATCGGTTCTAAGAGATTCCTTATCTATCATCACCTAACTCGGCTATAAATATAAGAACTGTAAAATTTGCGAAACGTCAACGTATAAAACATATACCTACGCGATCTATTTGTTGTGTTATTCTTATGTTAAATTAATGTGCTTTCCGGTTGGATGGTACGTGTATTGATGATAATAAGTGTTGTGTATTTACAGTAAATAGAGTGCAGATGAAGCGGTACATAATATAAGAGATGCAGATCGTAGCCGGGTGTCGGTGGCGGGTCATCTATCACGGCGGCGCGGCGCGGGCGCGGCGACGAGCGGAGCGGAGCGGAGCGGAGCGGCGCCGGCCCGCTACAGCGCCTGCGGAGCGCGCCACGAGCGGGTCATGAGAGCCGGCGTGCACCGGGGAACTGGGGGTAGACTGATGATGACGAGTCTAGACATTCTTGTTACCTTAAGTTATTAACTGATATATTATTATTATAACATTACACAGAAAAAATCTATTAAACGTTAATATCAGACACAATTAAAAAATAATCTAAGAGAAAACAATGGAATGACAAACGTTTGCTAATTAATAACCTTCTTTGTGTGTGTTAATATAGGACATAAAACATAACAATCATAAAAAATAAATTACACCATCATATAGTGTAGATATAGGTACGCGATGACCATTGACTCCTATCATTATATGGGTAGGTACAGCAGGCTCTTGATACATAATTGTGTAAAGATGACGGGGCTAACAAGCTATATGGGTGTTATGGTAACTCTGCAGATCTCTGTAAGTATACCGATACACCCATGGTCTTCCTACAAATTGAATACCTATTCTATTTAACCGCAGTGATGAGCTACCTGCGCGTCTCGTGGCCGCGCGGAGACTCGGCGCTGCTGTAATAAATGCGCTGTCTTAGATGTGCCTTATAATTTCTCCGCGGGGCGAGGTGTCTATACTGAGAGGATTTGAGACGTCACAAACAAAGAAAACGCCATTTTTAATATTTAAAGGATTCTACAACTATTTATCACTCCGGTGGCGCAGGTAAACTTTTTTTATCTGTGAATTGGAAATCGAATAATTTTGTATTACCTACTGCTGTGTCAGTTTAAAACTTGTTTTTTTTTTATATACTATTAACAAAAGACAGAAAATATTGACCAATACTTATATAGAATTACTTCCTTTATATTGATTTAATAACAAAATGCAAGAAGCAGAGCAAAAGCAGTCGCCTACCCTCCCGAATCTTTGCAAACCAAATTAAGGACATGCCTAGTATAAATGAAAGTAACAATAAGTATTATTAAATTACATTGTAAATAAGTAAATTATAAGGTAGACTGTTTAAAAACGTTATGTTTGTTGAAAGTTTATTATTTATAAGACGTGACCCCTAAATATGAACTCAGCAGAAAATCGACTTATAGCCACCGTCGACATGCAAACCCGAAGCGCCTAATCTAATATCCTTTTCAAAAGGAAAATAAAAACACAACAAACCGCAGACGCAATTCGGTCTAAAACATTTATAAGAAGATACTCTTCCCGTATTCCTTTTACGAATTGAAATGATCCCACATTTCCCGGGAACGTATCGCTCAGACACTCGCATCGAATCTTCTGTAATGACTTAAAAAACGATTGTAAATAATAAATAAAGCCGGGCCTCGCCTTCGAGCAAGTGAGAGAAAAAAGCTAATTTCCCTTCGCATTATAAATTCATGAATTCTTTGTGTTGCCCCAAAATAAGTTGTTTATTTCGACGGAGAGCTCTCACAAAGTAACGCTGTAATTGCTACCTGTTTTGATCCGGTTTTAGGGTACGCTCCGCCGGGTGAAGATCGAAAAATGACGCTCCCGAGCTGTGATTAATAGACCCGCGCTCTTCTCCTCCGCGGGCGGGATGCTTTTCTATAAGGGGGGGGGGGGGGGACTGATGCGTTACCTTACAAGAGCCTCCGTCGACGTATGCAAACTTAAGCGGCAAAGACCGGGGCGCAATTGTATTACCCTGAAAGAGACCCCATAATGGGATAAGCTCGTCTATGTTGCCCCTGTATTATAAGATCCTTCTACTGCGTCTGTGCTTGATAAATAATAAAGGATTTGCACATTACATAAATACTGATACACTTACTCAATTCACATAGCCGTAAATTACTTTACTACACACCCTATAGGTACTGGTTAACACAGTATTTTGAGGAGGTTCTTGTCAGAAATAACCACCTACCTAAATAGATAAGTAACTAAGTAGGGCTTGTATTATACAACTTGACAGTAAATAAACATCCATACATACCTACCTACTATTATGACATAAACTCAGGTACAAGTACTTCAAAATAATTTCTGAGGCTTTCGTGGTTATTACTCATCGAAATGAAACATCTGTATCTAACGGATTTAACTCGCGTACTCTATTTTTGTCGTTTCTGACGATACAATCGATAGGTAGTAGACTATCCTATGCTCACGGCTACGAATATGGCAACTATAAAGTATTCGAAACGTCAGCTTAAAAATACAATTTTGTTTCATTCCGACAAATAAAGTACCTACTTCATGTTTCAAGTCATGTCACAGGCTGTGACCATTTGAGCAACTCTGTCTTAACATAATAAAGGCAAGCTTTTAGTTGTAATTGACCGAAATTTGTAGTTTTATACAATTCCCTACATTATTAATTTTAGAGTAATTAATAATTAAATAGCGACCGACGGAATTTTTGTTCATAAATATATTCACGCTTGACGCGTTTTCAAACAGCAAGTGGCGTTAGTATTCCTTGCGTCGCGTCTCCCTAAATGTTTAAATTGTATTGTTATCTTTTTGCACAAATAGACGGACGCAGCTTGTTATCTATATATCTATATCTATATATATATATTATATTTATATATATCTATCTTTATAAAAGAAAGTCGTGTTAGTTACTCCGTTTATAACTCAAGAACGGCTGAACCGATTTGGCTGAAATTTACTGGGGATGTAGCTCAAAACCAGGAAAAGGACATAGGATACTTTTTATCACGTTCCAGTGAAAAAAAAATAATGACAGCTGTCAAATCGATTCTTTCCCGGGCGGGACGAAGTCTGCCGGGACCACTAGTATATATATATATATATCTCTTCTCTCTATATATATAAAAGAAAGTTGTGTTAGTTACCCCGTTTATAACTCAATGACGGCTGAACTGATTTGGCTGAAAATTGGCGGGGAGGTAGCTCGGAGCCAGGAAAAGGACATAGGATACTTTTTATCACGTTCCAGTAAAAAAAAGAAAAAAATATTAAGCTGATTTGTTAAAAATAGTATAACAAAACGCAACAATGACAACTGTCAAATCGACATTGCCGGGCGGGACGAAGTCTGCCGGGACCACTAGTTTATTATAAAACTGATCTAATGATAACGCCTTTCGAACTGGGCCACGGCTGTTTTACAATTGCGAAAATTTATTGCGATTCCGCTGTCGTAACTACTTCTACAACCAGTCGCGGAAGAAGAATTCTTACTTTTCAGTAGCTGGTTATCTAAGAAGAGAAATATTTACTAATATTTTTCTAGTTTGGTAACTAGTAAAATAAGTCCTAACAAGCAAAATCGGCGCTTACAGCGTTCTAAAACTCGAATGTTCTTCCTCGTAAGAAACTTGTAACGTACTTTAAACAAGGATTTGAGTTTTATTGATATTAATTCCTATAATTATACAACTAACTTATTATCAATTTCTACATAATGGAATGAAACAACTATTAACGGATTTAACTCGCGTATTTGCTGACGTTTCGGATTCTTTACAGTTTCCATAATCGTAGCACGACTGAGCTGACAATAGTCTAACGCTAATTTCTACATGTTAATAATTCTTATAATGTACTTAAGGAAGCGCAAGAACGTTATTAGTAATTACGGATTTATATTATGTTTTCATTACTTAGAAATGTAAACATATCTGCGATAAATAGTTACTTGAAATAAATTGTTATGGACCCCTCGTAAATAATTTCTGAAGGACTGCATGTTTGGACTAAAATTGATTTATTTATTGCTTACAAATTACATAATTATTATGACAATGTGTTAAATCATTATAGTACTGTGAGTAACATAAAACGTATTTTTATACAAGCAAATAAAAAATCATAGTCATTTTATATTCCACTAGCTGTGCCCACGACTTCGTCCGCATGGAATAGTTACTCTTCATATAATAATTTTCCCTATTTTTTTTTTACGCGTGATGTTATATAAAGCCTTCCTCGATAAATGGTCTATCCAACAAAAAAAGTTTTTTTCAATTCGAACCAGTAGTTCCTGAGATTAGCGCGTTCAAACAGACAAACAAACTCTTCAGCTTTATAATATTTTATATTCCATAACGCTCGTCTCGTCCCGTCAGGGCGAGTATAGTCAAAGGATTTGCTCTAGCGAGGCATTTTGGCGTGAAACGTTAGGGCATTATTGTTGAAATCAATTTGTACTGTAACATGTCACTGTATCGGAACGATGCATCTGTGTTGCTGTCAGTATGTTAATATCGAAATTATCACAAATGACTACGTCCTAAACAAAAGGAATTGTGAGTTATTAAGGACAGAGATACTGTAACAGTGTGTTATTTTTGTTAAATCAGGTACCTAATATGTATTTTAATTATAGCACATATTAACTGACTGACTAATTCAACGTCGATCAACATAAACAGTTGAAGCTAAACATGAGCAAGTACGTCAGTAATATAAATAGGTACGTAAATAAGCTTGTAACGTGTTGTTGTGCTTAAAAAAAAAAAAAATAGACTTGTTATTATATTTAATTATTTCGTAAATATTTGTGTTTGCTTTTGTTTTTTATATAGCAAAGAATAAAATGTAATGTGGGAGTTAGCATTATAAGATTAGACATTAGTCCGAAAGTCGTGGAACCACACATTGCCTGCGTCTTGGCTTGCGGTGGAGAGACAAGACAATGCTTTTAACGCGGCGTTGCGCGCTGCAGCCGCCTCTCAGCCTACACAATATACCGCTATATTATGTACAGTAACCTACTTGTACGGATACGCCGGGATATAAAGAATTCAACTATTTATTCCTTAAAGTAGCTAAAGTATTGGCTAGTAAAGAAGACCCACCGGACCAAAAGAAATATAAGTAGGTAACCATTATTACATTTCTTCATAGTTGTTAATTTGATAAGATCATATCTTTTAAACAGTAAATTAATGTAATTTCAATTGTCGCGGACACTTTCGTAACCTCCACTGTCAACCGAAATTATTTATAGATAAATCTATTTATTAGGTAGGTAGGTACTTTGTACATAGTACTATATAGTACTATGCCAGGAAAGCAAATCTTATGATAAGTGTGTAATTTGCATTGTTAAAATTTTGCGTAATCATTGTAACAATTCTGTGGCGTCTTTTTATCTAGATATGTACCTACAGTTGTTTTAAGCATTATCCGAATCTTCACAAAGCTTTTCTTTGACAAAATTATCTTCACTTTGTCCTACAGTAGCAAAAATACCCGCAGAGGCACAGCTCCGTGACGTCAAGATATTTTATATGAGGTCACATGCGGGCTCTTATCGCGGTGATAACAGTAATGACGTCACAATTAACAGGATCACCGGGAGCCGGCGGGAGGCGTGACTTAGCTGAAATATTTAGAATACAATGCAACCTTATTGGAGGATTCGATAAACCACTTTGGAATTATGAAAAAAAAAACTTGTGGTTGGCCGCCGTTAAGATTCTGTTCTGTTCAAATTCTGATCAATACAACCTACAATCATTTATGTACCTGTAACATATTATTATTATTTAGGTATTATCTTTGTAAAATGATGGGTTAAATCGAACTAACGAACTGTTTTTTTTCTGTATGACTGAGGTAGAAATGTCTCAAGGCATTAAGTTCGTCTTTTGATCGCTTACTTTTGTTAAGTTTTGTACAATAAAATACCTATGAATGAATAAATCAAGTCTGTATATATATGACAGGCGAAGTTTATTTTTCCGAGAATCATACTTTTAACTATTATTATTAAAGTAATACGAATTGCCAAAGAGAGCGTTGGGATCTCGTTCAAATCAAGTGGGTTAAACAATCAGAGGGTCTTACGGTTAAAACATGAGTATAAAACCAATATACACAAATTAGATTTAAAAAAAATATTTTATAAAATGATATGTAGGCTAAATGCGACAGGTGTTATTCATTTACTCTCAATAAACACATAAACATAGTACGTACCTAACATATGCAAATATAATTAAAATCGTTAACAATGTACTAAGTGGTGTTTGCATCCGCATATACGGCCCTTTCCAGGAGCCGCGGTCGCGCCGCTCGTAAATCACGCCCTAACGCCCTCGAGTTTACTTTAATGGGACATAATTTTACTAGAATTACATATATATAATACGGAATAGAATATAGTCTCGAGTGCAGTCTTCGCTTGTAATATGTAACTAGTTTCTTATTTAATTTCTTAGGTATCTACCTACTATATTTACAGTCGCAAGCTAGTTATATTTAATTTTTTTTTTGTTAAATTTAGATATTAAATTTTGTAATATTTGATGTAAGTGACCTATTGCATGCCAATAATAAAATATGATTATTGGTAAAGTATTCCGCATTTGTTTTCCTGTTGACTTCTTATATACAATGACATAAATTATGTAAGACCGAGGCGATAAGCGCAAGAAAACACTGTCACTGTCAAACTTTCGTATAAAGATAAACAACGACATGGCCGGTGCTTTCTCGCGTACTAAATACCTTAGGTATCTATAGATGCTAGGTGCGCTGGCAGTAGACTAGGAAATAAAGTTCCACGTATTAACAAAAAACTAATAACAGTATCCAATGAGGTAAGGAAACAAAGTGGTCTGTCGGGCATTCCGGAAACAAGATGGCGGCGCGACGTCGATTAGCATTTATATTGTCATCGCAAGCGCAACGGACTTTTACTCTCGCCGGCTGACACTCACACCGCCGCAAACGACCCTAGCGATGTTTCTATGTCGCTTGAGGTCCTGCTAAAATAATTATGGTGAAAACCACTTTTATTTTCTATCTTTTGTTAGTCATCATTTTGCATATCCAGGTCCACGGACCCTTGCTATAGCAATATATATATTGTAACGGTTTTTTTTTAAAACCATGCACCGAAACCAACCTTTCCATTTTATATTAAGTAATTCAATTTAACTTTATAAATCACTTTAGCGTTAGACTATTGTCAGCTCAGTCGTGCTACGATTATGGAAACTGTAAAGAGTCAGAAACGTCAGCAAAATACGCGAGTTAAATCCGTTAATAGTTGTTTCTTTCAAATTAAACTTAAATTAGGATTGGAATGAAACAACTGTTAACGGATTTAACTCGCGTATTTTTATTTTATTAACAGTTGTTTCATTCCAATGTGTAATAACCGCGAAGGCATCAGAAATTATTAAATTAGGATTATTTTTTCCGTTGTTGTTAATGCAGTAGTAGGTACATAAATGCATCGCACGGTGTGAGTGTCTGTCGCGTGCATGCCCATATCACAGGCTCTACCCGTCGCGGGTCGACTGCAGCTCGCTGCCGGTTAAGGCTCCGCGCTACTTGCGTCTGCTTCCTCACATGTCACGAACTCTTTGACTCGACTTTGCTCTAGAACCATGAAGTGAAGACAAAAACGTAATTTCAATTTATTATTTACAAGTATCTATTACACACTGTATTTAATACACTGCGTTTGAGAAGCAAATGATGATTCTCTTGAATCAGTTCTTACTAGAAATACGAATTGTATATTTTGCGTATTTCATGTTCTTTAGATCTTCCATTTACTAAAATTACTGAAAATAGGCCGTATTGAGTACCCAGATACGGCCTATTTTAAGCGCGTTGGACTGAAAGTTGGCATTTTTATAAGTAGGTACCAAATCATTTTTCAAAATTTGCATGCAATACAGCAAATAACTGCATGGCGTGTCTTTGAAAATGCATAGAATGATGATTTGGAAGTCATTTCGGTAATAAGAAGACATTAGAATAATAAGCCCACTATGACAGGAATGATTTACGAAATACATAAAAATATAACATAATGTAACTTCAAAATGTAATAAAGTTAAAAAAATGCATATAATTTATCATAGAAAACTCATACTAGATGAAAAACTCATAATGAAATAAGATATGAGGGAAAAATACATGCTTAAACACAATCATATTAAAAACGTAACGAATAAAATTAAAGGCAATTACTCAATACAGAGATAAAAAGCATTTGAGTGCTCCCTAATTAGCGCCAAATGGAACACGAAATACATAATTACGAAGAAACCATAAAAAAGTCAGATCATTTTTCCAGGCAATAATTTACGGGAAAATGACCTGTAAATGGTTGTTTCAAAGTCGATAATCCTGCGAAAAGATGGGTACAGTCGGTAGGGAACATTTCTTTCAATAATTTCCTTCGTAATGGGCTAAGTAAGCCAGTTAACGAGACGGTCTCAGATGCGCATTGCGATGGGTGAGTGAGGATAGCCTCGCGATGGAAAGGTGCCGCAGGTACAACATGCTAGATTACGGCTGGGAGACCAATCATTTATTTAGAACTTAGTGAAGTTGTATCTCTTTGAAACTGTTAACCACGTGTAGAATTGTTAGTAAGCGCTGGTGACACCTGCAAAGCTAAATATAAAGAAAATAAACTATACTGCATATGACTTCACTACATAGTGTAAAATGAAGTCGCTGTCGCTGTCTATCCGTCTCTATGTATACTCAAATCTTTGAAAAACGCAATGGATTTTGAAGCGGTTTTTTAAAATAGATGGTTGATTCAAGAGGAAGGTTTTATAACACCCATGCGAAGCCGGGGCGGATCGCTATACAATAAAGCACTATTAAAGTGTCTTGATGATATTGCTATCTGTAGCACTCTGACTTGTTAATAATAATAATCTTTCTATTGTAGAAGTGAAACGTCGTTAATGCCAAGTGCGTGACTTGAAATGTTTTATGTTGAACTCCGAAATGGATAATTTTAACTTCATTGGATTACTCGCGGCCCCCAGCTGTCCGGCTCGTTGTAATGGACTGAGACAATGGTAATACAGTTATGTTCGTCTTTGCATTTAATATTTAAGTAGAAGTAACCGGATTATACAGGGTTCGGAGATAAGAGGCTCTTTAAAAATTTATAATAAAAATGTGAAGAATATAGAACTAGAAGTAGACAAGAGACAGACTAATATCTTGAGATGACTTCAAGTGAATGGCCGTAAGTTATTCATATCTTGTTATAAAATAATAAGGCTACTTATAGACTCATTGGACTTCCTACATAACATATACATATTACCTACCTATATGAAACCAGTTACGTACATTCATAACCTACCTACAGATTAACTAAAAGAGATTTATCTTGTGATAAAATTCGTTTTGTACTAGAATTACTAGTGTACTCGTATATAGAGTTTTTATATAGACTTCCCTCTATTTACCTGAATATCTGATTTGGTTATATTATTTAATATTTACGGTTATGCAAGATATAACATGCTCTTAACTACTTAATTAAGAAAATTTACTTTTATTTTAATTTCAGCATTATCGTCTGTAATGGTCGCTTTTCTTGCCCCTTTACTGAAACACCAGGAAAACAAATATTACCATTTCTAATCATCTACTAAATTAAAACAATAAAATTAAACAGTGATCGTAACCCGGAGTCGCGCCGCTGATGATACCTTAACGATTTGTAAATGGCCGTTAGAGATATAAGAAATAGGACAAAACATTTAAAATCAGTACAAATTACGATTTGATAGACAATATGATTGTGGAAAATAGCGCACAATCATTGTGATCTCTGATTGCGCGAATTTATGTTGCAAACTGTTGCCCGATTAGTTTAGCCACGGATCTATACGTCGAGTGGAAAATCCGGAAAAAAATATACAAAAAATCTTTATAGAAATTTTATTTTTTAATACTTATTACTATCAATACTTCTTACTGAATGACAAATGTACTGAAAAGTTAAGTTACGAATAAATATTTCCTTATAAAATACGTATAATATTGACAAAAGAGGCAAGCGTTTAGTTTAGGGGTACAGTGGATAGGCTTTGAAAAGTGACAAATGGGGGCCGCTTACTGTAAGATGCACAATAATAATATACAAAATAGTACCAATATATTATATTGTAACTGCAATAATATCACAAATTATTATAGCATCAGTTAGGTATGTTGGAACTCTTATAGTGTTTAAATTTAATATTTCTAAGCGCTTTAATTCTTAAGCTTAGAAAATATTTTGTATATATTAGGGTTGTATTTTTTCTTCGCTGGTTACAGTGCACTGTGGTTGGACCATTATCTCCCGTGTCGTCGCAGAAATCGTTTATTAACGGTCGCGTGCCGCCGCCGCGCCGGCTCACTTCACGTACTACTTGTTGCGAGCTCGTTTAGAAAACACTACCCTTACCGCCACCCTCTGCGGCTTCACTGATTTCCAATAATTTAAGAAAAACAAAATCTAAAAAATTTTTTTGGTTAGTTTCAAATGAAGGCTTTCTAAGTTCCACGTGTCTCAAACCACGAGAGCAGAGTCTATTAATATCTCCGTCAGTTCGAGGACTACACTGTACCAATTAGAGTCCTGTGAAAGTATTAATCTCAATATTTTCACAGATTAATTATTTTCAGGCCGAAGCCAGAGCGCGCAGAACAAAGGAGCCTGCAACCTTACCCTAACATAATTAGGTAATGTAGAAAATGTGGAAAATAATATACTTCTCTCTAAACGTGGCAAATGTCATGGGAATTTCCAGAATTACAGCCAACATGGCGACGGATTATTTTTTGTACTCAGACGTGAAATATGTGAGCCACTTGTCTTGTAGCGGCCCACGGGGTGAGTTAATTTCTTATTTCTTGAAATATATGTCTCAGACGCAGCTACACATTTTTTCTCAGCGAACAAGATACTTTTAGTAACAGCGTACACATAATTTATACATACAATTCGGGTAAAGAAATGAGAAATTTATATTAAAAAAATCCCTGTACATTCTAATAAAATAATTGTACCGTACCGGGTGATACGGATTTAACTCGTGTGTATTGATTTTATGTTAATTGTCTAGCGTTGAACTATCGAAGAACGTACAACATCTCAGTCTGCTACCAATATAGACACTTAAAGTTCGAAAACATTAATTATATTTATTTATTCCTATGTAATATAAAATGTCGTGGTCCCAAGACAACATGATGACGGCAAGCGCGCTGATGCGGCGCGGCATCAGAACAGCTACCGGCCTGGTTGACCGGCGCCCCCTGACCCTGGAGAAGATGCTCTCACAGTGGGATGCAGCTGTGGGGGTCCTGGTGGATGCATCCTGTCTAAATACTCCTAAACTGTTGCAAGATGTAGGTCTGTTCGTCCATCGCACATTTTCTTTCGAACAACACTGTTATCAGTCAACTTCGAAATAATATTGTGTTTTTAATTTTCTTCCGTTTTTTTCCTTTTAGGTGGTTTTTCAATTATAATATAATTTAGAGTTCCTTTCTCAGAAAAGTCCAACTGAACCCTTACTGGACTTTACTGTTAGTTTATACAATTGTCACAGATATATATTTGAAATTTTAAGGGAATAAAAACACTACTTAAAATAAAATAAATTTGATTTTTTTTTATTGCAATGTAATTGCACAGTCACATCCCATACTACGGACTCATATAAAACAAGGAATAATAAATCATGTTTAAGCTATAGGTAATTAACAATTATAGCTCCTTTTCCTCCAGGAATAATATCTGCCGTGTTCCAGGCCTCGGAGGCAATGCTGTTCGACGCTATGCACTCGTGGCTGCTCCTCCAGGACCCCGGTAATACCAACGACACCACCCAGGACCCCAGCGATCCCGCCCACTCCAGCCAGGACCCCGGCCACTCTAGCTCCCTCCTCGAGGAACTGCTCCAAGACCTGAAGCTCAGCATCGATGCTGATGTCGTCATCGCTTCTACTAACGGTATCCCAAGACAATTGACTACTTGACCATTTTTAAATATTGGTTTTGATGAGTGATGAATGTTGTAAAGGTAGAGAAGATTTAATTTAAAAAAAAAATGCGCTAAATCGCGATTTAGTGGTTGTCTGACGTCACACCGCTATAATCATAATATTATGGTAATAGTGTCCAGTTAGAACTCTGACCCTATAGTGTTCATAGCGTGATAGTAACATGGCGTCGTATCGATTATTTGAGTTACAAAATAAAAGTCTTGAACTTATTAGACTAATATTGATTAATTAAAGCGTTTTCATTTAAATGGGACTAGATATTTATATTTTAAGAATTATAAATTAAAATTAACAAAAAGTTTTATACTTATTTATTGTGTGTCAAATGTAAAATTTAAGATTTTCCAGCGATAAGGAATATAATGAAGAAAATAAACAAATATTTCTTTATGTTCACAAATTACGCAGGAAATGGTTTTTTGCTGACGGATGTGTTTAATTTCGGAAGAATTCAGGGGAACAAACTGGAAACAAGTCGCCTTGGAGAGTGGACTCCAAAGAGAGGTAAGTAGGTACCTACTCTTCTAAACCGAGCATTCTGGAAGGTAATTATATAATACTAGCTTCTGCCCGCGACTTCGTCCGCGTGGAACTCCTCCTTTTTTGCAGTCGGTTAAAAAGTAGCCTATGTCCTTTCTCAGGCTCCAGACTTTCTTTGCACCAAATTTCATTTAATTGGTCCAGTAGTTTTAGCGTGAAAGCGTAACAGACAGACAGACAGAGTTACTTTCGCATTTATAATATTAGTAAGGATATACAAAATATGATAATTAAGAAACAAAGTAAAACATACTTTAAACATGTTTTATCTCTGAACTGCGGACCTACGAGTATTAGTCAGGTGCTACGCCGTAGACGCTCTACGACACAAAGCGATCGCCTACGCGCGTAGCACCGCGTAGTCGTCAGTATTAAGTTTAGCGTGTCGTGAAATAATAATAACTAGCGGTCCCGGCAGACTTCGTCCCGCCCGGCAAAGAATCGATTTAACGTGATAAAAAGTATCCTATGTCCTTTTCCTGGCTCTAAGCTACCTCCCCGTCAATTTTCAGCCACATCGATTCAGCCGTTCTGGAGTTATAAATGGAGTAACTAACACAACTTTCTTTTTTATATATAGATGTCAGTTCTAGTTTAGTTTCATTCATTTTATAAGTTTTAGTATTTAGATTATTTTATTGTATATTCATTTTAATTTTGTATTTTCTGACGATTTCATTATGAAAAAAATATTGTATTACGGTTCGTTCAAGTATTACATAATGCAATTTGGAAGGAGGAGGCTCTTGTAAAACGTCACAAGGGTTCAAAAATATATAAAAAAATATGTTCCGTAACATGCACTTGAACGGCCTCTCATTATCTACATAACATTATTTCTGTAACTTGTGATATACATAGATATATATCATGATTATACCTATATACTATTACATGTAATAGTACCGAGAAATGTTATACAAACATGATAAATCTGAAACCTATATAAACAGTATTTCGCGGTGAAGTACATGTCGGTTATAATAACAACTTCTATTTTTGGATCGTGTAGGTATCAGAATGTCATGACGTCACTCATCCGATGAGATAACAAAATTTTAATTACCTACTATTTAATATGCAGGTTTTCGGCGCTGATTATTTTGGAGGCTTGTACAAACAGGATATTATTAGAATAGATCAAATATCATCAGCGGGGTGTTTGCGAGTCGATTGAAGTGTGATCGTGTTGACTCGCAGAAATTAGTTAAATCTTAGTGAAGACATGTCTTGTATTTATATAGCTCTATGGATATACCTAATAGAGTTGAAAACTCTTATATTTTCTTTTATCACAAAAAAACTAGGTGGGGATGTTAATTTTAACAATTTCCCCTAGTAGAATTCGAATCTGCAATTTCGTAGTCAGGATCTCAGGCCACTAGACCAACAGCCCGTCTAATAAGATTATTTAAAAAGCCCTTTAAAAAGTGTAACAATAATAAAAACTTAATATTAGTTACCTAAATATTAATATTTCTACAAAGAAAACGTCATGTCGGGGGGACCGCTTCTCATTTAGAAAGGTGTACCTACTTAATACTTACCTACAATCTACCTAAACCTACGGTCCCCCCGACATGACGTTTTCTTTGTAGATATATTAATATTTAGGTAACTAATATTAAGTTTTTATTATTGTTACACTTTTTAAAGGGCTTTTAGGTTTTTATGTCGGGGGTTTGTTAAATTTTTAATTTATTTTTTTATTTCGTACTTATTGTAAGTAGGTATCTACTACATAAATTATTATTTTTAACTAATTTCCATTTCACATGGAATTTTGTAATGTACTTACATGTTATCCTCTTACATTTGATACCCCACTCGGGTACATTTGTCGACATTGGGTTTACCATTTACACTTTTACTTCCCATAATTTTTGAACTACTCAACCGATTTTCATTACAATTTTAATTTTGTAATGTACACGTGATCCTCTTTCATTTGATACCCCACTCGGGTATATTTGTAGACATTTGGTTTTCCATCTCCACTTTGACAGCCTATATTTTTTGAACGACTCACCGATTTTTATTATAATTTCCATTTTGTAATGTACACGTAATCCTCTTTCATTTGATACCCCACTCAAGTATGTTCGTAGACTTTTATTTTTCAATCCCCTCTTTCACCCCCCCTAATTATTAAACTACTGAGCAGATTTTCATCAAATATAGCTAAGAACAATCCCGACATATACACCTTTCAAACAAAAAAAAACAGAATCAAAATCGGTTCAAGCGTTAGGGAGCTATGATGCCACAGACAGACACACACACACACACAGACAGACAGACAGACAGACAGACAGACAGACACGTCAAACTTATTATAACACCCCGTCGTTTTTTCGTCGGGGGTTAAAAATAAAGCACTTATGATAAGTCACATGGTTCAACAATAGATTATGATACAGTTCGTACGTGAGACACTTCAGGGCGGCATTATTTGAGGAATATTTTTTTAATTACACTTACAAAATTAGGTTTTAAAATACCAACGTTTTAATTATGTAAGCATACCTTAATGTCACAATAACTGATTCCCCACCGGTAAAATACAACAAGACATTTCGCTAACTCGGCTCCAATCTTCGACAAAGGACGCTAAAACGACAATCCCATTATATTATAACTGAGCGTCGCATCGAGGACATGCTATCTAGAAAGCTAGACAATCTCCATAACGCTCGTACAAATTGCAGGTCTGGACGCGGCTCCGCGTGGCTTCAAGTACTATCGTAGATGGGATTTTCATAACCTCACGCTGCGAGCCGTCAGCGTGGTAACTACCCACCTTGCGATGTATTCTACTCGTCCAGCGAATATTTCAAAAAGCTATAAAATATATATCGGACAAAATATTCATAGATTCTGGGATTTGCAGTACGAAATAGGATTGTTACTGTTTATCTTTGACCATTGAGAAAATGTTTTACTAGCATGAAAATGTTATGTACCTATGCATTTAGATTACTACTAAAAAACTTAACTTCACTACAAACGTAACCCTATGAGGTTGGCTGTTGGGGATCGTAGCGATTGAGACGATTAGAGACACAGCTTACTAGAATAACTCGTTTAACGTTAACGTTAAACGAAACGACCATAATGTATAGGATTTGGCATCCGTGAACGACTGTCACGTATGTCACAAACGTTCGTCAAATGTATACATATTGTTAAAAAAGAGGTCGGTTGCGTTCCTGTCGTCAACATTGGCTTCAGCTATCTTGTTACCTCTTCCGGCTACTGCTGGGAGAAACATGTTATTCGTAATACAAGGTGATCTTAAATGATTATGATAACAGATAAGGGACGCTCCGAAGGAGTTCAATGAGAGGATGCTGTGGGAGCCGGTGTTCACGCCGGGAGTTGAGGCCATGACCAAGATATCCAACCAGCTGCTCAACGTTTTGAAGGAAATGCATAACTTTCGGTAAGAGTAGCGAGAGAAGAAATAATACAACACAGAAAAAGAAGTGTTAATATAACTTTATTCTTTAAAATGTATTTTTTATGGCTATAGGTTCAACTACACCGTAGCGGGACGATGGGTCGGTACACCGAGACGCAATTCCACTTTGGTGAGAATATTTAAATAAAATAACTACTTAGTTAGAAACATACCTAATATTAAACACACCTTCAGACATTGCCATAAGATAATTAAAACGAGTTTAACTCGCGTATCTTTTTTGTCGATGTAAGACTAACATCAGTTAAGTCGGCTACAAATACTACTGTAAAGTTATGGAATAAAATAAAATTCGAGTTATATTCATAATAATTGTTCCATCAGAAATTATTTAACCATCAGACATAATTTCGTGTTCCCAGGCCGTCTCCAACTCTCTGTTCTGGCGAGAGCAGGACATCTCTGCCACCTCGATGAGGCTCTTCCCCACGTGGCTGGACTGGGTCGACCCATTCTTCCCTCAAGTCACTGAGATGGAGTAAGCATTATTTTTAGTTTCTGACCTATATTATGGTACAGGACAACTTATTTTATTGTTATCTAAGATTAAAAGTTCCTCACCCAGAACAAAGTTCTACTACCTGATTCCTGACAAAGGCGTTGGGGACTATGAGAACCAGTTCCTCACCCCCATGTCTCCAGGAGTGTGGTGGTGTTCCGCCGCCGCTGGCCTGGCGTGCGCTCTGGTGCTGATCATCGCAGCTACTTTAGGGGGAAGACCAGAGCCGGGATCCTATGGGGTGTTCAGTGTTCTGGCTGCCGGGTTCCAACAAGGTGATGCTTCATCTTTTTAAAACTAAAATGAGTTTAAAATGTTTTGTGCTCAATAAGCTGATGTCGAGATTTGATGTTTTACGTAATTCAAGATCTATTTATATTTTAACTTTATTGATATTTATTTGGTTTCAGAATATGAAGATGGGATACAAGTGGGTGAAGAATATTTGTTGCAAAGTATGATATGAACTTCAATTATTTACTATTTTTTGATCTTTTAATAGTATTCTTCTCATAATATTGTCTCGGTTGTTATCCTAGAAAAGAAATAAGATGTATCTAAAGCGAGCAATATATATGCTTCATCCTCCTAACCGTTAATAACAAAAGATAAATAACAGGTATACTCTATTTTCACATGACCTGATAGTAGAGTATACCTGTTTTATCTATCTATCTATCTAACTGTTTTTGACCGGAGCTCGCGTATCAGCAGCGGCAGTGGACATTAACCTGTTATATTGTCCCAGGTCGCAAGGTAGCCCTGCTGGTGGTGGGTCTGACCAGCATGCTGCTGTACAACTACTACACCAGCAGCGTGGTGTCCTGGCTGCTGAACGCGGCGGCCCCGACCCTGGCCACGCTGGACGGCCTCATCAACAGCGACTTCGAGCTGATCTTCGAGGATATAGGGTACACCAGAGGATGGCTCGATGTAAGTTGTTATACTTGTTTGCGTCATCGTTTTAATTTAACAAGGTTTATGATATTTTGGATTGGAATTTTCCTATTATCATCGCTAGTGGCAATTTTCGAAGGAACATCTAAATATTACATACATAATTTCTGGTACATTATAATTGTATCATTCCAAGAATAGTACAATTTAAAGTGTTTTTCTATAATAATATATAATATATTTAGGTTATGGACACCTGTCTTCAACTGTATACCTATTTTTTGGGTTAAGATCGTTTGTAATAATTGTAATAGCAAAAATTTTAAAATGGATTAGAGATAAATCACCTTTATTATTTTCCAGCTGTACAAGTTCTGCTACTGAAATGATCCCAATCATCGCTATAATCATGGACTTAGTAATAGAAAATCTCAATGACAATGGATTCCATTATGAACCCGATCATTATTAAATCCGTTCCGAAATTAATGGCGTCCAGATTTGCTATTAATGTATGCATATTTTCTAATTAAACCTCCGGATGCGATGTGATCGAGGCAGCTGCCTTTGTACGCGTAATTTAAATCCTTTGTACCACACAATACGTAATTTAGTGCTGCGATGTAGCCGACTGTACATGTGCAGTACAAAATGACGTAGTGGACTGTACAGCGTGACATGATGTAGCGGACTGTACGCCGTGTTGAAAAACAAGTGACGTCCTGTTATTTATTATGTGTTTTCGATTAATGGTTTTGTCTGACGAGTTGATTTAAAAAATACGATTGTAATTAAACTTCGATTTTTAATTAGCAGTAGTAAGTTTTCAATTCTGAATTATTGTCCTCGTCATATATTAATAATCTATCAATAACATTTTTGTTTATAAGCTACGCGAATTCAGCTAAAACAAAAAAAAACCTAACACTACGTGATAATTGCTTAAGCCTTCGCGGTTATTACACATTGCAATGAAACAATTATAAATGCCTTTGGCGTCAGACTATCGTCAGCTCCCTCGTGCTATGATTAACAACTGTAAAGTTTTCGAAACGTCAGCCAGCAGCCTATAAAATAAAATACGGCAGTAAAATCCATTTATAGTTGTTTTATTCCAATACGTGATATGTATTCAGAATCCAGGATTCTACTACTACAGCGGTGTGAAGAACGAGAAAGAAGATGAGTTGCGCGCTAAGAAGGTGACAAACGCCAAGCGGTCTGTTCCCCTGATGCAGAGCGTGGAGGACGGCATCGGGCTGGTGAGGAGCGGGGGTAAGATCTTTTTACCAAAGACAAACAATCTGTGGTTTTTTATATTAGTTATACAACATCGACATGAAAGGGTAACTCTCAAGATCTGGGATTGTTCTTTATTGATAAAGAACATAATATAATAATATAGCTTTAGACTCGAAAGTTTGTGCCTTCAACTATTTGTTCTTTTTACTTATTAGGTTATGTTAATAACTAGCGGTTTCTGCAGATGTCGTCCTGTCCGACAAAGCAGCGCTACATTAAAATAGCCATAAGAAATGCATCAGAATTTTCCTGTCCAATATTTTATGAATTATCCTTTCAAAGCAGTGCTAGATTGAAGCCGTTCCACAAGAAATGTATCAGATGTATTTTTTTTCGATATTTAATTAGTTATTCTGTCCGGAAGGATATTAATCCAAATATCGAAGACCTTGGGCCCTAGACAAGTGCCCAACGTTAACGTTAAACGTTAGAAACGTAGTCACAAACGTTCGCGGATGTCAAATCCCATACATTTTGGTGCTAACGTTTAACGTTAACGTTGAACGTTGGGCACTTGTCTAGCCCCCCTTGACAATCAACCACTCTGAAGTTATAAACAATTGAACTAGCCCAACTTTGTTTTCTATACTAATATTATAAAGAGGTAAGGTTTGTTTGTTTGGATTGAATAGGCTCCAAAACGACTGGACCGATTTAAAAAATTCTTTCACTGTTGGGAAGCTACACTATTCCCGAGTGACATAGACTATAAACAAAAGGAATCCGTGCGAAGCCGGGGCGAACTGCTAGTCCGTATATAGAGATACACTAGCTGTGCGCGCGACTTCGTCCCCGTGGAATAGTAATTCTTCATAAGCCTTCATATTTTCCCCGTTTTTTATACATTTTCCACTATTTCTTCGCTCCTATTGGTCGCAGCGTGATGTTATATAGCCTAAAGCCTTCCTCGATAAATGGTCTATCCAACAAAAAAAGAAATATACTTTATAATATTAGTATAGATTAAATTAAATTCTGTAGCATATGCTTATCACACGGAGCCGTACACGGCGAGCCAGGTGATCTCGCGCACGCTGGAGGACTCGGAGCTGTGCGAGCTGGGCGCGCTGCAGATGATGCCGCCCGCGCCGGTGTATATCATGGGCCAGAAGAGGAGCCCATATAAGCAGTTCTTTGTATGGAGGTGCTTACAAAATAAATAAATATCTGTAGACAATTCAAATTAATTGATCTAATCCCAAATTAAGCACAGCTTGTACAACGTGCTTAGACAACGGATAAACGTACACATACATGTAAGAAATCCAAGACTCATGTACCCACAGATGCCAGTGCTCATCACTCTGACATCTGCCCCTAGCAGGATTCGAACCCGCAACCTCTGGTTTCGTAGTCAGGGCCTCTGACCACTAGACCTATAGGCCGTCAAAAAGTTTCCATTTCTAGTTACTTTTTTGACATATGGGGTATGGGATAGGAAAGAAAATACGCGACTTATATTTGTTATAATTGACTGTTATTAGTAAATATATTAATTTCTGATGCCTTCGCGATTATTACACATTGGAGTGAAACCATTCTAATAACCGCGAAGGCGAAAGTGTTGCGGGAACCTGGTTCGAATTAACGGTTGTCCTAAGATCAGTACAACCCGTGAACAGGTTACATTTACTAGCTTAGATTACATTAATCACACATAGTGTAATATCTATGACTATAGCGATTTTTCATTTATTACAATGCTCTATTTTTTTTTTAATAAAAAAATTTCGTAAACTCTCCTACGTAGCTCTTCCTTTTTCGTGTTTATACCGTGGTTACAACTTCAAATACTGTATAAATGAGCTGGTATATAAAAATAAAATTACAAATCTGTTACTTTAACAAGTAGGTACTTATTATATTATGTAAGTAGATAGAAGTTCTTCTGTTAAGTTTACCTGAACCTGTGTTACACCCCCTCTTTAACTTTTAGTTATTATACCTGCAGCATGCTGCGTCTCCGCGAGCGGGGTCACTTCACGGTGTCGCAAGGGCGGGTGGGGGGCGCCGTGCCCCCCTGCTCCGGCCGGACCCCCCGGGCACTGTCCCTGGGCCAGGCCGCTCCTGCCTTCCTGATCCTGGCGGAAGCTACCATGGTCGCGCTGATTATGTTGGCTGCAGAAATTTGGATACATAGGTCTGTGGATCCAGATTTTTTTTTAAATATTGAAAATAATAAAATACCCAATTTTTTAGAACGAAACCACTGAGAACACACGTAAGTAAACGGATGTAACTCCCGTATTTTGTTTCATTAGCTGACGTTCCGAAAATTTCACAGTTCTCATATTCGTAATACGACTGAGTTGATGATAGTATAACGCTAAAGTCACTTTAGGTTATCTAGGAACATCGTTTTCGAAACGTCAGCCAATGAAATAAAATACGCGAGTTAAATCTGTTTATAGTTGTTTCTTTCCAATGTGTACCACGAGGGCATTATTGAAATGATAACTTATTCTTACAAATAGAATAACTAGTTGTATATAAAAAATATGTTAAGATAAATGTGTAAATAATTCATATCAATAAGTACATTTTTTTTTAATTCAATGAGTGCTTGTGTACTAATTCCAGGTACCAACACCGCACCCACTGAACGGATTACCGAGCTGTCTAGTTCATCAACTACTTTCAAGTTATTTTAGAAAGCTTCTGCAGACTATGCTTCTGCTTTTCACTTAAAATACTTTATTACTTATCTTAGTAGTTACCTCATTAGTCTTTTAAACTTTCGTATTTTTCTTTCAGTTATTAAAAGTCTTGCAGTTAATTCTGACTATATTTTCCTAGGAAAGAAAATAGGAAATAGCTGAAACATTCACCGATTAATAATTTAGATTAGAATGTTAGGATGAGGGTGAATCTAAATAAATATCCACTCATGAAATTTTGTGGTTTAAATTTAAAGTCCCTAAAATACTTTCCTTTGCCTTTTAGAAGCAGAGTGTGTTATAAAAATAAAAGAGACCTTCTGGCCCGGGGCGGCTCTGGCGACCGTTGCAAATGGCGTCATCAATCGAACTCATTAATATGCTCTCAGCGAAGTGGATAAACGAAATCCGTTTAATTAAATCTGATTTATTTAAAGTTAGCTAGTTGTTCTATGAATTATTTGTTGAGTTAATTCTTTATTGTTACTACTATTCACTCAAATAATACAAGAAACTCAAAATCTGTTTTTTTTTAAAGATCATATCTTATTTTTTATTATTATGTGTCATGTTACTTTAATAAGTAGGGGAGACCGGGGCTGGAAGTTCCGATTTTCAAATAAAACGGAATTTTATAATGAAAATTAAAGTTTACATTATTGATGTTTGTAACAATTAAAGGATCTTTATCGGTCTTTATAATATAGTACCTATTCAACTATTTGCCGTAACCTAGTCACTAGTCAAGTAACACTTTTTAGATTTTAATTTATTTATGTTCTTATATTTGTGTTATGTAGGTAGGTACTTACTTACTTAATCTATTATTTTGTTTGTTACTTATTGCAAACTTACTCATATTATGCTGATTTTACGTTAAGGTGATTTGGTGTAAGTAACTATTGGTAAACCAAATAAATAAATACCTCAGAGCTATGTGATTTTGGAATGGTTACATAACTCTGAAACTGTCGTACATTCCGAAGATTAAAGAAAAATACCACGCGTCTAAAATGTAGGTTGCTATTATAAGTATTCACCTATCTCTGGAACAGAGTTGTCTTTAAATGAATTCTTCAAATGTTTCCGGTAGAGGAGCTCTCAGTAGGCTCTGCTGCGGCACACATAGCCTCTACACATACATACATTCACATTATACAAATTAAAGTATACTTTAGGCTTACCTTCTAATTTTATAACTGAATAAATCAAATTAGGTACTTAAACTGTTTTGTAATAATATGCAAGATTTATGAGAATAAAAAAATCATGAAACGATCTGAAAATAAAATCAATGTAGGAATGTGATTGATATAACATGTGAGGAAGATTAAAAATAATGTTAGGTAGGTACTTACTAGATCAATATTATTAAAATGCGCAAATAAAACGATAGTCGAACACAGCCTGTTAGTCTAGTCAGCCCAGTCGGCTACGAATATGGTAATTGTGAGGTTTTCCAAACGTCAGCTAATAAAATAAACTACGCGAGTTCAATCCGTTATAGTTGTTTCATTAACTGGGAAAGCATCAGAAGTTATTACATCAATCTCAAATTAAAAAAATATGCTAAGTAAAATTTTACATACTTACTTACAAAAAATATAAGTTTTGCAGTGCATAAATATAAAGTAGCAACATCAACAGTTCGAAGGAGCTCTGTTATTCAGAAGCAGTTTCATCTCCACTCACCACTCACCAGTCACCAGTCACCAGTCGCTAGTCGCTAGTCGCTAGTCGTAAACTCAGAACAAAACACTATTATTCCCCAGTAAAGTATCTGTACTTTTATTATCTCTACACCGCTGTCGGCGGTGCATTCCGTATTTGCATACAGATGGAAAACGTCACAAGAACATTACTTAACAAGCCAGATGTTGCAAAAATATTACATCGACATGTTGAACTTTATCACGTTCCGATAAGGTTTGGAATCGTCGGATAGTGTGTGAAGTTAGGAGTTGTATTATTTTGTACTGCGTTTGAGACATATTTCATTAGGAAGCGACAATGAGTCTTCATGTGCTGAGTTTAAGGAGCCTGTCGTCTTCTGCATAAACGAAACGGTTATCTTGCAGAGAGAAAAGTTTTCTAGGTTTATTATGATTAACTGGGTCGATACGCAAAGTTAATTATAGAATAAAAATACTTTAATTTAATAATTTCTGATGCCTTCGCGGTTATTACACATTGGAATGAAACAACTATTAACGGATTTAACTTGCGTATTTGTTTAAATCACTTTAGCGTTAGACTATTGTCAGCTCAGTCGTGCTACGATTATGGAAACTGTAAAGAATCCGAAACGTCAGCTAATAAAATAATACGCGAGTTAAATCCGTTAATAATTGTTTCATTCCAATACTTTAATTTATTTATATAGGGGTAGGCAATTAGTTTATTTAGTAGGTGATGTGACTCAACTGAAATCAAATTAGCATGGTTTTATTTCACGTATTTTTTTTTTCATTAGAATCCTGGGTAGTGAAAGCTATATCATACGCTAAGCTAAGTTTATAACATAAATTTTCATTTTTAAATAGTTTTAGATTTTATTATCCTTATATGCATAGAAACTAAATCTCTTTGCGAAAATTCCTACTAACAGTAGAAAAGTTTCAATGTAAAAATACTCATAAAACCCATTCAAAATCTGCGTTGATTTTATCATCGTCAATGGCTGACAATCGCGTGTTGACGATAATAAATAAATCGGGAATCGAACCCGGAGCCGGCGAGTCAATATTGGCTGGAGTTTATAGCCAATAAAACTTTTATAGTATAGAATAAAACTCGCGCGCCGTGAATAATGGAGCCTTGCCGTAATGTTCGCTGTTTGGTATTTTTACTATGATTTTCCTGTTAAATAATCGATAAAATTGAACTAAATAAATTTTTATGACGAATTCTGCTTATTGGAGTAACCGCGAAGGCATCAGAAATAATGTTTCTCCTTGTATTAATAGGTCATCAAAATTCTAAAACTGCATTTCATTTTAATACGACATAGCCCTCCGCCAATTTAATTTTTCGGTCAGTTTTGAAGTCACAAAAAAAACAGTCAAGATTTCTGGGTAAACTGCAGGCGCGTGCAGTGAGGGTTACGATAGGTGCCCGGGTAGAAGTCCGTGCATGAGTATATGGGTAAGGATTACCTTACATCCCTTTAATCCAGTATCTTTACCGAACTACGACCAGTTAGTTGTAATAGGCTTTTTGACAATGCGAAAAATAAAGTGTAAATTACTGTTAACAGTATAAATTAAGAGTTAAAAAATGATTATTCATTAACGTAAGTTGAAAATAATGATTGATTTATTTGAAAATCCTTAAATAAAAATTACATTTTTTAAACGTTTGTCACGTGACACAAAACGCTCCTGCTGGGCCGAGTTTTTCGTGACGTCACATGCCCGTAAACTTTGTTTACCTAGTTGTGGTAGATTATCTCAAACAGGCATGTGACGTCACCGACCTCATTGCGGCGCCATATTGTCAAAGTAGCGTTTTGGCACACTATTTAAATAGGTATTGAATTTTTAATTCGATGTTTTTCAGCTAATACATACCAGATTTAAAAAAAACAACTTTTGCTGGGTTCCTTAGACTTTACTACATAATATAAAATGGATTTTAAAAACATGTCAAATACCCTATTTAGTAACAGAGCGTTGTACCTATATTAATGTAGTGAGCCAACTATAATGAAAGGCTATTAGTAATGTTAGTAATCGGCATGTTTGTGGAGGCATTAGTCCATCGCCGTCTGTAACTAACCGTGCGTTGAGTCGATCGCTCCCCGGGCGCGCGTAACCAACGCCCGTGACAACCAGATATTGTCTCTGATGTAGATTAAACATCCTACACGCTATTTAATATAAACGCTGCTGCTTTGTTAAGACCTTAATCACTTAATTTAATTTGAGAACCTTACACGAGCTCCGT
The DNA here is from genome assembly GCA_038024825.1 of Polylopha cassiicola. Lineage (NCBI taxonomy): Eukaryota > Metazoa > Arthropoda > Insecta > Lepidoptera > Tortricidae > Polylopha > Polylopha cassiicola. Next base: position 12,903,919 of record CP149052.1, on the reverse strand, counting down.
AATATTTATTTCGGGTTTAAGAACTTTATTTCTCATAAGAATAACAAATAAATTCACTTACATGAGAAAATTAACATAAAAAATTGTGTACAAAATTTGAAATGAAAACAATGAAAATATTTTTGAAGTGAAAACTTCTTTAGCGGCGCTGAGCACTTTTTTTGTATGGGTAAAAACTTTCAAACTCGCGTCAGGGTCACGTGATGCTGATCGAAAATGCGTAAGATCGAGGGGAAGGGAGAGGAACTAGTATCTCCCACTCTTTCTACCGTGCCTGAGTGTGCTTATTTAACGTAGGTAGTTCAAGTGAATGCGATTCAGTCTAGGGCCCTTAAACAAGTGTCAATCGATAATGCAACCGCAAAAATGCATAATTGTATGAAATCAACAGACCTACGCGAACGAACGATAATTGACTACATGATGGTTCGTTCTGGTAAGTAAATTTCATAAAATTTTGCCCTGGCTCCCTAGATTCCTTAAAACATTCTGATAGAGCAACTGTCCGGTAAGGTCGAATATCGTAAATCACTCCCTCTAGGTACATGTGTGACCGCCGCCGCCGCCTACGAGCGCTCGATAGTCAGTTCGATACATAATATCTCTTTAAAACCTCGTTTACAGCCTACAATTATTATAATTAACACATACATATCCATTACTGGGTATTACTACACTATTTACAATTACCAAAAGCCACTCGATAATAATGAAAAGCCGCACCAAATAAATAAGTTAAGTACTTACTTGGAACGATTTATACTCACATATGAAGAGTGTAAATTATTCTAATTAATTGGGCCGATGACTGGGTAAAGATAAAGAAAACCAAATTCCATTTAGCGTGTATTTTTTCTTTTCTCAAAGATTTTTTTACACTTTAACATGCAGTCATAAGCTCTTAATACCGAACTTTGTCATTTGTTGTTCGATTGACAAAAGAAAAAATAATTGCTCAGTAATTTATTGTATGTAATCTACTTAATGGACATACAAATCAGGCGTCATGCCTATTGTGGCTACGGGTAGGCTTTATTTAAGTAGTATAAAGACACCAGTGACTCAGACTCGAGTACCTTATTCGGTATGTAAATAGCTATTGAACAACTCTAAGCCGGACTCATATTTCTAGATATTATTTAAACTGCGTTTATTGAACTCAGTGAGTTCGCCTTTATATTTAAGTTAGATAGTATTAGTAATGACGCGGTAGAAGCGATGCACGGCGCTGCACGGCGGCGCTGCAGTGTTGCAGTGTTGCAGTGCCGCCGCTTGCAGCGCTCTCAGCTGCAGCCGGCGAGCCTGTCCTTGGCAGGAGACTATTCAACACTGCAATACACATTTATTAATTAACTACTATAGCAGATTATTCCTTTAATACCTCAATGAGAACCATACTTGTATTGTATAAACCGAAACAACCGAAGGAAATAATATAGGTTCCGCATACAGGAAGCCAAAATACGTAGACAATATTATGGTCATTAGATAAGCATCTCTTTAGAATATAAAAATAATTAAGGTATTATATTATTATAGTAAAATGAGAAAGATAAAGCGCACGTGACAGCATGATAAAAAGTGTGACAGATTGTAACGTGAAGTGAAAGTAACGATTTAACAGATTCATATTTTTAACCACCGCTGCACCGATCAATATTGCATGTTAAAATTCTCATGTAAGTAAGTGAATATTAATGTATTCTTATGAGAAATAAAGATCTTTGAATCTAACTGATTAACAAATACACGTTCAAAATATTAAAAAAATCCAGTTGTCGGATTATTTTTTAATTTTTAAGTACTTACCGAAGGCCGTTTTTTTAAATTAATGCTCTTTAGAATTTAGTCCCATTCAACACAAACTTTCGACTGATTTTACTAACAATTGTTAGTATATATAATAATTGCTAATTATTTATGTATTTTCGGTACCAACATGACGGTAACCTGTAAAGAACACTACTGCCAACGCAACAGACAGAAGTGTGGAATCACCTTTTCACTTTGTTAGGTTTTTTATTTTGAATCTGTATCTGATATAAGGCTGTGTCTAGGGAACGAGCGAGAGCGGTTATGCGTTTATTGTTTACATAACCATTTCCTATTTTTACATAATTGATATTTTGTAACGAACGCACCGAAGACAGCGTGAGTGAGGCTTTCTGCAAGTGGGAAATGAGCTTTAGATATTTCGAACGTATATTATAGTAGATTCGTCTTCAGAATACAGTGGCGTCTTCTTTACATTTCAATCATAAGACATGGTTGAGGGTCTAAGGAGAGTTGCAGTACTGGCATCTCTTCTATAACCGAATCTCAAGGTTCTCCACGTCACAATAAGGGGCCAGGAGATGCTTCGTTCAGCAAATTAGTATTAAACACTGTTTATTAACACTTCAATCAGACCGACGTGTGTAACCTATCAACATTTTTCCAGGTAAATTCAGTAGATTGATTACGCTATTGATGTAGGACGTCCCTCCAGTCCCTCGTCCCTCAGCCGTCCTCGCATTGATCTTCACTCAGTGAAAGGGTTCACTTTTAAGCCCTCTGTAGGACCCTGAAAGGGCTTTGCCAGATAAGACTTGTTTGGGCCAATCTCTCTTACAAAAAGGCCACGTTATCAATTTAATCATGGCCGCCGCCTCATGTAGGATTTTTCTATCAACGATACTTTCCCATGCCTCAATGGCGGAAGGTTCAAAGGGAAGTTGATACAGTTAAATGTTTAGTTTGGATACTGACGGTATCTATATAATGGGGTATTTAAATAAGGGTATTTATAAAATGGAGTTTGATTTATTACTCGTATATTGAAAATGTTGATTACATTTATGTTTAAACTCCATGTGTTACTGAAGATAATTCTTCAATAGTCTATTTGGTATGTATATTTTATTTTAAACAATACCCTTTGGTGAGTAATAGATAATAATATGTATGTACCGATTCATATTTATTGTGTTTAAAAAGTAACAATGTTTGACACTATTTCATAAAATATCGTGCATATTTGAATTTTGAACAGCAGTTTTAAAATTCATCGCAGGAAACTACATAAGTAATATTCCACCTCTTTTATAACATAATATCTTTTTATATAAACCACAACACTATCCTGTTTTTTTTTCAACATTTAAGATTTCAAATGTATTTAAAATACGACCTTCAGACGAAGTCATTAAGAGTTAAATTACTTTAAAGATCCTTTTGGTGATGTCAACGCATATGTGAAATATCGCGCGAGACCGCGGAGGCTTTATCAAATGTCGCGCTCAAGTGTACCCATGACGAATGAACGTACAACCATGCCTTCAAGTGATGCCCAACACAACCCATTTTCAACCTTAAAACGTACACAATTAAGGCTACGAATCGCTAGCGTCAATTTTCTCCGTTGTACAGAGGATAGCTGAACGACTTGCAGGTTAGAGCGCAGTCTGAACTGTAATACAAGGTACACATTTAGTTTGCGTATTGTTTTATAGACTACACCGTTGACCTAAAGAGGAAATAGTATGGAAAAGTATGTAACTTTAGGTATGTACCTACACTGTTGGTGACGAAAATTAACAAAGTTTATCATAAAAGAAATATTTTAGGTGATAATTTCGATGCACATGGGAAGTGCAAAAGTGCCTAAAGCAAAGAGGACCATAATAATATGCTGATCAAATGCAGATTGAAATGTTGTATTAATCTATACTAATATTATAAAGCTGAAGAGTTTGTTTGAACGCACTAATCTCAGGAACTACTGGTTCGAATTCAAAAATATTTTTTTTGTTGGATAGACCATTTATCGAGGAAGGCTTGAGGCTATATAACATCACGCTGCGACCAATAGGAGCGAAGAAACAGTGGAAAATGTGTAAAAAACGGGGAAAATATGAAGCCTTATGAATAGTTATGAAGAAGTGACAGAAGACTTTGACAAATCTTTGACGAAACAATCGGACGGGCAGGACGACGTCTGCCGAGGCCGCTAGTGAGGTATAAAGACAGAAAGACGTCCACGGGCTCTGACCAGCTGGTATAGCTAATTTCAATAATCGCCACAGCTCCCATCATGTCTTGGCTCCACCGCTGCACCGCCCACGTGGTCCAGTGCGCTGCATCCTCTGGTAAAGAGTGCGAGCGCTATCTCAACACTTCCCAGCTCGATAGTTCAGTACTGACAGGAAATATCCTAAATTAAAGTGCAAAATGAAATGCACGAGTACGAGTTAAGAGTACCTATGCTTCATACGACATAGCAGATCTTTTAGAACAACCAACTGTGAATAACAAACCCCCGACATAAAAATATAAAAGCCCTCTAAAAAGTATAATAATAATAAAAACTTGATATTAGGTAGGTACCTAAGTATTAATAGGTATTTCTACAAAGAAAACGTCACGTCGGGGGGACCGCTCATCATTTACCTAATTGTACTCTACATATTTAGGTACCTACTATGTATCGAAACCTAAGGTCCCCCCGACATGACGTTTTCTTTGTAGAAATACCTATTAATACTTAGGTACCTACCTAATATCAAGTTTTTATTATTATTATACTTTTTAGAGGGCTTTTATATTTTTATGTCGGGGGTTTGTTAAAATTTTTAATTTATTTTTTTTATTTCATACTTTTTGAAAGTAGGTAGGTAACTTATTATTTTTTTAACCAATTTCCATTTTACATGGAATTCTGTAATGTACATGTGATCCTCTTTCATTTGATACCTCACTCGGTTATATTTGTAGTCATTTGGTTAACCATCTCCACACTTTCACTCCCTTTGTTTTTTGAACTACTTAACCGATTTTCATTATAATATCAATTTTGTAATGTACACGTGATCCTCTTTCATTTGATAAGTACCCCACTCGGTTATATATGAAAATATTTGATTTTCCATCACCACTTTCACTCCCTATATTTTTTGAACGACTCAACCGATTTTCATTATAATTTCAATTTTGTAATGTACTCGTGACCCTCTTTCATTTGATACCCCACTCGAGTATATTAGTGGACATTTATTTTTCCATTCCCTCTTTCACCCCCCTCTATTTATTAAACTACGGGTCCGATTTTCATCAAACATAGCTAAGAACACTCCCGATATAGTCACCTTTCAAACAAAAAAAACAGAATCAAAATCGGTTCATCCGTTTGGGAGCTATGATGCCACAGACAGACACACACACACACAGACACGTCAAACTTATAACACCCCGTCGTTTTTGCGTCGGGGGTTAAAAATGGGATAAGCAACGCATTCAAACTTTTGTTGTCCATGCTTGAAATCGTTTTAAAATCGTTTTTAGTGTGAATTTATAAAAATGTGTCTCTGGAAAATGTATTTTCTGGTTGCTATAATAAATAAAACAAGCTGCACGTGGGATTCCTGATGATAATGTTATTATAAACATTTAACCAAGTTAAGCAATCGCTACATTATTGTTGTAAAACTCCTAACAATTTCAACTAGCAAACATCGAAAAATCCACAGCGCACAGAGCGCACAGCTAGTTTATTAGTTCGCTTCATAATGCATCCGCTGCGTTGTGATCCCGCCTCGAGATTGGTGTGCAGATTAAATAATAAATTCAACCCGCTGTAAACATGCGCTGTAACCGAACTTACGGCTTACCATCGAAATTTTGCTTGTTTTCGGGGAGTTTCGTTCATAATTATGCGTGTTTTTGATTTGCCAACCTTTATTTAAATTAAATACACGTGGAGTTGTTTTTGTGAATTCGGTAACCCAGGTCGTAACTGGCTGCTAGGAATTACCGCTATAGCAGCTATAACAGGTAATCCTTAACCTATTTCTTTATAGAATGAAATCAAATAAATACTAGGTATCGGTAATTTAATTGGCAAAATTGTAACTAATACATTCAAATGAATAAAATCATATACCTACTATCTCGAAGGATACAGTATATTAAAATGATATATTATTATGAGGTGGCAATAAGAGCCCATTGGATGCCGGCGACGGCTTTATGAAGTGCTGCGTCTTGCACAACCCGGCGCGACAGCTAAATCACTTATGTCAAGGAGAAAAGGCTCAAATAACTCAGAAGTGAGAAGTTCTATAATTAGGCACGAGTATTTGACTAGGTAAGTCTCTGTTATGTTTTACGTAGGAATTTTATAATTTATGAGTAGAGAAAATGAATCCCTATTTCCCTTAGGCATCGCGCTAGAACGACTAGATTTTAATAATTATTTTTTTGTAGTCTAATTAACGAAGTAGGCCTTTCTATGTGATTTACTTCATCTATCATATATCTTTCATTGAGCTTGATTTAAGGAAACGATAATGAAACATCTCCAATTCTGTTCAACATTCCCTAGGACAGCAATAACCGATCATTCTTCACCTTCGTCGAGCCACCTACACCTTGGTGTATCAGATTCATTCTTAAGTAGTCAATAAGTACTATATACTATATGTTTTAAAATATAGTGGCTCAGCTCTCCTAACGAGAAGTGTCGTGAGCCGGTAATGCCATGACTTGTGAGTGACATTTGCATGACGAAATTTAATTCCGCCGCCTCACCTGATGCATAAAACATGCCTCTCGTGCACATCCATTCAAAGATCAACTTTTCTGTTTCAGCCCACGGCTTCTCAAAGTTACGTTAACTTTATAAGTGGTAGGAGTGAACCCCAAAACAATTATTGAGAATTAATAGTTGTAAGACAATTATTGAGAATCATTAGTAATACTAGAAATAAGAATAAACTCCCGGTTCCCACTACTCGGCTCCATAAAATTAGGAAATCATTCATGGGTAATTGTGTCAGGTTCTACAATAAACTTCCAACCGATATTACTAACTTGTCTGTTAATAAATTCAAGAATTACATAAAGCGTAAACTCATTTCTAAAGCTTATTACAGCACACAAGACTACATGAATGATAAAACTGCGTGGGATTAGTATGTTTTGTGTTTTTATTATTATTGTGTAAGTTTTTTAATCTGGAGGACATAAAGTTTTATTGTAAAAACTATCTAAATAAGTTTATTGACTAATTGTATTGTATTAATTATATTGTAATTTTGTAACTATTTAGTAGGTAGAAAATATACCTATCTGCTTCATATTACATACAGTGACGTCATAAAGTGATTGTAAAATCCTTTTATGAAATAAATGATTATTATTATAAGTACTTACATGAAAGAGTTATCATGCGAACATATACTCTGTATACGACGCGGCGAGGTCTGTACCTCCTTGGCATTTTTAATTACATTGTGATAAATCAATTCTAGTCAGATGTGATTGATAATTTCTGACGCCTTCACGGTTATTGCACATAATGATTAATTATAATGTTATTTTTATGTGAATCTAAGTTTGAGAAACTCTGCTCTCCCCTATTAACTGTCAAGATACCACCGCGGTCTATGCAAATTATAACTCTACAGTATTACTATAAGGTTCTTTTTGCACCGAAGCCTCGTTAAGTACAGACGATTTCGGCTACAAAAGAGTAGATGAGGGACATTTCGCATGGCCGCAAATATTTTCAGTGACGAGCCTTTTTTAATTAAAGGAGGATTTAATTTCACGCGAGCAGAATAATAATTGTGAATAGATTAGTGGGGATGAAAATGTTAGTTGTGTTCTGAATTTTTAATGGCTTGTTTTTAGGGGTGAAGCAAAGGTTAAAAGTTTGCTTTGCCGCCCTTCGCAGAAGCCGGATAGCAAATGTTTATTTTATAACGTTCCAGAAATTAATGTTCAACAAAAGTAATGATATAAAATGTGCACCATGCTTACTAACTTTACCTCCCTGCTTATTAAGAGGTTCATAATTGGAATGAAACAACTATTAACGGATTTAACTCGCGTATTTTTATTTTATTTTATTAGCTGACGTTTCGGATTCTTTACAGTTTCCATAATCTTAGACTTTAGACTTAGACTTTAGCGTTAGACTATTGTCAGCTCAGTCATGCTACGATTATGGAAACTGTAAAGAATCCGAAACGTCAGCTAATAAAATAAAATAAAAATACGCGATTTAAATCCGTTAATAGTTGTTTCATTCCAATGTGTAATAACCGCGAAGGCATCAGAAATTATTAGGTTCATAATTATTAATTATTGTTATAATGCAGACTACAATTAGGTACTTATATATTCCAAGATACCTAAGATTAATTTCAAAAACGACCAGTAAAAGACGTCACACGGAGTTTTGAACTCAGGTACAAATGCACATGTCCGCTGATCGTCATGATCGTCCGTGATTGGTCTATTATCCGCTTCGACTCAACCGCATCCCATTTCATACGTTACTGAAAACGAAATCGATCAAAAACCACACAAGTTACCATTCAGTATTGACAAGCACGCCGCAATGGCGTCCGGCGTCCGGGGTCCGGCGTCCGGCGTCCGGCGTCCGGCGTCCGGCGTCCGGGAACAATACGAGTATACGAGTAGCGGCAACGCTAAGCCGGCAATTTTAAACGGTTTCGAACTGACAACTAATCCATAAGGATCAACTAATAGTCGCGGAGCTATGTGCAGGGAACAGAGCAATAGTAATAAAGATTAATAAGTAATCATTAATGATAATAATTTCTGATGCCTTCGCGGTTATTACACATTGGAATGAAACAACTGTGAACGGATTTAACTCGCGTATTTTAATTTATTTTATTAACTGACGTTTCGGATTCTGAGCTGAGCTGACTTTAGCGTTAGACTATTGTCAGCTCAGTCGTGCTACGATTATGGAAACTGTAAAGAATCCGAAACGTCAGCTAATAAAATAAAATAAAAATACGCGAGTTAAATCCGTTAACAGTTGTTTCATTCCAAAATTATTAATGATATTTGGATCAAGATAAGAGTGGGAAAAATCGAAGTACAAAGACAGAAGAGAAGTGGAAAATTTCATGGACTGAATCAGTGTGTTTGAAACACAACGCCGCGGGTTAAGGCATAGGTTTGCGTTCAAGTCTCGCTGGGGTCTGGAGTTTTTCTACTCTAGACTTTGTATTTATAAACATCTTATAAATTGATTTAGACCCATTAGGTTTACATAAGTTTGATACTTTTCGTCATAATAAGATTACAAAGTACTACATTCCGTTATAACACAAAAAAAATATGTTTTTAAAATAATATTCGTTTACCCTGGAATCGCATTGTTAGGTAGGTAATAATAATATGAGGATTGTTCATTCGAAATATCTGAAATAAAATATTATAGCCCTCAAGTAGGTAGATATAGTTTCATCGTTTCCCTTCTCCAAATTATCCACTAGCTCCTAAGCTAACGGCTCAACCCCGGCGGCGCGCGTCAAGTGGCCGTCAGAATCCATCAGAATCCGGCAGAATCTGTCAGAGTCTGTCAGAATGACCGCTGGCTTTGCACCGATGTGCTAATATGTCGGTTGGATTAATATGAAACATTTGATGTTTGTTTGATAGCTTACATTGTGCATATAATACGTATGTAAATATGTCATGGAATTATGGTGGCATTTACTAATTATATTATTTTTTATGTATGTATGTATGTAACGTTATTTTTTAGAAAAACTGAATAACAACGAGGTATATAACATTTCAAAAGGGAAAGGAAATGACATGGTAAATCGTAAAGTCTTACTACAAAAGTGTATTACAGAGTTTAACATATTATTATAATATGTGTTATTTAATATTTTTGTGTTGGTTTAGTATTACAATTTCACATGAAGCGGGTCGCGGCTGCTGAGAGCCGCAGGTCACGCCGCGCGCGTGAATATTGTAAAGGTCTGGTTTTATACAAACACTAGCTGTCCGCCCCGGCTTCGCACGGATCATCTTTTTTTTATAGTTTATGTCACTCGGGAATACTGTAGCTTCCTAAGAGTGAAAAAAAATTTGAAATCGGTCCAGCAGTTCTGGAGCCTATTCAATCCAAACAAACAAACTTTCTACTTTATAATATTAGTATAGATTGAAAACATATTATTTATTGTTACTTAAAATCTGAAACAACCTCACTGGAACAAAAAGTTAAAGACTCTTTCACAATGTTCGAGCAGACTCAGTTGGTGATAGTCTAACACTAAAGCTGCAAATATGGTAACTGTAAAGTTTTTCGAAACGTGAGCAAATATAATAAAATACGCGAGTTAAATCCGCTATAGTTGTTTCATTATAATCTGTAATAACCGCGAAGGAATCAAAACTGCCGTATATTTGTCAGTCCTTTACAATTTTTTAAACAAAATTCGGTGTTATTGTAAAAGAAATGCGCGTTATTACCTACATCTGCATCCGGATTCAAATAAATACGAGTGCATGCACCCGCTATGACAATATTTAAACTACATATTTTAGGAAATGTGATTGACTAAAATCCAAAATCAGTTGAGATGTTTATGACACATTACGTAATTATCCTTTAGGTAACATAGGTACTTTCGGCTAGTTACAACAAAAATCTAGGTCATATTACATATAGGTACATGAAAATGCACTACAATTTAATGTGGATAAGGTACAAGCTCCTGGCTGTGTTCTCGCTGTGTAGTACAGAGGTTCTCTCACGTCGTCCTGCACAGTGGGACAGGCCTGCCGGCTGCGGTCACGAGTCCGGCTCGCTGTCACAACACGCGATACCGCGGTTATATTTTATCTGTTGGACAAACATGGCGGCGGTTCTGTTGACACAATTGTACGGCTAATGTTTTAAACATTGGTTTTGGTGAATCGTATTTTTATACTAATTCTATTACAATTGAATTATACAAATGTGTACTGTCGGGCAAGAAGTTTACGAATAAAAATGTTTGTCTGCAAAGAGCGGCTAAAAGTTATGGGTGCCCAATGAGTATAAGTTCGGTTTGTTTGCACAAAAACAGGTGTTATTATATAAGACACTGCCGATACACTCATCTTACCTGTTGCAACATACAGGTAGAATTGGGCTTTGACAGAGCAGTCGTAATGTCGTTCCGGGCCGGCGACCGGCATAAATCTACCGGCGCAGTGGGGCCGCACGCCGCGTCTCCGGTTATTTAGTAATAAGACGAATAAGCAACACTCTGACCATACGTTTGGACTTTTGTCCGACATTTTTATAGCCTTAACCGCTGTGTAAAAAGTGTTATTAAAGAAAATGGAAAATTAATCAAATTTGGTGAAAGTATTTTTAAATAGATCGCACAATAAGAAATATTTCTGATGCTATGGATAAGTCAGAAATCAAAACGAATTATGATTATAGATAACACAAAGAGGTGGATAATACTGTGGATTTAATCATAACACTACTAGAGACCGTTGAAATGTTCATAAAATAATAATAATTTAAATATATAAAATACTTCTGTAACATCCTCAGTAATAAACACACCAATATTTCAAAAGATCTCTCTAGCTGTCGGACATTCGGCTCATATTTAACTCGTAAACATGAATAAAGAAGGAAAAAAGTCTCGTTTGAAGCGACCGTGCGCCCTACATCTAGAATTTAATTATTAATTTCCAGATTAAAGAAAACTTGAGAGCTAGTTCTTAAGAAATTAAATTTGCATGCTCTCAAGTTTGTGCTCGTCTCGTCCTCGTCTCATGCTCGTGATACTTTAACTCTTTTGTGCCGATTTTACTGAGTTTGTTTAATTCAGCGGCGCTGCTTTTGTTCCGCCTGTTACTGTTTTATGGGCTCCTGGTACTTTCGTCGAGTGACAGGAAAAATGCGACGGCTTTATAGCCAGGTATATCGCAGGTTTGAATATTGTTGCAGGCAAATAGTCTACCCACAATCCACATTCATGTGTTTTCGACACACGGGACATTTGTTTTATGTTTTACCCATAAACGGCAACTAGATAAAACGATGTCTGCAAATCGAAATAAAATGATCTGTTGAAGCTACATCCTCTTACAACGCCTGGAGCCCTCTAACACTGAAGTGAGGTTAAATACAAAATAGCAATTATGCTTTCAGCGGAAACCGAATATGACCAAAATGTATGATTTCACGAAGCAGTAAAGAGCAGTCGGGCTTACGAACGGGTCTGTTTATTTGCGTTGCAAATACGGTACCCTAATTAGCATGGCCGATGCAAGCGAGTAAACGTAATTTTGGAGCCATTTTGCCGTCTGTGAACAGATTTTATTGTTTACGATTTCATAACTGATGTTAGGTTTGGTTTTAGCTGCGATGCGATTTATGTTAGTGACAAACTTGAATTTGGATGATGAAATCTAACAGGATTCATGTTTCACTTTCAAACTGTTGTCAGAGTTTGAATGCATATTACGGCAAGCAAATACGAGTAAATACAACAAGCTAAATCAGTTCTATATTTATCCTTGTATGAGACTTGTAACCTGCTTTAAGCTCGGATTTGGGCGCAGCTATAGGATCAATTAATCCTATATCTAACTTATAATCTTAAAATATGTTAATACTTATTATGTAGGTAGCGCAAAACGTTATTAGTAATATCAGACTTATCCTTTTTTTAATACTACTTTGCTTGTTGGATAGATACCATTCACTTAACTGATAGATAGTTAACTAATAAAACAGTTGCAAAGAGCTTAAGCGAGACTTAAATGGACGTTGCTTATAAGACTAAGTGAAGGAAACTATAATATTCTCGTAGTATGGCTAGGTACAGTCAACACAATGTAACTGTGAGTAAAAGTTGGAGTCTGCCCAGTCGGCATTAATTGCAGAGCAACTGTCGAGACGAGTCCGGCCGCCAGTTGGATGCTGGAATAGACTTTGTACTGTGAATATATTTTGGGAAACTAATATTAAACTGGTCAAAGGTTTTAGTGTGTTTGAATGATCAACTAGACCTTGCTTTGTGTTGCTATAGACAAAGAATTTGAAGTGTTTTGGAGTTAATCTTTTTTAGTAAAACTAGAAAAGACATAGTTGCTGTTACAGAAAGAAAGATAACATTAGTAAGATAATATTATTATTTTCATTAAGAAAATTAATAGGTACTAACAGCGTTCTCATGAGTACTTTTCCTTGTAACATGCTTTAGACAAGAACTTGACCGCAGTTATAGGACTAATTATTCCTATACCTAACTTATAATCAACCTGTAACATACTAATAAGCCCTATAACGTACCTACTTGCGGAAGCGTAAGAACGTTAATAGGAATTACAGACTTATAATCTATACTAATATTATAGAGAGGAAAGGTTTGTTTGTTCGGATTGAATGGGCTCCAGAACATCTGGACCGATTTCAAAAATTCTTTCACTGTTGGGAAGCTACACTATTCCCAAGTGACATAGGCTATAAAAAAAACATGATCCGTGTGAAGCCGGGGCGGACAGTTAGTAATTTTATAATACTACTTTGCTTATTGAGGGGGTACGTAATAAGCCGAATTAGCATAACACTAACTTGGGTGATGTGGCGTAAGAGCAAACTAAATAATTTCAGTGTTTATTGTGGCGGTGTGTTTTCCTCTCTAAATCATGGGGCAGGTGTCCCTGGTGCGCTTGTTTACCTACAACCACTAAACCAGACTGATGTCCGTCATAATACTATTGTAAATAACTATATTACTTATCTATTTAATATCTGTATATATATTTATTTATTTATTATATTTATTTATGTTAATGTTGAATTGTTCTATCATTAAGAAAGGTTATAAAATACTACAGGGTATCTACACGAGATAACGTTTACTACTAAAAAATAAATAAATGTAGGTACCTATTTAAGCTTCTCAAAAAAAAACCTTCGTAAATACAAAAATGCCTTTGTTGTCTTATTATCGGGATCCCACCCAACTAGCACACGAGTTCTATATAAGTTATATAAAAGCTGTACAAGGGTGATTGCTCTTATTCAGCCTTTGTACAGCTTATATAGAGCTTGTGTGCTGCTTGGGCAGTGGTATATGCCTGAAACAAATAAATAGGTACCTACGGTTAACGACATATTTATTTTCCATTTTTGATAGTACAAAATTTATGACAATCCAAAGAACAGACATGAATAAAAAAGACAAAATTTATAGGAGCGAAAAAGTCTTTTGTAATTCGAGTGCATTTTTAATAGGGTTGTCGCAGTAACCTTTTGAAACAGTTGCAATTAGGGATAAATCCGAGGGGTGAAAGAGGAGCGCGGCTGACGGCGCGAGCGCGAGGGAACGGTCCGCAGCGGAATAATTGTCCTCTGCACTTTATTAAGAAAGGTTTACTGTGAAACTACATTAAATGGGGTTTGGTTTAACTATAATTATTTTTAGGACTATTCACAAACTCCAAATAAATCCTGGGTAAGTTATTTGCCAATTTATTGGCAGTTGAGTGCATACTGTGCCCGGATAATGACACCTTTGGGGCTAGACAAGGTGCCAACGTTTGAACGTTAGCACCAAAATGTATGGGATTTGACATCCGTGAACGACTGTCGCGTACGTCACAAACGTTCGCGGATGTCAAATCCCATACATTTTGATTGTTTCGTTTAACGTTAACGTTGAACGTTGGCACCTTGTCTAGGGGCTCTTGGCAGGTGAATCGGTCGGGGGCTGCGAGGGGCAACAGCCCGAACCATGTGCATACAAATATTTGTCAGCAGTTCGGGACGAAACTGTCGTCGAGTCGCGTGGTTGCGATATTTTTTGAAACATCGCGTGCATCGTGGGCGACGGTGTATGTAGTACTACTATGCTAGAACTATTAAAAAATATTTGGTTTATTTATAAACTGTGTTTATCTGCTAGTAAAGTAGCAAATAGCTTGGATATTGTGAAACAGGCTGATAAAATAATTATTTTAATCCGATTGTATTTATGTTTATCAGCTACTTATTGACGTTATTGTAATATAATAGCTGTAACTAACGATTGTAACTGATTTCACTAACGAATATTGGGTTTACGCTCGCATTTCGATATCTGGTCATTTTCCTATATGCAGCAGAATAATTATATAAATAATCATTTATAGTTATAATTCTTTAAAAACATTTTTGATATAGCCCTGCTGAACAGACTTAACTCCAAAATGTATCAGTAGGTAATGTATAGTGGCATTTTTATCGCTATATTCTGTTAACAGATATAAATTTATTATTATTTTAGACAATGTGTCTTTATAAAGTCTGTGGTCCGGTGCAGCCGCCATCTGCAAGGTTAAGCCAAATTGAATTTTATCTTTACTTTTGAAATTCATCGTAAAAATGTACAGCACGCTATCGCCCAACAGAATGCAGTTTTACTGCTGGGATGCGACGTGTGTGCATCGGCCTTTATTTGACAAATGCAGGCATTAAGTAAAGACTTGGTTAATTTCTGATGCCTTCGCGGTTATTACACATTGGAATGAAACAACTGTTAACGGATTTAACGCTATTGTCAGCTCAGTCGTGCTACGATTATGGAAACTGTAAAGAATCCGAAACGTCAGCTAATAAAATAAAATAAAAATACGCGAGTTAAATCCGTTAACAGTTGTTTCATTCCAAAGACTTGGTTTTCTTTAAAACAATTATTGGATACAGGTCTATAATACCTTTTAATATTATTACCGCGAAGGAATCAGACACTATTATATACTTACTTAAGTAAATTATTATAATTACACATAGGAATGAAATAACTATTACGGATTTAACTTGCGTATTTTATTTTATTTGATGACGTATCGAAAACTTGACAGAGCCTATATTTGTAGCACGACTGAGCTGATGACAGTCAGCAAATAAAATGAAATACCCGAGTTTACGTGCAAAGCACGAAAGCATATTAAATTATTAGGTTTTCTATATTCTTAACTAGCTTCTGCCCGCGATTTTGTCCGCGTGGAACTCCTCCTATTTTGCAGTCGGTTTAAAAGTAGCCTATGTCCTTTTTCAGGCTCCAGACTTTCATTGTACCAAATTTCATTTAAATCGGTCCAGTAGTTTTAGCGTGAAAGCGTAACAGACAGACAGAGTTACTTTCGCATTTATAATATTAGTAGGGATTTACAAACACTAAATATTTTTAGTATGACATCCAACCTAGTGGAAAGAACATAAAGAAGGTTTATAAAGCACTTTAAGGCCTTATTCTAGACCGCGACACACAATGCCATCATTGTAGTAGTATCTCAAAGAAGTCGGCTAAAGCACTTAACGCCTGCATCGGAACATGTAGGGCGCGCGCGGTGGCCGCGCTACTGTAGTGCTGGCGGCGATAGTATCTGCCACTGAATGCAGCTACAAGGAAAATAACTAAATAGTATTGAGTGTGACACTAACTTCTGCCCGCGACTTCGTCTGCGCACGATGAGCATTTTACACAATATCGGTACGAAGTCTATATGCTATTCTGATAAATCAGCTATATAATTGTAAAGTTCATCAAAATCCATTGAGTAGTTTTTGCATGAAAGTGGAACAAACAAACATCCAGATATACATCCATACATTCTTACAATCTTTCGCATTTATTATTTTCGTATTTTTTTAAATAAGGTACGTCATTTTCTTAGTAAAAACTGCCCAAATGCGAGACCAACTCGCGCACGAAGCGACACCATTATCTTTCAGAACCGTAAAAAAAATCACGTTTGTGGGAGGCCTCTCAGATATTTATTGTGTTCCTACGTAAAATATAGCTTAGTGTAAGGTATTATACCTTAAAGATTTTTCCGTCCTCCGGCCAGAAAGCGCCAACTTTGTGGCCGCTTCGCTAAATGAAATTTCCGCTTTCTGGCTTCGTCGAACAGAAAAATAGTATACTGACCTCGGCCAGTAAAATAAAAAAGCCTCAGATCACATTTTTGTCAACCTCGCTTCGCCTCGGACGACAATTGCATGTGATCTGAGACATTTTTTATTTAACTGGTCTTGGTGCGTAATGTACTATTATAAAAGGCAGGTATTTCTATTCAGTAGTATTTTTCGTACGTGTATGCGTTTTAGATTTCTGTTGTGAAATAATTTTAAAAAAGGGTTTTACAAAATATATTCTTGATGGAATATTCTTAATGAGTTCGGTATTTTGATGTAATTAGTACAAGTATTATAAGTTACCTAGGCAGGTATTTAATGCTTAAATTATTACTTTTTAAAGAGAATCTATGACTCGTGTAAAGTATGTCCTTAATAAGTTAATTAAACAACACAAACTTCTCCGAGGCGTCTTAATGAATAATAAAGTAAGGAAAAGAATATGTACTGGAGGAAAATTGTCTGTAATTATTTTCCTTTAGCAGAAGCGCGATATTTAATATTTCATATTAAACGGTCCAAAGCAAAACGTCAAGTATTGTTTGAATTTATGAACAAAAGTATGAGCTCTTCGTGAGAATTATCTTTTATTATTCTTGTTTTCAAGGCAAGGGCAAAAATATATTTACGTTTATGGTCTCTGTTTCGCTCCTGGAACATTTATGATTTATTAAGTGATTATGTCTAGTAGCGCCTATATTTTTATTTTACTTTCAGTCAATTTATTTACTAACGCGTTATGTAATGCGATCTTCATTAAACTATGTTGGTACAGTCAGCGTCGAATCTATAGTAGCATTCGAGGTGCTCATTTGCCGATATAGATATGTCGGACCACATTCTGAAAGGTAGTATCCTAAATGTAAAGATGTGTGCTAAAAGCCTTGTATTCGTCATTCAGACATATTCTTATGTTAAACTAATCAGCATTTTAAATGCTGATTTTATATAAGATACATTAAGTCCGTAATGACTAGGTAAGTACTTACATAGATACCTATCCACGCTATTTGCGAACGTAGCCCAGACTGGACGTCGAATGAGGTATTGGAATACAGAAAGTTCGAAAAGCCTATTGTTTTATGAACCTACCATAATAAATAATAAAATATTGTGACGTCAGAATATAGGCATATCAAAATAAAAGGAACGAGCGTGGAAGGCACAGTGTCTAATATGCATATCGTATCCAATCGCGAGTATTTACTCAGCGGCCGTCGATAATTGGAACTCAAATAAGTGGATCCGTGGTCGTCTTCGTAGGCACGTTCCAATTGAAAAGTAATCCTACGCCAAACATTTGTACGTCTCAATAGGACCCCGCGCACCACGCCATCGAAACCAAAAACTAACACATGACCACAACGCGTTCGACATCAACCATCGCGGCTTTTATACGGTTACAACAGTCGAGTGTCGTTGCGAGCCAGCGATGAACTTAACATTTCGATTTTTTAATTCGGAAGTACGGGGGATACTTCCTAGTGGTTATGAATGGAAACAGAGCCGGCCCGTTCGATATCATTATACAGCCGTGTAAATATTTGCACTGCCCGAGAGCGCTGAATGTGAATTAAAATTAAAATGGATTTATTATAATAAGGTTGCTCAGATGATTATGTTATTATGTCTCTGATTTCACGCTTGTAAGAGCACGCTTTGATGTCAGCTTAGTCTTAGGACCTAGACGTGGTGATACTATGACGATATTATATGTTATATGATGTAGCTTAACCGAATACTATACGACGAATAGTCATATGGATAATAAGCAATTAATTAATTAATCGGTGAGATTAGTATAACATTGTAGAATTACGAATAAGTTTACATATTAATAATAATCCGTCTGGTTGATAGTCTTTATCTGTTAAAATAGCAAGTTAAGGCAAATTTAGGGACTGGATTAATTGGTGTAAATTGGAAATAATGAAATTGTTATAATATTTAAAAACCTCTATTACTTTTTCGTACTCGATCCTTGCTTTTGAAGATTAACCACGTTCTATCTAGTGTTGAAAATCCATATTTTTTTTAATTTTCCAAAAGTGATCTCTCTATATTAATAGGATTCTTACCTATTGAAGAAAAATAACTCAAAATATATCAACGATAAGTAATAAAGTACACAACACAAAGAAAAACTTAATTGGTCTGATTGACTACAGAAATTGCTTCAAAAGTTTCATTGATTTCAGTCCGTAGTCGCTTTTCTTATTAATTTCTTATTTTGGAGATGAAGTCCAAAATATGAAACAATATTTTCTCCAGTTTATTATTTATCGCACAAGGATAATTTATGGGTCATACTGTAAAGATCCCGTGGGAATTCACCAGACAGCATATTCATCTCACATTTACAAAATCTTAAAGCCCCGAGGCATGCTTATATGCCAAAAACTATGTAATAACAGAAGCATTTCCCTGGAGTATATAAAAAGTAACAAATTGTATATCGGTTGGGTATTTCGGAGGGCTCTAGACGATAATGCCGTGAGACATCGGCGCAAAGCGCGCGTCACGCTGCCCGCTGCCTGCGCGTCACGCTGCACGAGCGAGCAGCGGCAGTCCTTACCATCATTTTAATAAAATAAAAAAACAGAGAGATCTACGGAAGGACCTTATGGTATACTCACTTCACCTAGAAGCTGGTCCGACGAACTGATGAAGGTCGCTGGAAATGAGCGGCGAATGTTGAGGAATGTGGGAAACCAGTATCCGATAATGGCCGTCATTCGTTTCTTAATTAAAATATAATGCTGGAGTAAAAATTAAAAACATGAGTACAAGCGCCTTAAAGTCGGTGACAAGTTTTGTTTTACTATTACAACCATTACTACCTAGTAATGATTGCAATATAATATGAAAACTATTTTCTTTCAATTTTCGTTGAACAAAGTTTGACCTTAATATTTATAATATAATAATTATCATACCTAAGTCGGTAAGATTTTGATGCCCTTGGAATACTGTTCTACTATTGTATCAAAATCTTTAAAAATCAAAAAGTTATTGGCTTTTTGGTGACCTTATTTTGTATTAACTGTTAACTGCCACAATATTATATTATATTTATGAGCAATCAGTGACTAAAAATGATTCTCTAGTTAGTCTGTTTCTCAACGCTTGGGCATCAGTGGAAAATAAAAACAATATAAACGGGTGTCCAGATCAAAAGTGACGTGCCGGCGCAACGCCGCTGTAGGCCGGTGCCGCCTGCCGCCTGCCGCCTGCCTACTCACGCCAAGCACATCATTTATTGATATCTCTATTTACTCACCCTTCATTTTATATACCTTCAATTATATACAAAACTAAACGGGGTGCGCCTCGGATAATCTTTATATAACCTACTAAGACTTACTTAATTTGTGTGTTATTTCCAATACCTTTTTCTATTGCTGGCTGACTTCTATTACTTTCTGAAGGTCTACTTAATAATAAATTATTTGTATAAATTTAACAGCGCGTCTTGTTTTGATTGTTAATATTGGATTGTTTTATTATTTTTCTTGTTCATCTTTTATTAAGTACTTAACGCGCGATATTGGAATGAAACATCTACAGACGGATTTAACTCGCGTATTTTATTTTGTACATACATATCTAGCGTAATACTATTGTCAGCTCAGTCGTGCTATGATTAAGGAATCTGTAAAGATTCCGAAACGTCAATCATTAAAATAAAATATGCGAGTTAAATCCGTCTACAGTTGTTTCATTCCAATGTATAATAGCCGCGAAGGCAACAGAAATTATTAGTTACGCGTGATAGTCGCTTACAAAGTCATTAGCTCTGACTTATTATTGTAATCCTATTATATTTTTAGATTTTGTGAATTAAAATGAATAATACAGCGATCAGATTAGTTACATTATACTATTTTCATTATCGTGAATACACGTGCACGCCCACAGGACTTCAATATGTCGAACCGTCATCTGGACAACTGACAAGCCTGGTTGCTCTCCAAATCTTTCTAAATATTATTTATATTTTATATTCGTATCAGCAACCACTTAGTAATTATTAGATATTTTTATCACATCTTTAGAGGATAATTTCCTTAAAAATATTTTTATAATGTGTCACTTTGGAATGAAGCAAGTTTGTAGTAAGTACTTGCAAAACTGTATAAATCACTTTAACATTATAATTTCTGATGCCTTCGCGGTTATTACATTCATTCCAACACTTTAACATTAGATTATTGTCAGCTCAGTCGTGCTACGATTATGGAAACTGTAAAGTTTCCGAAACGTCAGCAAATAAAACAAAATACGCGAGTTATATTCGTTTATAATAGTTGTTTCTTTCTAATGTGTTATAACCGCGAAGGCATCAGAAATTATAATGACTATCACTTCGATTAAATAACGATTAGTTAGCGTTAAGTACTAACTCCTAGTCCAAGATGAAACGCGTCCCATCACGGGCCGTCACAAGTCATTTAGTTTCCCGGCTCCCTATTGGTCCCCCGGGAGCGGTCTGTCCCGTCCTGGGCCGTGATTGGTCGATAGCGTTAACTGCAGCAGGTCGTGACGAGCGCCTGTCCCGGTTGTTTAACGGCGTTTAAGGCTCATAAAGGTTTTGTTTATTCGCTGTTATATATTTGTTTGTGTTTTGATGGTTGAGGTTTGGATAAAGCGATTATTGATGATATTTAGAGACGGAACCCAATAGATAAGTGCCGTTTCGTTCGCGAACTTATATCAATTCTATACATTTTTTATTTATTTCTTCGGTTATAAGAGCCAACCAATAATAATCGGTTGGCTCTTATCTAGGGACTCTGTGCATTTTTTTTGTTATTCATTAAATATTGACATTACCTATCATAACACTAAATTGCGTAGGTACCTACTAAAAATATGATTTTACCTAAGAATTTAAGAAATCCTGTTTTCTCAAAATATTTAAGACCTACGCCAATTTCCACGAATGATTATTAATAGAAATCGCACGATATTGAAGACTACATAAAATATTATTAACATAATTATATTTATTATAAACTAGCGGCCCGTCCCGGCTTCGCACGGGGGGACTTAAGATTTTTTTAAGGCCTCAGAAACGATACTTTTCCCCCGTTTTTGAAACATTTTCGGTTACTGCTCCGCAACTATAAGACCTAGCGTGATATTATATAGCCTATGTTACTCGGGGATAATGTAGCTTTCCAAAGGTGAAAGAATTTTTGAAATCGGTCCAGTAGTTTCGGAGCCTATTCATTACAAACATACAAAAATACAAAAATACAAAAATACAAATCTTTCCTCTTTATAATATTATTATTATTATTATTATAATATATTAATATATTATATATATTATTATTATATATAAATATTATAGTATAGATAGATAACGATTTAATTACGTAACGTAGGTAACTTTTGAACCCCGTTGTACTCACCGCGCGTAAAATGTAACCGTAATTACGTGAATAAATTTAGGTGCCGGTAAATGAAACCAGTTACCGGTTACCAGTTACCGCCGGTTACCGGTTACCGAGAGGAGCGGCGCGCAGCGAGCGTCGGTTACGGCTTCCCTTAACCCTGCTTGTTAATTTGTCTGTCTTCTCACACACAGCCTGTGTATTTAACAGAC
This sequence comes from Polylopha cassiicola, assembly GCA_038024825.1. NCBI lineage: Eukaryota > Metazoa > Arthropoda > Insecta > Lepidoptera > Tortricidae > Polylopha > Polylopha cassiicola. The sequence continues at coordinate 12,881,579 of CP149052.1, read as the reverse complement.
TTTACACGTATCTTTAAAACAGATTTAAGTTTTGCGACAACCGATCAATGAGAGATTAAGTTTACTGTGCATATAATAATGAAAAAAAAAATGAAAATGCATGGTTTAATAAAAAGCTTCTAATAAAATATATCCCCGCATATCAATTTTATGCTGACGTTTAGAAAACTTTAGAGTTACTAAAAATACGCGATGTTAATGAGAACTGTATGTTATGTTAATGAAATCACTTGCATAAAAGATAGCGAATATATATTATTGATAGAGCACTGTGACAAAAAGTTAAGGAAACAATAAAAATATCAAAAATAAACATCAGTACAAAAGAAATATAAATGTATGTAAAAAGGTTGCTACTAAAAAGTTCGCAACATCCTCCCCCCCGTGCAGCATTGCACCATCTTGCCATGGTCTCAGAGTGTGACCCTGACAAGTTTTTTCAGAGGTCGGCGCAGAGTGCCTCCTGACGTGGCAACGTCGACTACTCTGACTATGCCATCTCTGCCCGGAAAGAGCTTTTCAATGCGGCCCCTTGGCCATATCCCTCGTGGTAGTGACTCATCTCCGACGATAACCACGTCACCTATCTTAAGATCGTGTCCTCGGTCGCCTCTAGAATAGTCGCGTGGTTGCATAGTAGGCAACACTTCGCGCACCCATCTGTTCCAAAAATGGTCCGCCAGTCTTAGTGATTTTTTCCATTCGACGCGACGTACTAAGTCGCTGTCGTCTAAGGCCGCCGGTACTATTTGAGCGGACGAACCCGATAAGAAAATGAAAAGGTGTTAAAGTTGTAGGATCGTCAGGATCTGTTGCTACATGCGTTAGGGGACGGGAGTTGACTATAGCTTCAGCTTCCGCTAATAACGTCATGAGGTCTCTTCCTTGGGGGCTCTCTCATGGAGCGTCGCCTTTAGGGCCACCTTTACAGTTCTGATGAGGCGTTCCCAACATCCACCGAAAAACGGAGCTGCAGCAGGGATAAAACTCCAACGGATTCCTCTATTACTGGCAAAATCCTGAACATCGTGTTGGTAAAATTCCCGCAACAATCGGTTTGCTCCGACGAAACATGTGCCATTGTCTGAGTAGACGGTCTCTGGAGTACCTCTTCTAGCAATAAATCGGCGCAGACTCATGATGGCTGCATCTGCCGAAAGACTATGGACCAGCTCCAGGTGGATCGCTCTAGATGTCATGCACGTCATCAGAGCCACATAACGTTTCTCTTTTCTTCGGCCAACGGTGGTGTTGATCGGCCCAAAATAATCGATACCGGTAAAAGTAAATGGGCGGTGATGGTGAGCGAGTCGCTGCGGAGGAAGGTTTCCCGTACATGGGTTCATGGGTTTTGCCTTTTTTATGCGACAAAATAAACATTGATTAGCTACGGATCGTACCGTGTTGCGTAGGTGAAGCATCCAGTACTTTTGCCGCAACTCGTTTATAACCATTTCATTATTGGCATGGCCTGCTCTTTTATGAAAATATTCGATTAGTAGGCGTACGATGGGGTGGCGACCGTCGAGCAACACTGGGAAACGTGTGTCGGGATCGACATCTTCTACACTCTTAATTCGCCCAGCCAAGCGTAGCAGACCATCTTCACCAACGATAGGGCATAATTTAATTAAGCGACTTTTTTGTGGAATTGGCTTCGCATTATGCAAACAATGGAATTCTTCGGAAAAGCTCTCTAGTTGTGTTTTCTGTAATATGTGTCTCTCTGCGCCTTTCATCATGTCGGCATTTAGGGGTACCAGAGTAGTAGACGTTGTACCGAGCCGGGGGAGAGGCTGACGAGCATTGCTAATGAATTCCGAATTTCGCATGCGGGCCAAAACTTTGCCGAATGTGGCTGCAGCTTGATGTACTCGAGCCGTGGCACGTAGTAACCGCAGCCAGTCACTGCAATGATTAAAATTTGATGTTACTGGAATGGGTAACGCTAAGCGGACGAAATTTAGTCCCACCACTTCCTGAGGTCCGTTTTTTTGTTCTTCACGAACTGGTGAGACATTAGCGGGTTCTAAGGGCCAGTCTTCTGGAGACTTGAAAAGAAAAGTTGGCCCAGAGAACCATCTGTGAGAAACATTTAAATTTATTGTGTTCATCCTAGTCGCATCATCGGCCACATTTAAGTCTGTTGGAACCCATCTCTCCAGTCTTGTACTGAAGAATTCTCTAAAATTTCGCCTAATCGATGGGCAACAAAGGGCTTAAATGTGCGCGCATCGCTACGCAACCATTGAAGGACAGTCATCGAATCTGTCCAAAAAAATGTTCGTACCGGCTTCTTGCGATGGCTGTCCTTGATAGTTAGCGCGATACGAGAAGCAATCAAAGCGGCCTGAAGTTCCAAACGTGGTATTGATGTTGGCTTTAATGGGAGACTCTAGCCTTACTGGAGATAAGGTTAAGATGAATGCTACCGTCGGGATATACCAACCGCCAGTACGCAACGCAGGCATAAGCGAGCTCACTTGCGTCTGCGAGGACGTGTAGTTCCTGTAACTTGGCTCCAGAGTCCTTAGCCTTTGAATACCACCGAGGAATTTTAATGGAGGGAGACCGAAGAAAGCTCTTGGAACCAATCGGACCACTTTGACGCTTCGTTTGGTGGAAGTTCTGTGTTCCAATCTATATTCAATTTCCATGTCTGTTGGAAAAGTATACGTCCTTTAACTATGATTGGCCCCAGCAGACCTAATGGGTCGTATACTCGCATAAGTTGTGAGAGTACCGTCCGTTTTGTAAGTGGGGTAGGGAAAGTTTCCAGCAAACCGGTACGGAATCCTAAATTGTCTGTGACAGGATTCCACGCTATTCCTAGCGCCCTAATATTGTTGAATGTTGTGTTAAGATCGATATCCAATGGTTGAGCTGCTCTCAGGTCTTCCGGGACTAGCTTTAGCGCTGCTTGCTCATTGGATATCCATCCTCTCATTTCGAAACCGGCAGCGCCATGAACAGTAACAACGTCTGATGCTAATTGCGCTGCTTCGGCTGTGTCATCTAATGAATCTAAATAGTCGTCCATATAATGGCTGAATAAGATTGCATCTACGGCTTTAGGATACGAATGGGAATGCTCTCGCGCATTTTTATTTTTGATATACTGCGCTATAAAAGGACTGCAACAGGCGCCGAAAATTACAGCAGTCATTCTGAATTCCTTAATTGGCATCGACTTTTTTGGTCTCCACAAATAGCGAAGCGCATCTCGGTCTTGTTCCCTGATCCGGACCTGTGGGAACATCTCTTTAATATCGGCTGTGACGGCGATGCGTCCCTCCCGAAAACAAAATAACACTTTAAGTAACGGTTGAAGCAGGTCGGGACCAGGCAATAACAAAGAGTTTAGACTGACACCTTCATTGACAGCCGCGGCGTCATGTACGACACGAATCTTGCGCTTCTGAGGGTGATAAACACCAAAATGTGGTAAATAAAGACGCCGATTCTTGTCAGCATCTAACTTTTGTATGGTATAGTACGTCTCAGAGGCGCATTCTTCAGCGTAACCCTTAACTAGCATATTTGTCATAAAGGCATCATAAGCCTGTGCAAATTCAGTTTCTCTAAACATACGCCTTTCTAGACTTAAAAAGCGCGACATTGCCTGAGGGTAACTATCCGGAATACGGTTTATCTCGTCCCGCCATGGCATGCCTACCTCAAACCTGCCAGAAGGCAATCGCCTGGCAGTGGATTCTAAAATATCTATGGCTCGTTGATCCTGCTTGCTGTGCATGATTTCTTTCTTAGAAATACCTAGGGAGTCTATTTTATATTGCTCTTTAATGAGAAACTCTAAATTGTCTTCCGTAGAGAACTCAATAAAAGTACCATGATTTACAAAATCCACTACTTTTGTTTTGCTAGAAGCAACACCGTACAATGTCCAGCCAAGAGTTGTCCTGCAAGCTACTGGCTCATTTTTCCTACCAGCGCGTACCTCACGGTTAATGGATAAATGCCAATGTTCCGCGCCAATCAAAATGGTTGGTGTAGCGTGTTCGTAGACTAAAATGTCAATTAAATCTGTTAGGTGATCGTAACATTCAATATTCTCGCGCCTAACACTTTGAGGCTGCAATGACAATGAGTCTATTGACCTAGCATTTTGAATCAGAAATGAATCGTTTGTGTCTCTACCTTTTATAAAAAAATCGACATACGAAACTTTAGTTTGACGTGTGAGTCCACCTATTCCGTTCACTGTTATTTGTTGCTGTGGCCCAGTTGCACCGATCTGTGCAGCTATACCAGAATCGATTAGCGTAGCCGTACTGCCATCATCAAGCAATGCGAAAACGTCACATGTGCCAGTGGGCCCAGAAACAGTGACGGGAATGATTTTCAAAAAAGCACGAGGCCGCGGTGCTAAACGACTGCTTGTATGTAAGCTACTTATCGTAGAAGTGGCGGTTACTACTACCTTTCCTTGTGTGGGTTCACCATTATACCTTTCTGAGTTGGTGTCCGTGACCTGCGTGTCGAGTGTATTTATAAGTGCAACGGGTGGTGTTTTGTGGAGTAATGGATGGTGTCGAAACATGCATCCATTGATGCCACACGGATTTACCTTGCAAGTCTTCCACTCGTGTGAACTATTCCTCAGGCAGCGGTAGCAGACTTTAGCTTCACGCAACCACTGCCATCGGTCGTCAATACTTAACAACTTAAATTCCGGACACGTTTTAATATTGTGATCACTTTTACAAAATACACATTGTTTGTTTGTTGACGTATTATTATGTGATGACTTTGACTTTGATTGTGTCATTGTGTTTATGTTTTCGCGTCTTGATGGCCTGTCACATGATGAAGGTTGTATATATAATGTTGAGCTAGAATCAGGCGACAGCCCAAACTTAACGATGCTGATCTAGCTCACGTTTTAAGAAATCGCCCATTATCTCGAGTTTTGGTCTGCCTGAACTATCCTGCGCTGCGTAATCGGTCCACCTAATTTTTACTGTGGGGTTTAACTTTCCTAAAACTGCATGAAAGAGTTCAGGTGAGTACAGGTACTCGACCTGTTTCAATAGTTTAATTGTTGAAACGGAGTTACGTACCCTGTTGGACAATGTTCCCAGTTCCTTGAGGTCGTTACCTAGACGAGGAAGATTTTTTAAATTTGAAACCTCTTTGAATATAATTGACTCGGGGCGGGCAAAATTTTCTTCTAGAGCCCGCTTGAGTTCCTCCGGGTCGTCCGCCGACATCAACAACGCAGCGACCGCGTCGCAGCAGGCCCTCGAAGTGCGTGTTGTAGACGGATTATGTTTTCTATAGGAGAAAATTTGTCTTTAGTAACGTCGTAAATGCGTTTGAAATAAAGCCATTGTAGTGGGTTGCCCGAAAAGGTCGCTAATTCAATTTTTTTTATGTTTGAACCGCATACCAGTGCTTTGGCAGCCGCCGCGGTGTCAGCCACCGCCTGTATGAGCGGCGAATTGTGCTGAAGCTCCGTAGGGATGAGCGGTGGCGCGGGACCGACCGCCTCGGAAACATTAGCGTTGTGAAACTGTGATTGTGTTTGTTGCGAATGGGGGTTTATAAAGGATGCAGTTGCCGGAGTGGTCGTCGGTAATGGTACCGATCGGCCTGGCTGCTCCAACCTTACTGCGGGTATGCCTTTATCAACCTGCTCAACATACGATTGGTCACAATGTCTGTCTACCCATATATTCGTCCTATCTACACTCACCCGGGAACTATGATGGCTTACGCTTCCTGCATTAGTGGCACCGGCATCGATAGCTGCGAGTTCCGCTTGCAACTCGCAGTACTCAACCTGTTGTTGTAGCGCTGCGAGTTTAAGCTCGCGCTCGCGCTCCCTGGCAGCGAGCTGTTGCTCGTGCTCCAGACGGCGCCGCAAAGCGAGCGCTTCTAGCGCGGCTTTTTGCGCTTTCACTGATTCCGATGAGCGTGTTGAACCTGATTTTGCGCTACGTACCATTTGCACACTTTTGCTTGGTGCATCACTTACTTGTTGATCCGTGGGTGATTGCATGATTTTGCTTTTACTACGCGTGATCATGGATTATGTGGTGAAATGTAGCTGAGTGAAAAATTTAATAAAATAGGTAGCTGAAAACGATGGGAGAAGGACCAAATGTTATGGTGAGAACTGTATGTTATGTTAATGAAATCACTTGCATAAAAGATAGCGAATATATATTATTGATAGAGCACTGTGACAAAAAGTTAAGGAAACAATAAAAATATCAAAAATAAACATCAGTACAAAAGAAATATAAATGTATGTAAAAAGGTTGCTACTAAAAAGTTCGCAACACGCGAGTTAAATCCGTTCTAGTTATTTCATTCCAATGTGTAGATAATAACTGCGAAAGCAACCGAAATATTAATTGTAATATTAATAAGTATACAGATAAAGAGTGTAATGGCTGGCGGGTGTCGATACAGTGCGGTTGTTGTTAACTTGTTGGGCGGCAATTTTAACATGCGCCCTACATCATGAAATTAATACTCTGCTCGGTGAGAAGGCACTCACACATAAGTGTATAAGTGCACACATAGGTATGCAGTTAGTATATAGCTTGTTAGTTTGTATTTTCAGATTTTTAAGGTATCACGCAAACTACTGAATTGACTGATTTGGCAGATACAATTGATATGTTGGTATTTGTAATTATATTTGATTGGAAATTAGAGAATAATCGCGGGTTAAATCTAAGTCTAAATTTTATATTTATTGATCGATGTGTGATGCCTACTGCATTGTTTCATGTGGTAATTTTTGAAATACTTAAATAAATATTTAACATGTAGATTCAGGTCCTACCGGAGTTTATCTTACGCTGTCTACTCGTATTTTGGTATGAAATCAGTACCTAATTATAATAAATATATCCATACTAAGTATATGAAAGGTAAAAGTTGTGTGTATATTTATAAACGTCTGTGTTCATCACATCGCGTTGGATTAAATAGAAAACCGATCAACTTCTCAATAAATAACTAAATATTTTGTGATCGAGTACTTTTACTGAACGTCAATCACCACGAAGAAAGTGTTTTCTAAATATATTTTCGCAAAAGAAAATTCAGTATTTTATATTCATAGATATGAAATAATATTAAAGGTTATCAAGTATTTTATTTATGACAGTTGACAGTTTTCACCATTTTTCAATCCCTAGAAAAGATATTGTAAAAATAAGTATACAACAGTAGCATTTCTGTAAGAGTGAAGGTATATCCCCAGTAGCTATTAAGGTTTTTCTCGCGCAAGAAAGTATCTGTAGCTGTCATACTTCCTGCAATGATTGACATAATGACAGTGACAAAGCACCTCTGCTCACTCGCGCGACAAAAACTAAATGTGCTTGTTAAATTGATCCCTTTATACGTTTGGCCTCCATCTTTATGTGTGTGTATGTCCTAGATTAGTATCTAATAATCCGACTTCAGCTTTTGCTAAGCGACAATATGTCTATGGCTATACCAATAAATTTCTGAACAATAAAACTGGTAAACAGATCGTCCAACAAAACACCGCCGTCATAAACACGACAAGACGTCCCTTAAAATTACCGCAAATAAGTTTATATTATAGAGGCGAGGCGGTCCGACGCGAATAAAAATGTTGATTTATGGATACCCGTTTAGCTGAAGGGACGCCGCTCAAAACGACATAAAAGAAATGGCCTTCAGCACAGTAGTCTTGGAAACGTAAGATAACTTTTCACATTTTAAAGTAACCTCACATCTCTGAGAGACCCTGTAAGGTGTTAACCTGACCAACAAAATCAGTATTTAGAACCTTTTGAAGACTTCTTTTACAGGCCTAATTAAACAAGGATCATTTATTCGTATCTAACATTTTAATAAGCCTTATAACGTATTTGACGAAGGAGTTTACCATTATACCTTTATAAGAACGTTATTAGTAATTCCAGACTTATAAACTTCTTTATCACTTTGTCAAGTCTTCATATCGTCACTCCCACAGTGCCTGAAGACGAAAGTCTACAATCAGTGCGTCCTACCCGTCATGACATACGGAGCCGAAACGTGGACACTGACGGTACGGCTGGTTCACAAATTTAAAGTCGCTCAGCGGGCTATGGAAAGGGCTATGCTCGGCGTATCTCTGCGGGATCGAATCAAAAATGAGGTGATTCGGCAGAGAACCAGAGTCATCGACATAGCCCACCGGATTAGTAAGCTAAAGTGGCAGTGGGCTGGCCATATTAGCCGAAGAACCGATAACCGTTGGAGTAAACGTGTTCTAGAGTGGAGACCGCGTCTCGGCAAGCGTAGTGTAGGACGTCCTCAGGCAAGGTGGAGTGACGATTTGCGTAGGATGGCTGGCAGGAGCTGGATGCGAGCAGCCGAAGATAGAGCAAAGTGGCGTGCAATTGGAGAGGCCTATGTCCAGCAGTGGACTGCGACGGGCTGATGATGATGATGATGATGAAACTTCTTTATAGGACTATTTTGCTTCTTGGGAAATAATAAATCTGGCAATTTGAAGGTTTTATCTTTTTTGATGTCTTGGGTTTTATAATAAAAGTATGTATATTATATATTATACATAATATAGAGGAATGCTTTGTTTAATTTAGTATCCAATACAAGGCCTGATGATTCGACGACCTGGTAAATGTCGATAGAATCTACTAGATAGTTCTGTATGATAACTTTACAATATTATTGTTAATACTTCAATGGCTAATTGACTAAATTCCAACGTGATGCCACATAATTATACCTAGACATATCCGAATTTCCTAATTGGAAGAGATTAAGATTGATTAGGTACATCAAGTACATATTAATCATTCAATCAAGGTATTGGGGACTAATTCCAAGGATAAGGCCTTGATATTGCTCAACACGCCTTTACTCGGCTCGCACGTTACCATTTTAACCCAGTAACATTATAGTTTTGCAAAAACCAAAAGAACGAATGCCCTTTTGACGTTTTCTGGCGCGACATAAACTGTGCTGTGCCCTCTTGATACATAAGACAAAATACTATGTTTGATATCCTAACCTAAATTTAGTCGTATATTATTTTCATTTAACGACTGTATCTGTGGCGTTTAAGCATGACTATACTCTGCTTTGAGAGCTAAAAGTCAACGTCAAGCAATAAAGCACTTTGTTACCTCCACACCTAATTGAGTTCCCAAGTTCACAGCTTAATTCAGATCAAACCAATTGATAAGGCATGACGTCACATGATTTTTGGTGTATAGATTTGATTGGTCACAGTTTAATTTCTAATGCTACCATTTAATGATACTAAAGTATCTTAGTAAGATGTCTTTATTGTAACTCTGCAGAGTCTATCTTCCGTCATCTTCTGATGTTAGCCTACTCTTCTGTTCGCAGCGTGGTCCAGCCGTCGTGGAGCGATATTGCAAAAACATCCTTTCTCACTTCTGTCATACCCCAATAAAATATAGTGGATTCGTTCATTTTTGTTTAGTGGTTGGATCTCGAGGGCAGCTTAGCATTTTTCGGACATCCCTAATGTTGATGGATATGATATTTGATTTGTATCATCATCATAATTCTTTACTTGACTATTCCTTGACCTTTAATTATTTTAGTAAAAAAAAATATGCAAAAAGTTATGCTTTTTGGCTCCTCTTTCACTAATACTATAAAGTCGGTGACAACAATGAGAAATGTCATGCGTAGTCAATATAAGGCCAACTGGCGTAGATATGATAGCATGCTGATTTTACGTTAAACAAACTAGGTACCTTATTTTAGAAATAAACAAAACATTTATACCAACAAAATCATCAGAATAAATTGATGGTTCAGCGACTGCATCAGATATATGTATATGATCTGAATGACAAAACAATATACAAACAGAACTGTTTTTGTTTTTCGTTAATATTTTCGTTAGGAATTCAATTGGAGCCGTACAATTCTCTGCGCAATTGAAGAAAAATTCAGCGGACAAAATCCATAACGGTTATTACGGTTAGCAGATTTCCAACAAACAAAACCTTTCAATAACTGAGCACCAATCAAAAACAATTTGAATGGGAACGGAAAAAACCATTCAGTACACAATTATCGTGAGCTGAAATTGTATGGATTGTCTGTTGAAAGTTTTTCAATATAAGTTAGTGGATGCTGTCGCGATGAACGGTTCCAAAGAACGAATGAATGGAACTGGAATCGCGAAAAAATGAATGGTGAATGGAAAAATTACGCGCGGACTGATTAAACATTTGCATGGGATTATTGACTGGGGTTAGCCACTTCGGAAGGAAGAAAGGACACTTGTTTAGGATGATACGTCTTTTTAAAATGTGGCTTAAGATTTACCTATTCAGGCTTAAAGTCGAACGATTTTTAAGTTTTATAGTAGGTATTAAGTTGATTTATTTACAGTTTTATAGCTTATTGCTATGCATACCTACGTGAATTTAAATAAAATACGAAACACGTACTTCATCAATTTTGTTAAAGAATGTTTATGCAAAATTTGAAATAGAAGCGCTGCATTAATCAATCGATTTGACAGTTGTCATTGTTGCGTTTTGTTATACTATTTTAATAAATGAGCTTAATATTTTTTTCTTTTTTTTTTACTGGAACGTGATAAAAAGTATCCTATGTCCTTTTCCTGGCTGTAAGCATCTCCCCGCCAATTTTCAGCCAAATCAGTTCAGCCGTTCTTGAGTTATAAACGGGGTAACTAACACAACTTTCTTTTATACATATAGATAGATTTACTTATTGCCAGGTACTAAATAATAATAATATCATAGTCAAAATATACAGTTAAAAAACTTTTAAAAACCTCAACGCAGGCTGAACTGTCCAAAAAATCCACCGAATCCCAACAGCGACACTGTCGTAAATAAAATTCAAAAACAAAAGCCTGCCAGTCATGTTTTAATCCCCGTAAATTTCAGTCGGAAATTTCATATAAATCGTCTGGCAATACGCCGAAGATAGGGTAATCGTGGGTAGTTGCGAACAATCCGAATTTGCATTTATAAATGATTCATGCTGTCCTGTTTGACCGAGAAAACATTACGGTTCGACGTTTGGTGAATTTTGACGATTGGCAACTGTTTGGGGCGGGGCCCTGCTGGCGGCGCGCCGCGGCCTCGCTGGCGGCTCGGTCTTAGGCCTCGCCTCATTCTATTGACGCTGCGGCTATTTTGTAACTAGCAGTTCAAAAGCGGCGCTCCGAATGGGTTGAATTTACAGGCTGGTGGTCACTAGTGGTCTGTTGTGTTTTCGGGTGAAGGTTTCGATTGCAGTTAGCGTTGAATTCGTTCATACCTACAGACGATCGTCAGTAGAGGTCAGCAGTTCGAGGTCAGAGGTCAAGGTGGGAAGCTATTTTAAAAGGAAATAGATAGATATTTCACTAGGTTGCTTAGACCTACTAGTCACCGTATATTTCAAGATTTATTGATGTTAATTAGGTATATTCAAATCATTTAAATTCGATGTTATATTTATGTAATGTCCTTAACTTTTCTTGACGATGATTTTAAGATATTTTAAAGTTTATAATTAATGAACAATTACGTAATTAATCACTCTATGATTTCGATATCAATTGGGTATAAAATTTTTACATTATAATAATTAGTCATTAAAATTAAATTAAAACGCTTCTGCTCATGTCCTTATAACCACTATCTTAAAACAAACAGAAATCTAAATTTATGCGTAGATACGTGGAAACTAAATATTGTGGCGCAGTCCGCCGATAGCGTTGGGTACCGAGTTATTGCCGCACTTACTAATACCCATAGATCGGAATAATAGATTATGTTTTCATTTCTGAACGAACAAAAGATGTTTTGATAACATGTTTATTTGTTCGACGTTCTTGGCCCCTTGTTCTGTTTTTATATTTCTATACACCTAATTCAAAAATGAATTTTGTTTTGTTTAAAAACAATCAGAAAAATTATAGTTATAATAACTTCTCCAGTTTAGAGTTTATATATTTATTGAGGTAGTAGCTATTTTTAGGAAAATATGGAATCCTTACAGGATCACTTTGTTGTCCATTTGTGAAAAAAACAAACTTTTAAGTGATTGGTGCGCAAGTCCGACTCGCACTTGGCCGGTATTTTATTATTTTTATATATGAACATTTATTAGCAACTAGCGGCCCCAGCAGACGTCATCCTGCCCGTCCGATTGTTTCGTCAAAGATCTGTCACTCTTCTGTCACTTCTTCATAAGGCTTCATATTTTCCCCGTTTTTTACACATTTTCCACTGTTTCTTCGCTCCTATTGGTCGCAGCGTGATGTTATATAGCCTAAAGCCTTTCTCGATAAATGGTCTATCTAACAAAAAAATAATTTTTGAATTCGAACCAGTAGTTCCTGAGATTAGCGCGTTCAAACAAACAAACTCTTCAGCTTTATAATATTAGTATAGATATAGATTTGCCGTTCTGACAGTATATTCCTCATATTGTATATCCGTTGCATTTTGACACACATTTCCAATAATAGCGTCATTTCAGTCGCCTCACTCGTTGTCTAATACGTTATTGTACCTATATAAGTACATATATATATCGTATATGGGGTGATTTTACATAATCGCGTTTATAATTCACAATGTCACGTCATTCCAGGCCGATATAATATTTAGAAGCATATCATAAAATATTTACACAGACGCATCCCGAAGCGTATAAACAACGGGAATTGAATTTGCATGCCAAATTTAATTTAGAGCTTCGGGACCGCGAGCTCCTTCATTCCGCTTTAACATAATCCCTTCATTTTTGCTCACTTTTTCCAGGGCCTTTGATGTAATATTACGTAATGTTATTTACACCATTCTAGTGGCATGTGTATAAACAGAAAGTCGATTTTGTTTCTGGTTTCGGGTGCTTGGTGCGATCAGGTTTAATAATAGTTAAAGGGTTATTTAACTCTTTTGTTGTTGGAAACGAATGAAATTGATAAAGACATCGTTTTATATTGCGAAATCACTGTGTAACTGTTTTTAGGGTTCCGTCCCCAAAAGGTAGACTGAGACTGTTGTCCATCCGTCTTCTGAATGAATTCGCCCTCTGAATATGATTTCTAAGGTCAGGGACTAACAAAAAAAATAATATTAAAACCTAAGCGGGGCACATTGTTCGTAGAGCAGAAGGCCGTTGGGGTCCAAAGTAATTAGAGTGGCGATCGCGATCTCGGAGACGCAGCGAAGGTTATCTCTCTCTAAGATATTCCTTGGCTTAGGTCCTTGGGGGTAGCCGTAGCTACCGTAGTCCAGCAGTGAGTTGATATGATGATAATAACAAAAAACAAAAGTTCGATATGCTATGCTCTGCTTTGAGAAAACGGTTGTAGCACTAGGCACTAGTTTATTAGTTAAGTACCTACATAATATAGAAATACTTAACTTCTCATAATTTCATAATACTTCAGCTAATAAAAACATCAACATTCATCAAACGAAGAGGAAATTATGCGATAATAAACACATCTTACTCACCGCAGCGGCATCACTCGCGTATAAACGCGCGTCGAATGACGTTTGCATGCCAAATTTAATTTCGGTAGCTTCGGCCGTTTAGACGCAAACAGTTCGTAATGCATAAAACATGCTCGTACGTCGCTTCGCTCTCCGAGGTGGCTGGGAGACGGGCGGCAAGTAGATTCGCTTTAAATATGTAATTTACGTACCTTTTGTTTCGTAGGTGTTGGGTGTTTTGACGTCGGGAGTCCGTGACGACTGGCTTACGAGACGGGAAGTTTGAAACTATTTTGAATATTTGTTTGATCTTATAATTTTGGGACTAGTTATAAATTATTATTAGGGTTCCGTATCTAAAGGGAAAAACGGCACCCTGTTATAAAGACTACGCTGTCCGTCCTTCTGTCCGTCTGTCACCAGGCTGTATCTCATGAACCTTGATAGTTAGTCAGTTGAAGTTGTCAAAGATGATGTATTTCTGTTGATGTTGTAACTTATGTAAATGCCTAATGTAAAGACCATTGAGGTCAACGATCTCTGTCTTAAAATTGAAAAAAAAAAGCCAAGATACTAAAGCATAATTTAAATTCTTAGTAATTTATAACTCAAATATTAATAAATAATTATGGTGTGTTAGCGTACTGGTTGCTCCTGACTATGAAACCAGAATTTGAATCAAGTTCAAATCCTGCTAGAGGCGATGTGATGAGCACGAGAGTTATTTTATCGTTATCTAGTTCCCATAGTAGAAATCTTACGAAGTCTGAGACTAGGACAATTTGTGGATTATGATAAGATTTTTTTAATTTAAGTAACAGGTTAGAAATAAGTGATAAATGCCAAATCCTAACTTCCCCGCTGTGTTAATGGCCACAACTTCACGAGGCAATATAATGCCTTGACGATTTTCCTTTAAGGGTTTTAAAAGGATCTTAACTTTTGAAAGATCTAAGATAAAAGAAAAACAATAAAATAGGAAGGGTTGGAATTACTTCTTTGTATCTCTAATGAAGGGAGATAAACCATCGCCAAGGAAATACAGTTATTAACATAGCCAGTTGCGAAGTAATTAAGATAAGTAAACAAAATGTAATATATACATATTGTTATAATAAGAAAATGAGCGATGTTTTTTATTATAATATGTTTAGGAAAGACTTATTTATAGAAAACGGATATCTTATTTCGGGCTGCGGATTCGATAACAAAAATAATATCTTCATAAATAACTAGCTGAATTATAAAGAGTAAATATAGAATAAATTGTAATACATAAAATATTTACGGACTTTATTTATAGAATAACCTATTTTACTTACATAATAATATATGAAAACATAGTTTTGTAAATATAGTACCTATGAATAAATTATCCAAAGGGTAGGATAAATATGCGATATTGGAAAACGTTTGTTATACGAAAATGAAGCTAAAAATAGGTTAACCAGGGCCTTTATGCATAATGTGTAAACTAAAAAAAAAAAAGATAAAAGAGAAAAATAATAAAAAAAATAGTTGCTCTTTTTTACTCATTTTTTTTTACAAAAGTAAGTTATATTATGTAACAAATAACAATAAAGAGATAAATAAAGTCTAAGACATTTCTCGATATTTACGGAGTCGCCGGCGTCCCTGGGGGGGGGGGGGGGGAGGCTAGAAGCCCGGAGGCGTAATTGAATATCGGAAGATGATGCATTTGCATAGTGGATGCAAGCTGCGATGCAAATGCACGCCGAGCGATCATACGCCTTTTAGTGTTACTGCCGCAAACTGCACCGCGATCCAAAACAAATTAATTCAATTGAAAAAAAACATTAATTCATTATTTTCTTTAGGGGTAAAGTGTTCAAATTAATCGAATTAGATACGAAAAGGATCGAAGAGTTAAATGTGTGGTGATGATGAAATAAACTTTTGAAATAAAATATACTACGGTTCCCATATTTGCAGACGTATGTTTTAAGTATAAGTACCGTAAAATGGGGTTACTTTGAGTCCTGGGGTTACTTTGATAAAAACTTCTTTTCTTACTAAAACTGGGACTAGTACTATTTCTGAACGCATTTATTACATTTTTATTTTACATTTAGCAGCATCGATAGACACTACAACCATGTGAATTATTGTAGCGCGATCGTGCTTCTGGTTTGATAGTAAAAAAATAAAAAACATAAGAAGTTGTTTTTGGTTATTTTCATACCATGAATAACTTCTAAAGTAGTCGTTAAACTATAGCAAAAACATTTTTTTTACTAATTTTGCTATATCAGAAATGTATCAATCTATAATAATCAATTTCATCAAAAACGATAACCTTTACGACTATTTTATTTTGGCGGTATTTTCGGCTAGGGGTGTCTCTGATCACTACTACGGGGCTACATTGATCAACTGATCTGTATCATTTCGTACTAGTAAAATGTGTTAACCCTTTCAATTATCTACTTAAAATAGGCTGATCGATCATTTATACTTCATTGGTAATAAGACCTGACCATAATTATTAGTTAAAATTGACTGAAACCATTCTGAAAAATAAATAAAATAATTTCTATAAAAATACTGTGTAAAATTATCAAATAATGCTATTTAAGTATAATATATGGCAAAATAGCACAGCACAAGCATAAGAGATAGAAGTTAAGGGCATACGAACAAATTATTTAAAACAAAATAAATCTTTCTAAAAATGCTCTTATTTTTCCTTTGTCAAAGTAACCCCAACCAGATAAAAATCATTCTAAATTCCAAACCTGTGGACGGATTAATTGATTTCTTCGGATGATTTACTCTAAATCAGGGATACTATCGAACCCCATAATAAAAAGAGGGGGTATCAAAGTAACCCCAATCATAGTATAAACTTGATCACGAACTTTTTATTTTTTTTCTCGAAATGTATTGATGAAAAAAAATATTTTAATAACGGATTCGGTAGTATGAACAAAACCGATATTCCCATTTTTTTAATATTTTTTTTACATTATTGTATAAGGAGAAAAACACATTTGAATTTTAAAATTTACTAAAGTCACCCCATTCCACGGTACCTACATAAAAACAATTTATCAACTAATTTAATAAACTACCTAGTTGAATGGTTCACCATTAAATGTGATCTTCCCATATAGTCATACCTACTCATTATCACTATACATTTTATAATGATATATTTCTTTGTACATTTTTGAAAGAAATGCACCTATACATGTAATTATCAACTCAAATAACATAATATTCATAATATTATTTTAGGATAAGCGATAATACAATTCCGCATCTAACTGTACCTATTCAGTACTGCGTCCTTTGTAACCGTAGCATTACTTGGTACAATGCAATTGCATGTATACTGCACTTCTAGTAAATAGCAGTGAATGGGTGCAGCGAGGAATGTTCCCGGCGTCCCTTTGAACAGCACTGCTAGTCAATGGGAGCTTTATTTGTTAATGCTGAGACGGTCTTCTTCAAATACTTACGAGGAACTAGAAAGGTATTGGCTTTTTTCTTATCTGTGATCTTGTTTATGGGCTGTTTCTAAAACGATTTAGTAAGAGTTTCCAAGAATAAGAGTTAATATTCTGATGTTATCTGTGTTTTTATTATGGTAATGCAATAAAATTATATAACGGATTCAAGTCGCGTGCAGCAACTTTTTACGCTAACGTTTTGTAAATTTTACAGTTCCGGTATGGTAGCCAGCTGAGCGGAAAATAGTTTAACATTAATGTAATTTTTACAAAATGCAAACTACCTAGTTTTATAGATTTCGTTTCCTTTACCCAGTCGTCACCCCTATACTATGCAATCTTCATTAACTTTATTAACATTAATATACTGATTACGGGCACGGCTCGGAATACCAGATAGTTTTTTTTATAACTTACTGTCCAGGTTTACTCTCGTATGTATGTATTGCCGGTCCCGATTTTCTGGACAGTGGTCAGTTCAGGACCGCGGGTATTTCCCAATCACCTATCACTCACCATCCCCATTTGCATAGTGTTTGCGAACACCGCGCCGCCATTGCGCCCGCCGAGTCGAGCCAAGTCGAGCCCATCGTTAATATTTCATGAGCCAGCTACGATTTGCCAATGACCACATATTTAAATTCGTTTTGAGTAAAAAAAAACACTCCATCTTATTTTATCTCGCCATACTTTCGAGGTTACTGTTTCGAGGTCCCCGGGCATAACGAGATAGGTACTACTATCTACTGAGACTCCGCTGCCCGTCTGTGCATCAACCAGGCAGTATCTCATGAACCGTGATACACGGTACAGAACCCAATATGCGGGAGTCAGACTCCCACTTGACCGGTTTTTGACTACGCGCCACTTGTACAAAGCTAACACGTTTAGAACATTCTGGAATATTCCAGAATATTCCCGATAATATCAGAACGGGAACAACTCGCGTGCAATAGAAAGGGTATATTCAAATGAGAGCCTCCGGGACCGGCGGAAAACAATGATAATATTACAAACTTATTTAGTGGGGGGCTACGGGAGCCGCGGTTTTTTGGTGTAGTACCTTCTTGTAAATAACGTCAGTACCTTTTCAGAGAATCACAAACGAAATATGGCTGACATATACGTCATACTCGTGAACGGGTGCTGTTAGTAGGATTAGGTCTGTTCAGGTCTGCAGGAGGACTTAAAAAAAGTACTTTGTCACGTCACGAATGTAGCTAGCTAACGCTCCGGAAAGACCATCATTGCTGAGAAGAAACTCCCGACTCAGCAGAAAGTATTTTTTTGAATTTAAAATGTAACTTACATATTAAAAAAACAATAATATCTTATCCTCTACAAATACAACAGAAATAAAATAAAGAACGTGATTATGATGTCAGCAGTCAGATTCCATCCCAAAGTAAATGCATGTTGTTATCTAATGTCCCTACTGTAGACCTGAACAGACCGGACTCCACAAACAGCACCCGTTCCGAGTATGAAGTGAACCTATCTTAGTTTTAAAATTAAATTGCGATGCTAAATTAATACTGTAAACTGAATTATCCCCAGACATTTGAAAATTCTCTAATATACTTATTTCAAAACAGTGAAATACTAGGGCACCCACTACTACCTACCTACTTTAAAATCAATATAGTATATGTTTTAGGGCCCAACATACACAAAGGCGTAAATTCAGAGAAAAATGCGAGTTCCCGTGTAACCTTGAATACGAAGCGGCGGAAGGGTTGCTCCGGGTGACGATCGCATCAATTCAAGGAAAATTGTGCATGAAATAAACGACTCTTAGGGACTATTTCACAATATCCATGTGCCGAGTAAGCTACTTGCAAGTTGGCAGGTAAGGAATGCTTGCGTTTCATATCCGTCAACATAAGACTTGACAGATTTTAGCATTTAATAGGATGATAATTAATTTAATAGTTGGCTAATTCGAATTTAAACTATGTATTGTGCCTTTCTCAGTAGATAATTATAATTTAATATTTGAGAACAAACAATGTTGATATCTGATAGAAAAGTTGCAGGTAAGGTGCTTAAGACATATTTAGACGTGACCGATGTCATACAAATGAATCTATATATATAAAAGAAAGTCGGGTTTGTTACAACACTTATAACTCGAGAACGGCTGAACTGATTTGGCTGAAAATTGACGGGGAGGTAGCTTAGAGCCAGGAAAAGGACATAGGATACTTTTTATCACGTTCAAGAAAAAAAAAAAAATATTAATATCATTTGTTAAAAATGACAAATGTCAAATCGATTGATTAATGCAGCGCTTCTTTGCCGGGCGGGACGAAGTCTGCCGGGACCGCTAGTAACTGATATAAAAAACAAACAACTTTTTGATTTACACAACCACAATCACTACATTTAAAAAACTATATCAACAGCTCACTTAACCTAAAAACAAAAAACCCAATGGTCTCACAAACACAAAGCGGTGGACAAAACGAGAAAAAAAAGAGATAACATTTTTTAAGGAGGCGGATTAAAATAACCATTCGTTATCCCCCCACTGTCATCGCTGTCTCTAGACAATCAGCGGAGAAATTACACACGCTACTGGAAAAATCGCGAGAGTAATGTGCGATTCTCTCCCCGGTCACGTCGCGCCGGCGATGTCGGAATGCGCTCTGAGAAGGTATCAAATTTTTGGGTAAATGGATACGCTTTTGAACATCTGTTTTGTACTTTGATTATTTTTCTTGTAATTTTAAACGGTTTTTTTTTGTATAGTTGTCGATGAATATTAATAATAATAATTATACTGCTTATCGTCTCCTTAATGACAAACCAAATAGTAAATTCTTTCATTTTGCGACGTTTATAAAATAATTTTTAAAAGCGTCATTTCTTCTTTATTTATTTTAACTTGACACATAATTTATAACTTTTACTTACGTATAAAAACACAGGTAAACCATAAAAATAAGCTAAATTGTATGTTTATCTTGCGAAAACCTGTAAAACAAGCAGTAAACGACGTGCAAATCGAACAATTCAATCAGCAAAGTGCTAAAAGTAAAACACCAACACTTACGGCCCATAAACCTTTTACAAAATTGTAAAACGACAAAGTAGTCCGGGTCAAAGTCGGCCCAGTGTGTCGCGCGGGACAAAATTTATGTCTCTCCCGGGAAATTAATATCAGGTGTAGAACTAGCGCCCCGTAATGAACTCGGGTTTAGTTAAATGTTGGAGTTCTGCCAAGTAGTTGACATTCACTTGTTATTGCTGTTTTATAATATTATTGTTATTTCACATCTCGCCAGTGACGAGGCGAGAGTAATGACGGGGCGAGGAGTTGAGTTCATTGGTGGAAATAAATAGAAGAAACTGACTGATAAAATAACCAACTAGGTATAATCTTTTAATATATAAAATAATCGTGTATATAAAGTTGACACGGTTTTTGTTGCCAAACTCCTCCGATACGGCTGGACCGATTTTCATGAAATTTTGAGTGCATATCGGGTAGCTCTGGGAATCATCTATTTTGCATACCTAATAAAGAAAGGCTACTAGAAAGATTTTTGTACAACATTTTTTGTTAACTTTATTTTGCTGGTATCGTGATTCAGTATTTAAAAATACATACAACCCTAAATCTTTATCCTTCTACCGTCAACCTCTTTTTCCGGAAACAATAAGTTAATCTAAACCAAAACTTGTATTTCTTGCTCTTGAATTTAATAGTTGAGTAGGCTTTTTTATCAAAAAGTTGTTATGACGTTTTGAATATGTACGTACTTTTTATAGGTTAACGAATTTGATTTAGTTTAAATAATATTATTATGAGTAGGTACCTAATATGAATATCTAATATAACATCGCCATTGTCTTGATCTGAAGACTACTTTTACTCGAGTAAATAATTATTAAAAGTTATTAAAAATACGAGAAATTAATTCACAGGGCTTTGCTCAGACTCGTTTCCCAGAAATTAATTATCTCATATTAAAATATGATCTAGTACAAGATATAAACATAAAATACGGCAAAAACATTAATGAACGAGTAACTGAAAACCCAAAGGAGCTAGTGTAAGCAATATATTGTGTCAGAGGAAATTCATTAAATTCAGAGGAGATTACGTCTCAAAAAGGAAGTCAAGAGATGGCTATTGCACGCGCGGAGCGGCTAGCGGTATAGAACCGCTCATGAAAAGGCTTATCAAATCGAAAGACATTTAAAACAACTGTTACTGTAATGAAGATTTGAATACTAAAGTATTAATACGTAAACGATTTCCATGTTTAATCGTTTTAAATAAAAAAAGTGTTTTAATGTCTTTAAGAGGCAGCTTCAATTTTGTTAATAATTTTGATACTTTTGTAATAATCTCACACTGAAATCGTATGTTACTTTTATGCTATGAATGTCGGCATTAAAAATTGTTAGAATCAATGTAAAAATCAATGTAATATAAAATAAAGATGATTGTAAATAATTTTTCCGTCCTCCGGCCAGAAAGCGCCAACTTCGTGGCCGCTTCGCTAAATGAAATTGCCGCTTTCTGGCTTCGTCGAACAGAAAAATAGTATACTGACCTCGGCCAGTAAAATAAAAAAGCCTCAGATCACATTTTTGTCAATCTCGGCTTCGCCTCGGACGACAATTACATGTGATCTGAGACATTTTTTATTTTACTGGCCTCGGTGCGTAATGTACTATTATATTTACAATCATCTTAATGATATTCCAAATATAATAACATATTAAGCTATTTAATATCGCATAAGATATACATTTATACATCGAAAACAGTCCCTTATTTGAAATAATCGCTTCTCGCATGAACTTAAGGCTTACCTTACTGTCGGTAAACATTGGTACAGTACAGCTAAGAATATTTTATTACCTCTTTAGGCTTAAAATAATATTTTTTATGAATTTATAATATTTCTCTCTATACCAGACGCTGTAATACTTTTAATTAAAGGGAATACATGTCCGTATAAATTAATAATGAAATACTTATTACAGCAAAAATTGTTTTAGAGCCATAAAATAATACCCCTTCCGATAAATGATTAATTCTGTTGATTAAAATTGCAGCGACTTTTTTGCCAAACGCTGATTAACAAAGTTTAATTATTTTGGTCGAATGCTCGTAGTACACTGAAAATAGTATGGTATATTGTGATATTCAAATACATATTAGGTATATAAGTGATATAAATACATAAATCAAATAGTCGTTCTTGTATTAAATACCTTAACAATAATGGACTTGTTAAAGTTATTTTAAAATACATATGCACCTACTACAGTATTCAGATTACTTTTCATATTATTCTATGGTGTATCGTCGCCTGCACTGTGGTTTTAATGCAATAATTACCGGACAAAATTAAATTTAAACCCAATTTTCTAGCCTATTGACATTTTGCCAGTTACCTACTTTATTTAATCATAACAAAATGGCGTCGATAATTAATGAAAAACTAGTCTAGATAGGTGTGAAAACACGCAGCCAACTCATAAATAAGTAGATAGATAATAAAAAAAATGTAGCTAACTATTAATAATAATTATGTTACATTGTATAATGAACCATAACGTGACGTCACGAGCATACACTCCCAAATTTTAGAAGCGCTTATTTTTTATCAGTCACTGTTCGATTAAGAAAACAAAAAATAGGTGTCCAATAATTTTTAATAATCTAACTGACGTGACGGAATAAATATAATTTTGTTTATTTCATTCTGTCGTAATCCCTATTTAAAGAGTTCGAATGGCGTCCCGGTGATCATGAAAAACATAACAATTATGACGTCAGCAGATATTGATGGCTAGCTTCTGCCCGCGACTTCGTCCGCGTGGAACTCCTCCTTTTTTGCAGTCGGTTAAAAAGTAGCCTATGTCGGTTCTCAGACTTCAGACTTTCTTTGTACCAAATTTAATTTAAATCGGTCCAGTAGTTTTAGCGTGAAAGCGTAACAGACAGACAGACAAGAGTTACTTTCGCATTTATAATATTAGTAGGATATGACCGACCAGCTTGCCGTGACTGACGTGTAATCTCCCAGCCCGCATCTGACCAGCGTGGTAAGTAGATCTTAGATGTATTTAGACAGGACTGTGCCCAGCACTGGCCTTCAAATCGATCGCAATCTCTATATCTTCTTAAGACAAGATTCTTTGTAACCATGACAATCGAAACATCTTAAAGGGAACACAAAGGGCGACAGTACATCTGTCTGTCTGTAAACAGGTTACAAATAACATTTGTCGTTGCGGAAGGGATTACTCCAGGGATTACAGATATCTGTTTTAGATATTGTTTTCCTTTTTTGTGTGGGCACGGAAAGATGACGCCAAGTTTAATAAGTGGTCATATTTTTGAAGCTATTTGTTTGTTTTTGCTGATAAGTTAGGTGGTGTATGATTATTTTGGCTATTGATAATTTATTTATTTTCTGACCTTTATTTATTTTTTGCATGTAAAAAAAATATTTTTTAAAATAAATAATACATTTATTGAAGCAAAATTGCAAGCACTTGATTATAGTTTACATCCAACTATTTGAGATTAATGAAAGTCGTCAACTTTATCTAATCATAAGGCTACATTATTTTACAGTTAATATTAATTCGATATATTGGAGGTGTATTCAATCGTGAATAATTTAATACAAGAAATAATTATAACTTATAGTCTCTCGCCGGTTCCTCGCATGTGTAGATTGCTGAATAAATACAGCGCCTATTGTGATGTGCATTTTGATTCATTATCCAAGTTCCGGAAAAATATTGAAAACGCTATGTGTTTATAATTGATAAAATTAGTTACGGTGTATTTTTTTTTTCTCATTTTCAACTGTATTTTAGTTATGTATATGTACATTAGTTTTACCTACAAAATAAGCATGTTGTGTTTGCCTATTATTAGTTATGCATCTAGACCTAAGTTTTCTTTCCTATTAAAATAATATATTTATTGATGTAATAACTGTTGGCCGACCTAATAAATAAATAAATAACTTTGTATCTTTCTAATAAAACTCTTATTACAGATTAATTCTTAATCCATTAATTCAGATAGCAAATATTAAATATAATTTCAAGACTTGGCATTATGATACCGAGCGTGTTTTGACGAGATTCTTCGTATTAGATGGATGGAGCGCGAATGTGTCGCGGCGTGTTTAAAATGCCGTCTCGTTTATAAACACCAAAACAATATTCAGAAGAAAAACCCTAAATACAATGTTATTCGATATTTCTCATACGGAACGAAGAATAATCTTTCACGTGGACCTTTATCCAAGTGGCCTGTGACCGGCCTCTTCTCTTTTTACTATATTAGTAAACAGTCGTTACAGAGAAATGGTTACATGTTTTCATTGATCTACAGATCAATAATATCGAAATATTATATCTATAAATAACTAGCTGTAGCTAGCCGGCTTCGTAAGGATCCCTTTTTTTATAGCCTATGTCACTCACGAATAGTGTAGCTACCCAAGAATTTTACAAATCGGTCCAGTAGTTTTGGAGACTATTCAATCCAAACAAACAAACCTTTCTTCTTTATTATATTAGTATAGATAATTAAAAAAAATAAAAAAAATTAAGAAATTGGGAGCAATGGGCATGACGAGGAGCTTGACGGGCGGCATGACGAGACTTGTTGCCAAATTTATTGTCTGACTCCTTTCATCTCTACTTCGCATATACACTAGTGTGTAGCAGAGATATTACTAATCAATAAAAATAATACCAAACGTCGTGAGGTATTAACTCTGTCTGTACATAAAGTTCTTTAAACAAACAAAGATTATGTTGTTGAGAAAAACATGGTACAGAAGACAGCTTATAATAATTTCCAAGTTATAAAACAAACAGATGTACCCAATTAAAGTAAAGCGTTACCGCTGTAACTGACTCATTCGCTCGCACGAGCGAGGAATGAAGTTAAATAATTAGTGAACGAGACGCGCGATAGACAAACTGAGCAGCCGGCGTAATTAGTTCGGCGAGTACACTCGGGGCGGGCGCGCCGGCACACCGCGCTGTAACCGGCCCGATTCGATCACGGCTGCCATAGCGGCCGCCGCGCCCCCTCCCACGGACACAAACCGTACACCGACACACAGGCAGCTGCCGCGCGGCATGCGGCCTCACCCACACCTAGCATACTCGATAGTGTTACAGCGGCCCCGCCGGCGGGGTCGAAGACGTCCACATACACCCGGCACGCGTCGGACCTTTCCGCAGGGACCTTCTGTTCCTTTGCAACAACAAAATAGTCACACCTTGGGGGGCCCTCGGGTCGGTCAGGGCTAAAAACCCTAAACCCAACCCAAAAGGCTTAAGAGTCTCCTTTCAGGAGTCTCGCCACCCGTCCGGTTTTGCAGTGAAGGTCCATTAGCTGGCCAACTGCGCTTCAGTATTCAGTTCTAAAAAAAAAAAAGTCGCTTGTATAGCCTGGCTTGCCTCGGCTTCGCACGGATCCCTTTTTTATAGCCTATGTCACTCGGGAATAGTGTAGCTTCCCAACAGTGAAAGAGTTTTTCAAAACGGTCCAGCTGTTTTGGAGCCTATTCAATCCAAACAAACAAACAAACCTTTCCCCTTTATTATATTAGTATAGATAGACTAACTTTTACCTGCGACATTTGCCGTTAGGGGATGAATTTCCATGAGATATGAAACATGTATTCCATTGATTCTGTTGAAGGATATTATGAAAAATTTGAAACAAATCCGAGATTACCAGACCCTTAGGTAAAGAAGTTCGGAAAAACCTTTATTATCGGATACCGTCCTTATATAAAAAACACACCCTCCAAGTTACAGGTCTCTACGGTCATTGGTTTAATGTGTGCGTCCGTCAGTCAGACATTCAGGACAAAGTATTTTTTATGGTTACATTTTAGTGGCCTATTTGGTTCATTTTATTTCAAATATTCTTATTTCCACGGACTTCATTTTGTTTTACTAATATCCTAATATGTTTCAATCACTCATTTATGTATAAAGGTACATATTTTCGTTTTGTATAAGATCTGAATTTCATTGCTTGTAGTCGCAGTCGTTTCCGAAAGCTCGTGCAGAAAAGAAGAAAGTAACAATAGTTAAAATAATTATGTTCACCGAAATAATGACTCCCACAGAACATACACCCCTAAATATATTACAGGTCGGTGTGAGAGGCGGCTGCGGTTGTATTCCTGCACGACACACATCGCTCACAAATCTTTCACTTTGCATACATCGCGTGCATCGCGTTACGTAACGAACGTGTTATAACAACATTATTACATCACACTCTGCTTATAACACACGTGACAATGACTCCGAATATTGCTTAAATGTTTGCCTCCGCGAGGTTGAACAGAAGGCTCCCATTCTATCCGGAAAGATGTTTTTCTGTCCTCCGGCCAACGCCAACTTTCTGGCCGCTGCGCTAAATGAAATTGCCGCTTTCTGGCTGCGTCGAATAGAAAAATAGTATACTGACCTCGGCCAGTAAAATAAAAAAGCCTCATATCACATTTTTGTCAACCTCTGCTTCGCCTCGGTCGACAATTACGTGTGATCTGAGACATTGTTTATTTTACTGGCCTAGGTGCGTAATGTACTATTACTAGTTCTTGATACAAAAACCAGAGCCAATTCCAGCCAAGATGTTCTTATCATCTTAGAACAAAAAAAGTCAAAGTAGAACCTAAAATACCTAACACAACATCTGATTCTGTTTTGTTGCACGAAGCATCTCTGTAAAGAAGAAAATTTCTATCACAGTTCATGAGAGCTTAGTGACCGATGGACGGTAAAAGGGTCCCGTTTTATCCTTAGGGTACGGAACTCCACGGCATCTCTTCATATATGTATCTCTGGGAGAAAAACCAGCGTATGACACTCTTCGGTACCTATATATACTACTAACTGTCCGCCCCGGCTTCGGACGGATCATCTTTTTTTATAGCCTATGTCACTCGGGAATAGAGTAGCTTTCCAACAGTGTAAGAATTTTTGAAATCGGTCCAGTTGTTTCGGAGTCTATTCAATCCAAACAAACAGACAAACCTTTCCTCTTTATAATATTAGTATAGATTTTTAAAATCGCATTTACATGTTTCTAAAAATATTCTAGTCTTAGTGTAGGTACCGTCTCGTAAACAAATATATCGCTAGTACTTGTAACTATCATGAACTATTTCGCTTGAGCGTTTCTTCAAAGTTTATTATTAATTTTGGAAGCATAAATTAAACACAGCTAACCCAAACCACAGTTTTATAACTTTACCCTATTTGAGATTATAATACAAAATTTGACGTTTGCGGCGAGTGTTAAGAACTTATGTAATATGAAGAAAGTTCATTAAAATAGAACGATCTAATTATGGAACTGTTATAATTGACATAGGTATATAGATATACCTACAAATGAAATAAACCAATTTAGTATGGAAGATGTTTAGGTACTTTGTGCTTAATGTGTAATTAGTGAGATTTAAAATAAATGCCTCCTTTTGTAAATATAGTTCAAAATTTTAAAAACATACTAAATGTTGCTCAAAAGACACCTGCTTTGGTGTTTTTTAAGGGTTAGCAACTTGAAATTTTGCGCAGGGGTTTTTAATAACCTAGAGAATTTTCGATAATCAACCCCCTAAGTGGGTGAAACGGGTGGTTATCGTGCGCAGACGAAGTCGCAGGCAGAAGCTATCACACTAATTTTACGAAACTTTATAATAATAAAGCTTATACATCAAAATAACATACAGGCTATATTTAATAACGATATTTTGTAAAGTACGTCATCATGGGCAGACGAAGTCGCGTGCAGGAGCTATTTATACTAATTTTATAAAGAGGAAAGGTTTGTTTGTTTGGATTGAATAGGCTTCAGAACGGCTGGACTGATTTCAAAAATTCAGAATGACATCCCTACTAATCCCTACTAATATTATAAATGTGAAAGTAACTCTGTCTGTCTGTCTGTCTGTTACGCTTTCACGCTAAAACTACTAGACCAATTTAAATGAAATTTGGTGCAAAGAAAGTCTGGAGCCTGAGAAAGGACATAGGCTACTTTTTAACCGACTGCAAAAAAGAAACGCGGTCGAAGTCGTGGGCAGAAGCTAGTAGGCTATAAAAGAAAGATGATCCGTGCGAATCCGGGGCAGAAGCTAGCTATTAATAAATTGTATAAATTAACTGTTTTTCAATTACGCTGTGCAAGTACTGAGACTGCACTGTCTATGACGAAATTAGTGTTCGCAACTTACAGCCTTCTACTTGTACTTCGACGAGGTTAAATTTAATTTCAACTTTGAGCTAGTATCCATATTAAACTAGAGCTTCACTAAACAAGTTAGGTGTTTGTCTATGACGTCTAACACACCTATGAATATAAATTAAATAATTATAAACCTTGCTCTGTAGATAACAAACATCAAATTAAATTATTGTTAATTGTAATTTATAAACTATAACGGATTTAACTCGCGTATTTTAACGCCAAAGTTTAGTGTAAGACTATCGTCAGCACAGTTGTGCAACGATTATGGAAACCGTAAAGGTTCCGAAACGTCAGCCAATAAAATAAAATAGGTCCACGAGTTAAATCCGTTAATAGTTGTTTTATTCCAATGTGTAATAACCGTGAAGGCATCAGAAATTATTATGTTCTAGCCTATATCCTATAGCATAGTGTACCTCCCCAACAGTGAAATAATTTTTCAAATCGGTCCACTCGTTTTGGAGCCTATTCAACACAAACAAACAAATCTTTCGTCTTTATTACATTAGTATTGATGTAGATAAGTGTCAGAAGCCTTCTAGCACGACAATAACCTTATGAATCCGAGTATAATATTTAAAAACCAATATGGTTGAATATCTTTCAGTTCCGTTGCATGCATTAACATTTATTACAGTACTTAGAGCAGAACAATGGAGGTAAATTACTTAAACTGGACGCTCCGGAACAATAAACGGAATATGCGGTTAATGTTACTTTCATGAATATTAATACTTACCTCTAGATAAACTACAAAAATAATAACAAACGAAAAGCGTCGAATTATGTTTGTAATACCTATTGATTTAGTCCCAAACTGAAGTTTAATAGCTGGTAAAATTCTTGCAGCATCTCTTCTCGCAGTGCCATTATCTAAGAAGCGCTAATATTGACGTGTGTAGGTGACATGAAAAAAAAAGTTGGTACCTATTATGGAACCCTACAGCAGAATTACCGTAGTGTTTTATTTATTTTAGTAATCGGGTGACGAAAACAAAAAATAAGTTGGTATTATGGAACCCTACGGCAGAAGTACCGGTATTCATTTTCGTAATCGGGTCTTACTCTTTTACTAGGTAACTTTTGTTGTTGGGTTTTTATCTTGTTTTCACTTGTCTCTGTAAATTTTCAGTTGTCAAGGTATGAGAGAGACAGATCTCGCGAAATAAAAACCCATGCCAGTCGGACAAACAATTAACAAATTCAATTTATTTTTTTAATCAAATCAAATAAATCCTAGATTGCTATAAAATATCCGTCAGCGACCAAACTAGGCTGTAATCTTAGCCATTTGGCAGAGTAAATTGTTATATGTGTTATTAAAAATCAATTTCATATTGAAGCATGCTGTTCCAATTTAAAATTATGTATTTTTTATCGTGAACACATGAAACAAGGAAAACAATCAGTATTCCATGAACGTGTTCGCCATTTATTCAATACACACGTTACGAACAAGGGAGCGGGACATAACGACGGCTAAAGAACAAACAAAATAAGCTATCACATACTCATGTTAGGATCTGCAGCAGTGAGGTCTCAGTGCTGGCGAGAGCGAGAGGGGAAGAAATAATCAGTATTTTTAATATAACAGATATTTTTAACTTAACCAATAAGTAAATATATCGTTTGTTTTTGTCAATTGGCGAAAGATTGCTTTCCAGCTTACTTAATGCTGCGAGCATTTTTTAAATATTTTAAATTTAGTTAGTCCTAATTTTTATATAGTAAGTGCCTATAT
Source organism: Polylopha cassiicola (assembly GCA_038024825.1). NCBI lineage: Eukaryota > Metazoa > Arthropoda > Insecta > Lepidoptera > Tortricidae > Polylopha > Polylopha cassiicola. The sequence goes on along the minus strand of CP149052.1, from coordinate 12,851,615 downwards.
AAATATTAAAATAAAATAAATGATTTATTAGACGATTTTTGAATAAAAGGCCAAAAAATATACATCTTCCGATGTTGCATCGTGTAGCAGCAAAATATAGGCGATTGGAATGAAACAACTATTAACGGATTTAACTCGCGTATTTTTATTTTATTTTATTTGCTGACGTTTCGGATTCTTTACAGTTTCCATAATCGTAGCACGACTGAGCTGACAATAGTCTAACGCTAATTATTATATAGGCGATTGTTTTGTTTGGAGTTTTCGATTGGGCTTTGGCGGGAATAAGCAAGGTATGTACCTATGTATTGGAAGGATTTCGTAAGAAATTTCCAGATTATATGAGCTATTAGTATTTGGATCTCTTCCGGAGGTATTTCGTGGTTGCCGAGATGGATACTTCTTTCCTGCATGAGTGGTCCACAGAATCAGTATCGGAACATAATAATTCCTTGGTGGTCATTACACATTGGAAAGAAACAACTATAAACGGATATATTTAGCGATAGTCAGCTCAGTCGCGCTACGAATATGGAAACTGTAAAGTTTTCAAAACGTTAGCCAATAAAATTAAATCCGTTTATACTTATTTCCAATTAAGAGTTACTCAACCCGCTCGTTCCCGCGTCACCCCCTCACCCTTAAGACAATAAATGAGTGGCAATCCTCAACACATTACTACAATTGAGTGCGTCGGAACTTCGCCGCTTACTCGGCGCTGCGTCGGCTGCCCTCCGCGCCTTAGCCTTAATGGGCGGTGCTTGATGTCTTCGGATTTTGACTTAGTTTTGATGAGGGTTTTTGGACATATCATCCAACATAGCTGTTATTATCAAGGTAACACGAATACTTTTCGAAATCGGTTTTGGTATGTTGTTAAAGTGAAGGTGCTGTGGTTGTTTTAATTAAGTTAAAATTATGGATAACAGAGAGAGATGGAAGAAAAGACCAATAGAAGTGCATTAACAATATATAAGCAATCACAAATTATATATAAATTCCAATAAACAATGAAACACGTATTCAATTAATCATATGATTTGAGCATGAATTCTTCGAGGAGTAAAACGTTAATATAACTTCGTATAGGTATTTGTTTAAAGCACCATCAATTCCGAGTGGAACATGCCAAGCACGCACCGTCCATTAGGCATCGCACAAACAAATGCACCTTCGCAAACTAAATCGGAAACAGGAAACACGAAAAGTTAACTCCTTAATATTGTCAAGTATGATAATATATTAGGTTTACTTACAAACTGCAGGAATTAAAGAGGCGAATTAGTACCGCCGCTGCACTCGAACAGAACTGCAACTTTTATTGGAAAACTTCCCCCGAAATTTACATATCCTAGGCATTATTAAAAACGCTTGTAAAAGTTAAACGCGTTTGCAAATTCACGGAGAACGTCGACGTGAACTTTATCACCTGGTGCGAGGGATTAGATTTGACAGTTCCGGGGCGAAGTTTAACGTTGCCCCAGATTCTGGCTGAATTTTAAATACGGGATTAAAGAGTTACAGCGTGTTTCACCTGATATTAATCGCTTTAGTCCGCCAGGACTCGATAAGCGACGAGTTAATGTAAATATCATTTGCATTACTAAGTTTAACGAATCTAGATAATTGTAACACTTAGTATCGATGAAGCGGTAAGGGTTGATTTTATATAGGGACAATTTATTTAGTAATATGATTTGATAACACAATTATAACGCTGAGGTTTGAAATTAAATTCAGTTCCAATATTTGTAACACAACGCGAATTAAATCCGTTATAATTGTTTCATTCCAACTTTACTATGAATTTTTCTCATAATATAAAACTTAGGGAAATTCAGCAACTAAAAAGATACGCGAGTTAGGATTGTTAAAGTCTACAATAACTTAGTAATTTGCTGTAACTTTAAAGCTAAAGTACTAGATTTACAGTTAGGTAGAGTAAAGATGTGTACCTACAGTCTCGCCACAGGCTATGACTGTGTTGCGAGCACGTATGTGCCGCCGTTGGAATAGAACTTGCCGGCGGCGCGAGAGCCATAGAACTATAGTATTTTCAGATAATAATATAAGAAAAGGGAATAAAAAAAGCATAACTTTTTTTCGGATCTTCGAGCGTTTGAGTCACCGTCTTTGTCGTAGCTATGGTTGCAAATAATGTCTATTTGAACAGTATTTGTACCTACCAGTAGGTTCTATATAAGAGTTATTTTCACTTAAGTCTTTTACTTATTGATTCTGTTTAAATATGGAAGGAGATGACAATGACGTTGGTGCATGGCAAGTGCAAGCATGGTTTGATATCAATGGCGGCATTTTTGTGATTCAATATAGGTAGGTATATATATTAAATTTGTTATGATGGAAACCATTAAGATGTTATTATTACTTGTCTCTTGACCTTTGAATGTAAAATTGTACTGAATTGACACACACAAACCGAACGTCACATAGTTTTCATTCGCGTATATCAACTCCATTCAATTTTGCATTCGTAACGTTTTTATCGATTGGCACTGGTCTACAAGCCCTTGATACGTCTAACTTTCAAGCTATGGGACTTTAAAAATACCAGAATCGTTAGTAACCATGGCGACGGTAACTCGAATCTCAGACTCGCCCGCGCCGAGTCTCCGTTTTCCAACAAGGCGACACAGTAAAAACTCGATTCGCCGAAACGTGCTGCAACCAGAAACTTTCGGCAAAGCGAGAGCGTGGCAAAGTTGCGCAAACTTGCACCTCCGTAATTGGGCAAATATAGGAGCGCAAAGTGCAACTTTGAATTATAACGAATGCGTAAGGATTTACTACAGCCTAGCTGCATGGAAGAGATTTATAAGCGCTTGACAGGACAAGTTGTTTCGCTTTTACAAAGGGTTAAAGAAAATAGAATTTGACAAATCTATTGTAAACCAAAGGGGACAAAATATACAACAGCCAAGGTACCAAAGTATTATCTCGCATTGCGGTTTTTTGTTCTGCAGGCGTTGAAGATCTGTGTTATTAGATTAATTCATGAAGGACTTTAAAAATCTTCTTGGTTTGTAAAAAAAGGGAAATCAGCATCGATAAAAAGTATATTTGTATTTTATTTTAAATCTAAAGATATTTTCTTCTCTCGCAATTATAAACAAATTATTTGAGAAATACAATAACCCATTTTACGTGTCATGAATAAAATAACGAAAAATAAAAATACTCAGGCGCCGCGAGTACAATATTTGAATTTATGACCGAGACGAATCCTATAAAAAAATAACAAAACCTAATATTTAAGTTCTTATTTTTAAGGCTATTGTTACACTTAACATACTAAACGCAGATCTAAATTCCCAAAATTGAAGGCTTGGAAGCACCTACTTACAATTAATTAGATAACCAAAAACTTTTGGAAAACTCTCTGTCACATATATAGGACCTTCTTGAAATGTATTTAAATAGATTTTCTCGGTAATAATATTAAATGTCAATTCCTACATTAATTACATTGAATTCTAAAAGTTACATAATTTAAGACGTCGCTTTTTCTAAACATTACTATCTAAAATTATTATTTTCCATTTTAAACGCTGTGTGTAAGTCAAGCCTAATTTCTCCCCGAACCAAAATTAGATTTAGAAGTAAAAGTGTAAATAAAATTCAAAACACTCGTAAGTTATGCAAATATTATGAAAACCGTGTAGAAGTACGTATTATCTTTAGAAATACTTTTTCAATTTTAATATTCCATTTGACTCGACATCACAATGGATAAACCGCAATTATATCATAAAAAGACGTCTGTCTTAATAAAATTATGACCTTTTACGTTTATTGCTTTGTAATTTATTATGTCAAAATGCTGCTTGAAATAAAAATGAAACTATGAAACATGTTGAGACCTGTACATAATTATAATATTACTTAAGCATCTATTCTTATTCGAAATTGTGTTTTTTCATTAGATTTATAGAATATTTAAAAGTAATGTTTCTTTATCTTGAAAAAGATATTAACATAATAATTATTAATATGAATAAATTTTGTTTATTTTTGTATATATCAAAAGAACCAAACTGAACTCACTAACTGTTCAGTAAACGTCATCAATGTTTGCAAGAAATTTACGTCATGATGCTTAATTACGGAAAGATAGTCGGATGTCAGAAAAACGTGAAAAATGCAATAATCATGGTCATCGACAGGATTTGAATCCGCGACCTCAGGTCTGTAGGTATTTAGTTGTTTTCTTATCTACTATTAAGCTTACAAGTAGAAAATCAAACCAGGTTCGAAATTAGTACATAATCGTATAAAAACGTTAGGTACCTACACAAAAAATGACAATTAATCGGGAAAAAATAATGACCGGCTATTAATTTATGAAAAAAGTGTCATCACGGCGCTATCTTATATTTAACCTTTTTTTTTAATTGCACTTAATTTATGGATACACCTAAAACCTTTATTGTAAATAAATAAAGTATAAACCTTTTTGAAATTAAAAACCAAGCAGGAGACAGGTAAAAGCTGTTTTCTGTATCTCGTAACACTTAAAGCGTGGAAGTGCATGCACACAAATAGACTGCAGTTGCAGTTGCATCTGTCTCCGTGCTCTAATGAATGTCCGGGTTTTGTTACATGAAGAAAGTTGAATAAAAATTTGCCAGTCATTGCTGGAAACTAGGACGTTTGCGTAGCGTGTGAATAATTGTAATAAAATTAAATATAGTTGCCTACTGCTGGGTCCTTAGGAATATCTAGAGGATTAGACTTACTTTACCCTCTGGTGAGAACAACGAAAAAACTGAAATGAAATTAATATTTTTTGATGCCTTCGCGATTATTACACATTGGAATGAAACAACTATAAACGGATTTAACTCCGTTTGGTTGACGTTCTGTTGTATTAAATCCGTTTATAGGTGTTTCATTCGAATGTATAATATAATTAGGTACCTACTTTAACAAAAACTAACGAAAACATCGCTAAAGAAAAGCGCAAATTACGTAACGTAATCAATTAAGTACCTACATAATATAATGTGTAATGAACCTCGCTCCGGCCTTTAGACAATATATATTTACCCAAAAAATCTTTGCTCCTGGACCTAGGCGTTCCCCAGGGATTCCTACACATATTACAAAAATCATAATCCTTTTATTGCCTGTCGGCTAATTGCACACTCAGCGCAAAACCAACGGTGTTAATTCCATTTTTATTTGTCCCCCTTTTAATTTAAGTGTTGCCACTTTTTCCGTCACTCCCAAATTCCGTAATTAGTCAAATGAAATCTCATGCAAATGACTTGTTAATTACCGCGCCGCTTGTTCATTTGCGTAAAAGGCTTGGCTTCTCTATTGCGTCTTAACAGGTGTTTTATACATCTTAAAAATATACGATTGTTTCTTTTTAGGCGTCAAAGAGATAACCAAAAAAATTGATCACGTATTTTTTTCCTTTCTCAATAGAACAACAAATGAGTAAGACAAGCGCTTCAAATTCGGGAGAGGGTGCTGACGACGTCATGTTATAGGAGTATAAATTGTACCATACTTATCGTCATGAGGCCCCGTCATGAACTCCAGATATTTTTTTTTTGTTTGCGAAAAAAAAAAGTTTAATAATTTTCAATAAAGCAGCGTCGTCATCCCTATTAAAAAAGTATTACAAAAAAAAAATACAATGGCCTGAAACTGGTATAAGCAATACGGTTATCATAGTAGCTCCATTTCTGCTTTATGAGGATGTTAAGCAAACTAAAGTGAAGATCTTTAGGCTAACTAAGAAGATTGAACATTTAGCACCATACTACTAATATTATACAAGAAGGTAAATTTTAAAAATCAAAGCATTGATTTAAAAATTACCACTTATCCTCTAAAGGCCAATGAATCAATTTGATTCGGTATGGGAGTCATACTGGATGAATGATGGGACAATAGGAAATGGCTACAGGCTTCTTTGTTTCAATATTGAAAACACTGGCCCCTAGGCGAGAACAGATCAATAATAGCATACGATTTTGCTTTCGATTCGTTTGATCGCTATATCGATTGGGACTTGTCTAGGGGGGCAGACTTACCACCAGATCTTGTATAATATATATATATTTTAAAAACATTGCATAAGACTATTGTCAGCTCCGTCGTGCTACGATTATAGAATCTTTAAAGGCTCCGAAACGTCAGCCAATAAAATAAAATATGCGAGTTAAATCCGTTAAAATTGTTTCAATGCAAAGGTTTGTTTGTTTGTTTTGATTGAAAAGGCTCCAAAATGACTGGACCGATTTGAAAAATTCATTGACTGTTGGGAAGCTACACTATTTCCGAGTGACAAAAAAAAAATCTGGGCGAAGCCGGGGCGGACAGCTAGTATTTTATAAGCTTATACTGTGATCCCTGAATCATTAAAAAAAAATTTAACGTTTACGAATTAATTGTTGACAAAACCAAACACTAATTGCTCAAAGCGTTCAAAGTTTTTTATTGTTTTTGTGTTGATATAATTTACCTAATTTGTATATAGGTGCCTAAGCTGACGATAGCTCATTAAAACAACATAACCAAACAATCTAAGATTTGTAACCAAACAAACTTAAAGCAGAAATTAGGAAGTCACAAGTGACTTACATTTGGCAGTCAATTATGGGGTGGTTAGTTAGGCGTCATAAGTTCGGTCAACTTCGGGGAAGTTCGGGAAAGTTCGGTGCGCGGCCGCAGTGCGAAAGTGCCGAAGTTACCACTTTGTGATTTTCCATTAACGATTTATATGCTTTGAATCACATGTACGGGACTAGTCTTATTCGGACAATGTTTGCTTTGTTATTTAGTAGTATGAAATGTTTGTTCATCTAAATATAAGCTTATCTTTCAGAATAAATAGTGAGTCTAGAGAGTTAGCATTTGTAATTGTGTTTTTATTATGTATTTTATTTTGTATTTGTTTATACTTTATTACACAAAAACTATCAGAAGTAAAGTGGAAGTGAATGGAAAACTTAATGCCTAGAGGTATTTCCACCAACTAACCTTAGAGTCATATAGAAAAAAAACGGTTCGCAGGTACAACCTATTACAAAAACAAAAATAATGACAAGCAAAAATACTATACCTAAGGCAATTATCTATATATATAAAAGAAAGTCGTGTTAGTTACACCGTTTATAACTCGAGAACGGCTGAACCGATTTGGCTGAAAATTGACGGGGAGGTAGCTCGGAGCCAGGAAAAGGACATAGGATGTTTTTATCACGTTCCAGTGAAAAAAAAAAGGAAAAAATATTAAGCTGATTTGTTAAAAATAGTATAACAAAACGCAACAAATAACAACTGTCAAATCGACATTGCCGGGCGGGACGAAGTCTGCCGGGACCACTAGTACTATATAAATATGAAATACCGAAGACATACATAATTAATTAGGCGATAACAAGACAATTTGAATATTAGCATAATCTAAATTTATAGCTAGATAACGAAATGTTTATAGATATCAAACCTGTCCAGAAGAAACTTCCGGCGCAACAATAAGCACAGAAAAAATGTAAATAATTATATTACACAAAACGCTAGGTCAGGCATTTGGGTTTAACCCGCGTCAAACGGACAGACGGACGGATTACAACAGCTGGCTTGAATTGATCACGGGAATTATTACAATGATAGCTTTGAAAATGAAAAAATGCGAAAAGTGAGTTAGGTCACTTCTCCTTGAGGGCTTGAAAGACGTCACTGCATTGTTGGGATATGAGATGAAAAAATAAAAATAATAATAATAATATTCTATTTAATTTAATAAATTATGTATTTAATTGAGTTTACGTGGTAATGAAACGATTAGACATACGAAATTTATCCGCAACACGCTTCGTTAAACGGGCAATTAAATTATTCTTTAATTTAATTATTTTTAAATGAATTTGCATTCCTTAATGGTTGGACAAGAATTTATAATTTTGGCTTACCAAATGATAATTAAGACCTCTTCTACAAAATAAATAAATTAGAATTTGAACAAAGACCATTGTACAGTTAATGCAAATATGTAGGCAAAACTAAATAACGTAAGGTATACACGCTCGAAAATTCACCAATAATTTTCTAAAGAACTGCCTACTTAATTCTTTTTAAATAGGCTCTGACTTACTTTAACTTTTCATTAGTGGAGCCATAATCAAAATAACGCACGGCCCTAGTACGGTCAAAAATACGGTCAAAAAGGGTCAAAATCCTTTAAAGTTAGTACGACACTTAAACCCTTTTTCTTTAGAACACTAAATTTTATGTATGGTTGTATCATGAGGGAGTTTAGCATACAGTAAAGTTGAACGGCTGCCTGCTGAACCCGATACCGACCTTAAAACTCAAGTTGCCGACTAACTTGTAAGAGACTTGGCTTCTTTCATGCGAACTTCTTCTTCAAGTGCCCGTTAATCCATCGACAGTATCAATCGCACCGTGTTCCTAAAGTTATAGAAAAATCGACCTTATGGTGTACGAAATAGGTAGTCACGTAGATTGGTGAAGCAAAGTTTAAATTTACCCCTTTGATGTTGGAGCCGATATCACGTAGTTCCAGTCTTTGACAATATAGATCTGAATTGGCTTTGTAAAGTAAATGGATGGATTTTAGCATTTTTTTGCAGTAATGAAAAAATACTACGGTAATCTTTATTGTATGGAATGTTAATTTTGTATATCTGGAGATATATAATGGGTTCAATATTGTCGTGGTCGGTATGCTACGATTAGAATATAATAATATATGTATGTTAAAATGAGCTATTTTTTTTACTAAAAAAAGAAAAGTTCATAATTTTCTCCCAACTTTAGAAAAAGTCAAGTGTAACCAAAAAGTACAATGAATTACTACGTAAAAAAACTTTTAAAATAAATATGAAAAACGGAACACTCAATTTCAAAGTCTAAACCATACACTAACTTGTTTGTAAGAAAAATTTCACGTTCTATGCTTTATATCTTAAAAGATATTTTCACTACTATAACATGTTAGCATAAATATTATTAGTCAATCGTATGAAATTTCTATATATCCTGGTCACGGCAACAATGTGCCTGGATACGATTATGATGTAGGTATTTATCGATATTTTTTTTTAATGGGCCTTTACTGCAAAACCGGTGTATGGGCGAGCTTCCAGATGGGATGCTTCACAGCCTCTCAACATGCATCTGGGGCGTCTATTCCGGAGCACATTAGCTGCACAGCTCGAGTCCATCGCGAGTTGTTTTTCCTCAGTTATTACGCCGCCCGTCTCCGCCTTGACAAGGGTAAATCCCCTTTCTTCATATTCCCGTCCAAACGTGTCGGTTTTTATGTCTGTCCACACAAATAAATACATGTACGTGGAACGTGCCAAATGTGGACAATATTTACTGACACGCTCAAAACGTTTAGACATGACGGCATTGGATAAAATGGACGTTATTTTTTTGTTTTTTGTAACCTTCAGGTACTTACTTAATATTTTATTTCAATAACATTTTATTTCAAAGATCGACTGAAAATATCTATTAAGTTTTCTGTAAAAATTACAAGCCTTGTTACCAAAGACAAGTTTTAATTTCTCATGTCTCGGTGGAATAATTGAAATACGAAACGTCGGAATGAAACAATTATAACGGATATTTTTGTTAAACTATCGTTAGCTCAGTCAGCTTCGAATATGGAACTGTAAATTTATCGAAACAGCAGCAAATAAAGTAAAATACACGTATCAAATCCGTTACAATTGTTTCATTACAAACATAACTTTTTATTTATTTATTTACAGCAACAACTTAAAAAAACTACACCAAGTCTTCTGGTCCAAGATCCCAGAGCGATCTGACGTAACTTATTTTCTGACGAATGAAACCTTAAGATTTCAGTAGCGTCTAGAGTGCCTTGAATATCTACGGGCTTGTGAAAACTGTCAGAGTGACACCAGGGCTGGTACCAGGTGAGAAAGGTGACTAAAAATAAGAGTTATCTTACTTATTTTCTCATGGCTCATTTTTATATATATCATGTAGAATATTATTTTAAAGTAATGGATATAAGTGTCAGACACTTGAGATTGACCAGAACTTTTGTCAGACACTTTTAAGCTATCCAAAAAATGGATCTCAAAGATGGATGAACATAAGCATATCATGTTTAGGCTCATTCGACTCGGTATGACGAGCACTTTCTAAATAGAATATGATGATGGTAGTGTTGATGATGAATCCTGAAGACTACTATGGATCTCGAAATTGGATGATCATAGGCATATTGAGTAATCGGTTACTGAGTAATCAAATTAGTAATTGGATTACATTTGTAATCGATTGACGCCAACACTGATTGAAACAGATAATGCTCGTCATAGCGAGTCGAATAAGCCCAAACACGGTATGCCTATGATCATCCAACTTCGAGATCCATAGTAGTCTTCAGGATTCATCATCAGCACTACCATCATCATATTCTATTTAGAAAGTGCTCGTCATACCGAGTCGAATAAGCCCAAAAACGATATGCCTATGATCATCCAACTTCGAGATCCATAGTAGTCTTCAGGATTCATCATCAACACTACCATCATCATATTCTATTTAGAAAGTGCTCGTCATACCGAGTCGAATGAGCCTAAACATGATATGCTTATGTTCATCCATCTTTGAGATCCATTTTTTGGATAGCTTAAAAGTGTCTGACAAAAGTTCTGGTCAATCTCAAGTGTCTGACACTTATATCCATTACTTTAAAATAATATTCTACATGATATATATAAAAATGAGCCATGAGAAAATAAGTAAGATAACTCTTATTTTTAGTCACCTTTCTCACCTGGTACCAGCCCTGGTGTCACTCTGACAGTTTTCACAAGCCCGTAGATATTCAAGGCACTCTAGACGCTACTGAAATCTTAAGGTTTCATTCGTCAGAAAATAAGTTACGTCAGATCGCTCTGGGATCTTACTCTATTCAGTCAAATTGAAATGCGCGACAGGCTGCCAATCCGTTGCAAAGTGTCATCAAAGTAGTAGTGGGACCTCCTTCATAGGGCGCGAAGGTACTGCTGGTCATGGTAGACCTCGACGGTCTCCCGCGACGTGTGGTCTCCTGGTTACCATGGTAACCACCAGCTGACCCTTCGGTTCTGACAGGTCGGCCATTACTGTACGGGTTCGTCTGATCAGTTCTACCGTGGGTTATAAGGATGGGTTGGCCGTCTTTTAAATCGTACATCTTTCCATTTATCATTGCCGTGTTACCTTCGACCCTGACGTTCTGGCGCCGTGTGATCACCTCCGAGTCAGGTCTACACGAAGTCCCGTATACCTAGGAAGTTATTAATTTGGTGTTTAATTTTGAATTATGTACATCACGCTGCTTTTTAATACCTATATAAACCTAATGTTACTCTATTAAAGATTCTACCTAACGAGGTTTAAATTTAAATTCATATATAGCGACCTATTTCGTGTTAAGTCATTGCAAATAGGTAGTACTTATTACAAGATTCTTTGTATAATATGGTTTTTGGTACCTTCTGTTTTACTTAGCTATTTTTAATCTCACATCGCTTAGCTACTAAAATAGGTAATTCTTAATTAATTCGTTTTTTAACTTTTACCGTCTGCTTAATTCTCACAAAGTCATTTCAGCTGTCATAATAACCCAATGGAAAGGGTATTTTACTAATGTGACAATTTCAGATTTTAATTTATTTTTACTCGTAAACTTGTGTAATTTTACAATCTGATTGCACGCTGAACCCTTTGTTAAGTTGCGTCTTAAAATCATTGTTTGTATACTTGCTAATTTTGTATAATTACGGGGAACCAAATAAATAAATAAAGGGTATAAAAGTACCTGTTGATTGCCTCTAGTCCTGGTGACAACAGTACAAATCCTTCTTCGGTTCCCAAGGGGTGGAAACTCGTACTTTGCATCCCCAGGGAGAACCGCCCCCGGATACACCTCCAAACTGGCAAGACATTCATAAAAAAAACATACAAAAAAAATTACAACTAGGACATGCATTTCTTTACAAACGTTTACACCGCTGTAGGTTTTGTTTGGCTTTCAATATCTTTGTTTGGTTCCGGTTTGAATTTTGCAAAGGAGTTTTGAAATTAATTTAAAGATTATTTTTAAACCAGAGTTGTGGTTTACAATAGTTTTAGTTAAATCTTAAGTACTGGAGATGTCTTCTTTCTCTTTCAGACAAGGATTTTCAGTTATAATGAGGCCTTGCTGGCTGTGCCTTATATGCATTACAGGGTTGCGAAGCTTTGCACATGCTTAAACATTGGTTGCATGTACTCTCCTAATAGTGTCTTGTATCCACTTAGGATGTTTCTTCTAAAATGTGTATTGTAAAATTACTCATACTGGAGTAATATTTTTTTGTAATTGTGTAGTAACATGTTACGAATAAGTCTCTAGGAGCGTTCCGAGGCTCATTTAAGAACGCTAAAACATTAAATTTGCATCACGGATTTCTTAGTAGTTTAAAATAATGAAAGCGGCTGTATTAGCAAGACTCTTGTCTAGAGGTAATAGCAAGAACCTAAATTTTAATCTGAAAAGCATTCTTCATTGATTTATGATTTAAATCGATAGTTGAATAGCAAAGCGATAAAAATGTTATTGTTTTCTATTAATTTATTGACGAAATATTTATACTAAACGACACGTGCATGGCAAGATAGTTTATTCGATTCAAGTACGCTTCTATCATCAAAATCATATATAAAAATTAATCAAGCACATTTGGTATTTTGGACACTAGACTATTTCAATTTAGATCAACTAAAAAACCTAAGATTAGGTAGCATAAATTAAAAAAAAAACGAAGGCTACATGGTTTCACTCAGGATCTTTCTTATCGTTCTATTTTCCTTAATTATATTTATATAATATTTTGCGATTTTACATACTTACCGCCGTTTTACTTATGATTTTTTTAAACACCAAGCAAGACGTTGTACAACATTGGCGATATAAAAGTACTTAAAATAATACCATGGAAAGAGAGTTTTAAGGAGTAATAATGGGGCATGATAAAACGTCATATGTAAATATATTTAAAAACCATTTCTTACAATAAAAAAATACAAATATTTAATGGAATTGAAACGCGCGACAATTAGCCAATCCATTGCAAAGTGTCATCACGGTAGTAGTGGGGCCGCCGTCGAAAGCTCCTACAGTACTACTGGTCATCGTAGATCGTGATGCTCTGGACGTTCTTGTTGCTCTTCTGGTAGTAGATCTGGTAGTAACTCTACCAGCAAAAACAGGTTTGCGAGTACTGGTAGTCGTTCTATCCTGGTACAGCTCTGGTCTTATGATGCGACCACTACTATCGATGGGATTGCCAATTCTATCGTATGTCATACCATTTATGACAACAGTGTTTTGATTTACATAGACATCTGCGTTAGTTGCTTGGAGTAGCTGCTTGTCGCCGTACGCAGGTCTACAAGTTGTGCCGTATACCTGAAAAAAAAATATGACCGACGTAATTTCCGTGCTTCCTCTTTGCCGTGCTGATAACTTTAAGAACGAATTGTTGACTAAACATACACAACTATACACACATACAGTAGGTATATTGTATAAGTTTAAATAAGTTGTTGGATGACTCGATTTTGTTAATATTTCCAATAGGATTGAGTGTCTTTGCCAGGAATATTCGTTTACTTTGTACTATAACGGAGAAGGGTAGCTAGGACAATAATAACTTAAAGTAACCAGCAAGAAATATTGAAAAATACCTGTCGATTGCCGCTGGTCCTGGCGACGACAGAGCAAATCCTCTTTTGGTACCGCGGAGGGTGATACTCGTACTTACGACCTTCTGACATTGAAGCAACTGGACGAATCTCCACGGTTCCCACAAAACATTCATACAAACATACAAAACATATCAACACTAAAAAATGCATTTCTAGTGAATACTTTTACACTGTAAGGAATTTCGTTTGGTCTTATAAATTTGTTTGGTTCCGCTTTCATTAGTGCGATGGATTGTTGAGATTAATTTCAAGATTATTTTTTTAGCTGCATACAGAATAGTTATCGAAGGCGCGGGAGGTTAGAATTCAGTAGAAATAAGTATTGAACGTAATGAATGATATTTATGTACTTACAAAGACAAAAGTAGAAAAATTTTAGATCCCCAGTGGGACTTCTACTCTTGTCTTTGTACAAAAATATCATTATAATTAAAAACTAATGGTATTGAACGAAGAATATCAATCAATTTCGATTGATAGATCGAAGTTAATATTAATGTGTGGAATTCAAAATACTTGGTATATTGCTTAATATAAATAGCATCTTACCCTATAATCACTTGCATCTGACTCTCCTTGCATTAGTTTGAGCCTCGGTTGCATCCGGATCACACGTTCTGTCCTAATTAGCTTAATTAAACTTTCAGAACTAACATCTAAAATTATATGAAACGAACAAGGTATATACTGTTTAGTTCACAGTTTTAGATACTGTGGTTTTAGTTCCAAATCTAGTTGGAAACTATATTATAACTTTAGTAATTAGGATAATTTCAACTAGCTTCAATATTGTTTATGTACATACAATGTTTGTTACAGATCTCGGGTGTCGGTGGTAAGTAACTGAGTTAACTAGACTAATACATTAATAAATAATAAAATCCGAATACTTCCAAATATGAATCTCCGTATTCTTTGGTTAAACCCAAAAGAAGCAGTCAAAATAATAACCAAAAACCCGAACACTATAAATAAAGAATTAAAAATCGTGACCAGAATACGAGGGGAGTAGCAAAAAAAATAAAAACATCCTTCCGTTCCCGAAGGGAAAAATATGATATTGCTTTTAAATATGAAATATTACGCCGAAAGTGTAGTATATGAAGAAAAAGGGGTTTACCCTTGTCATGGCCCGCTTACTCGCCGCCCGGATAACACGATGTGTCTTCATTCTGAAAACAATGAATTGGTATTAGTGGCCCACTTTGTTATTGTATTTTTGACCGGAAATTCAGAAGTCGACCTCTCTTACGCCCAAATGTTGTGAGAAAGGAGTAACAGGCGTAAGTAATGCTGCTTATTGAATTTTTGCTAACATTTTTCATATATTGTTAGGGAGTTTTCTACATATTAGGTACCTATTTGTTTTATCGCATACTAATATCGACTTTGAAAGTAATTGTAGACATCTTTTGGATGACAAACCTAAACTTTGCGTCATTAAAAAAGTATATGACCCAAAGAACAATTAAAGTGAAAATCTCAACTTGTCAAATAAAAGACTTGTCATTTTGGGAACGTACATCCAAAGTGTTTCTACGCTATAACATTTTATCGGTTAAGCTTAAAGATGTCTTACGCTAGAGACACTTAGCACAATCGCTCGTCAACGCGAAGTATGTCAGAACAATAACTGTCAAGTGCATATTGACAACAAGGACTAACTAAGTACTTGTGGTTATACTAAAGGGCCAGTACATACTGAAGGGAGGTATTTAGACAAAGATGTCGATTCGAGGCGCAGTACTGGTAGATTTGGGCTGGGTTTTTGTTTGTGTATGTTTTAAGATGAAGTTTGTTGCAGATATTTTTGATGTACCTACCGAGTTCAGTTTGATGAAGCGTGTTGTGTATTTGTCATAGTTAATATTAAAATTAAAATACCTATCGCAGCAATAATATAATTAGGTTCAAACTCGTCATTTATAAGCTCATGGCCACTTAGTATTCGACTTATAAATACTTAGGTACAGTAGTTGTAAGACTGCTCCGAGTCTGCGGTTGCGAGTCAGTCAGTTCGGTTAATTACGCTCGCTGTTGCTGTTCGTTATAGTCTGCATTCGACTTGCTCAGAAATAGGAAGCTGTGCCGCTGCAACAGACTTAACTCTTCCTTCAAGTATTTAGGGATTTGGATGTTTGACTTATCAAGAACTTTTTATTGCGGAGTTTTGGTATATTGAGCCTGGATGTTGTATATGAGATGTGTTATTAAAGTGTATAATTCTTTGTCTTGGAATTTTAGTAGAATAGGGATGACGATTGGAGGCGTATTTATTCTTTTCTCAAACACCAAAAAATTACAAACATATGTGAGTGATCAGCAGTGGGGGTTCCTGGGGTCGCATTGTGATATAAATTGTACAATAACACGACGTCACGACCCCTCACTCCCGAACTATAGAAGCGCTTATCTTTGTCATTTATTTATAGTGGAAAGAAAAAAAAACGTATCCAAAATTTTTGGTAATCTACATGATGGACAAAAAAACAGTCGTTAGATAGGTATTCATCCTAGGTATTCATATACCACGTGAACTGGTAACATTAATGTCCTTTTTTAATTAAACAATAAAATAAACGAATAATTAATTTACAAATGTGAAATGTAATGTCTTTTTATTAAAGACGATTTTTAAGCGGCAAGAATTGTCGATGTCATCACTTTTAAGAAGAATTTGAATAAAAAAATATGTAACATCGTAGGATGTATACCACAAACTGGCCGTAATTAGCATAACTAGAAATTCCTCAGTGATATGTACGTACTAGGTATATTTAATTAGAGTGGACATTGTGTTTAGTCTAATTAAGTGGACGTAATTAGTATTAATGCAGAAGACAGATCAGTAATAGTATTTCAGGTCATTACTACCAACTAGGTTATAAAATATTTAAAATAATCTATAAGTATATTAAAAAAAAAAATCTGTAATTAATTCAGCACTTTAATCGACTATTTTATTAAGAAAAGTCTTATTCCATTGACGTTTGCTGGTAAAACAAAATTATGTATAACCAAAATACAAATTATAAAATAAAAAACAAAAATGATCGCTGACGAGCACCACTGCAATTAACTTCTCCAGAATAAAACAAAAGTGGCCAATCATTATATGATATTATTATACATTATGGCATCGCCCGGATCCCTTTTTTTTATTGCCTATGTCACCCGGGATTAGTGTAGCTTTTCAACAGTGAAAGAATTTTTAAAATCGACCCAGTCATTTAAGAGCCTATTCAATCCAAACAAACAAACGAACTTTTCCTCTTTGTTATATTAGTATAGGCTAGCTTTTGCGCGCGACTACGCGTGGAATTTTATACAACATTTCATCCCCCCTTTTAACCCCTCAGAATCCTTTTTTTGCGATCAAAAGTAGCTTATGTCTTTTCATAGGCTCTAAACTATATGTGTATCAAAGTTCATTTAATTCAGTAGTTTTAGCGAGAAAGCGAGACAGACAGAGTTACCTGTTTTCGCATTTTTCATATTATTATTTAGGATTAGTGTAGGCTTCGTGGTCGCTGGTATTGTTAAATGTTAATAAAACGCCTACATATAAATTGTGGACTGTATTTAAATGATTTTGTAAATGGCGGATGAGTAGACTCGCGTTAGGTCGGAAGACTCGGAACAGACTGGCAGTGTTGCTATTGATCCTACAATTAGGATAGTGAAAATATTCATTTAAAAATGTCGTCTTTTATACTAATACTAATACTAATTACTAATTACTAATCTTATTATAAAGAGGAAACATTTGTATTTTTGTATGTTTGTAATGAATAGGCTCCGAAACTACTAGACCGATTTCAAAAATTCTTTCACCTTTGGAAAGCTACATTATCCCCGAGTAACATAGGCTATATAATATCACGCTAGGTCTTATAGTTGCGGAGCAGTAACCGAAAATGTTTCAAAAACGGGGGAAAAGTATCGTTTCTGAGGCCTTCCGTGGCGTGCGCTGAGCATATAGTTAAAGTTATACAAAAATGCTTTATGGGTGAATTGTTCATCTTAACATTATCTTTAAAAAAAATCTTAAGTCCCCCCGTGCGAAGCCGGGTCGGGCCGCTAGTATTTTTATAAAATGCATAATTCCACCCTCAATTTTCTAAAAGAGCTGGTAGTTGGTAGTCCAGGCTCCATTTCACGCACTCGCGCTGTAATGGCTACTTCGCCCGCGACACTTGTAAAATTTCCCGCTCCGCTGCCCACCTTATCTACTAAAAAGGATTTATATGGATGGAAAAATAGTAAAATACTTTTATGTTAGAGCTATTTCAATCTGATATTTTTCTATTTTAATACTTGGTTTAGGTTTCATAAAATTGAGCGTTGTTTTATAACTTACTTAAATGGTAATATAATTATGATCAGTGACGCTCATGGTGTAGCTGTGCTCGAAAAAAAATGTAAAATAAAGGTTCCATTAAATTTTGACAATGTCAAGAAAAAAAATGCTGGCAGTTATAATTTAAATTAAGAAAAATACTAAGGCACGGGGCCATCTTGTGATTTATTAGTTATTTGCTATATTTTTATAATTATTATTGGGTTGGTATACCTATTGAAATTTAATTTCATGAAAATCTGGTAAAGATTCGTTGCGTGGTTGAGATTAAAACACTTAAACATAAATAAATTATCTAGGTACTGTATAAATCCGTTAGAATTTCCTCTTGTGGTTATTTAAAGCCCATTAAGAAATCTTGTATAGATTTTGATAATTTATTCAAGCTAACAGCTAATTATAACCGGTCGTACCCGGTCTTATCCGGATCAACCCGGTTCAGTGCGGTTTCGCTGTCAATTAATATCCTTGCACAAGACTTGCGGAATTTCTAGGCGCAGACCTGCGGTGAGACCTAGATGCTATGTATTGATTGTTTATTATGTACTCCCATTATATGTTATTTTAGGTCAATTATAATAAGCTTATATAGGGTAGCTTATATTATGATAAATTAAGGCAGCTCTATAGTAAATTCTGCCCAATTAGGGGATGATTTCCATGACTAACTATTTTCCTTTCCAGGTATTTAAAATATCTTCTTACCAACATTTACCCTTAAGAGGTAAGAGACAGTAGAGGTACGAGATAAGACGTTACACATTTTTGTATGCATTAATGCACTATTTTAAAGTTACTGTAGAGATTGGATCTTTACTACGCCAGGCCTGGCCGAACACCGATTCTGAGTTTATTGTTCGTTTAGAGTCACACAATATCCTAGTCATCCGCCACTTTTCTAGCCGGTATTAATAACATTTTTACTCCTAATAAGTATAATAATGTAATCATCATCAGCCCGTCGCAGTCCACTGCTGGACATAGGCCTCTCCAATTTCACGCCACTTTGCTCTATTTTGGGCTGCTTACATCCAGCTCCTGCCAGCCATCTTACGCAAATCGTCACTCCACCTTGCCTGAGGACGTCCTACACTACGCTTGCCGAGACGCGGTCTCCACTCTAGAACACGTTTGTTTGGTGTGCCTGCATGGAGGTAAAAGCCCATAATCGCCACGCTGGGCAGGCGGGTTGGCGATCGCAGGGCGTAGCTTCTTGCTTCGATGACGCTGCTGCCCGTCATCGACCGAAATTTAGCTACCTAATAATGTAATATGATGTTAATATTGTTAATGCAACCCTTGTGATTATATTATTATCAATGTCATGCTTATCTAAATAAATTTCTGATGATATGGCGGTTATTACACATTGGGACATTTTGTCAGACTGACGTCAGCTAAGTCGACTTCGAATATGGAAACTAAAAGGTTTCCAAGCGTCAGCAAAAAGGGACTTATACAAGTTAAATCCGCTTTAGGTGTTTCATTCAAAATATACATTAATTTGCGATTTTAAATTAATTAAAATACTAGTAGGTTAATCTTTTAAATACAAAGACTTGTATGTAGGTATATAGGCAAGGCAAATCTAAATGTTATCTTTAATATTTTATGAGGATTTACATAGGTTGTGTGTGTTTAGCGAAGTTTCTGGAATACGATTCGGGATGGTCCGCTGAAAGTTTCAACGATGAAATATACTAAAGTTTTGTATGAAATATTTCCGACAGTAGTCTGTTATGGTAATTTTTTGATGTTCTTTGGACACGAGTATCTACTCGCGGCTTACAGGATCGACTAATGTAGATGGTAAAGTTATTCACATAATTACATTCGAGACGATATAAATAATATTATTGCCCCACGGGAAGATGGTAAAAAGGTCTATATTTAGTACTGAATTTCTTAAGAATCGGTTCAAAGATTTAAGTTTAAGAGAGTCACAAAATCGCTTTTGCATTTATAATTTTAATGTGACTTCCTACTTTACGTTAAATGTATTTTTACCTATTAAATTATTTTACTCAGCTGTTACTTATTACCTTATAACAAAACATCATTAATTTAAAATATAAAAATACTTAATAATATTTACTTACTTCCTCAAAAGCCTTTCTTTTACAAAGAAAATAATTAAAACTTCCCTTTTAACTGCCGTTTGCCATTTTAAGAAAAATTCGTTAGCCCCGGATACTCGGCCTGAATTTCTATTAGAAAAAGACAAAGAACGATTGTACCGGGTGGGAATCAATTAAGGACCGGCAGATACTGTCTGTCCGTCCATCTGTCCGATAACGCGGTATCTAATTTCAAAGATTAAATTCCCATTTATTGTGTAATCGAAACGGGGTGATTTATAAAATCTTAACGAATTTAATTGGTTCTTTTTGTATCCTAAATAGGATTCAGAATGATAGGGAATGCTTTCATTCATTGCTTATTATAAAAGATTTATTAATATTGGTTTCTTCGATTTTATATTAATTTTTATTTCAACTTTAACAAATAAATGATTTTTTTATTAGTTTGTAGGCAAATAAAAACTACTTTCTTTGGTGACAAAGTATTTGAAAAAGTAACAAAGAATTTGATAAATACTTGGTAAAAAAAAGGATTTTTTGCGTAAAAACCTGATTACAATGATCTTATAGTAGTAGTAGTATTCAGAATTATCAAAGTGTTAATTTTCTTTTATTTAAAGTACTTAATAAGTTTCTGTACATAAAAAAATACGAGTATTATGTGGTTTTAATCAAATCGCAGAAACTTTTGGTGATGCAGGAAAATGCATTTCTCGATTTTGTTATGCTCTTTTGTACTTCACACAACATCGTTATATATAATATATGTTATTCTGATGCATAAGCTTTATTTATATTATTGTAAAGTTTCATCAAAATCCTTTCAGTACTGTTTGCATATATAAAAGGCTCACAAACATACATCCATCCACTATTACAAACTTTCGCGTTTATAATATTAATAGTAAGGATTAATGATAATAAAAATACTCATCATTTTATACTAATTTATTTGATAGGTATATACATCGTTGAAATCACACAATCTGTACATTACACAATAATAATATCTATGACATCTCTTATTTTAAACAAAAGATATCTTTATACATCAAATTATTAACTATATTATTTCGAATAATTAACAATCATTAATTACGTTACATAATTGGTTTTTCAAATATTAATTTTTATTGTGCATTAATTTTGTTTATATTTACAATTCAACAAGCGTGAGGGCAAGCTTGGTTATCGTATTATTCTAAATCTAATAATTTTAAAATAACAACTAATTTACATAAATAAAACAAACATAGTTTCTGATGCTTTCGCGGTTATTACACATTGGATTAAAACAATTGTAACAGATTTTTCTGTCCTCCGGCCGGAAAGCGCCAACTTTCTAGCCGCTTCGCTAAATGAAATTGCCGCATTCTGGCTTCGTCGAACAGAAAAATAGTATACTGACCTCGGCCAGTAAAATAAATAAGCCTCAGATCACATTTTTGTCAACCTCGGCTTCGCCTCGGACGACAATTACATATGATCTGAGACATTTTTTATTTTACTGGCCTTGGTGCGTAATGTACTATAACACGCATGTTTTGTTTTATAATATTCAAGTTCAAACGATTAGAATGTTTCATTTCAATGTGCAATATATTTAATTACGCAAGTTAAATTTCATAGTTGTTTTATTCCTATTTAAATAGGTAACTAAAACAATTATTTAAGTACTAACGAAGGGAACGTTTGGGAAGTATTAATAATTAAGAATAATTATTTGGCACATTTATTACATGAGGGTACAATTTATTTACGCGAAGCGGCATTGTATATAATTTCGTATAATTTGTATGTAAATTATTACGCTAGGTTATCTTTGGAGGAAATTACGCGTTTTCACTGAGGGATGCTTAAATATTTTATAAGTATGTATAAATGTTACAAGAAATGTTGTTTCTGAACTGAGAAAACTGTCACTTGATTAATAATTATGAGATTTTGAAGAATTCCGTACTTATATTTTTTTTGTATATTCGCAAATACTTACAACTTAGTAAAATAGAATGTATTAAAAATGTTAAGTTAGATATGCATTTATTTTCAACTTGAATAAACGGATAATTTAAAACCATAGGGATTAATAAAATATAAGATTTTTTCAGATTTTATATCATAACTAAACAGTCTTAACATGTTTGTGTTAATTAAATCATTAGGTTTTATTAATAAATTTTCAAATAATGTAAGTTTAAGATATGTAGTTTAGGTTAATTTTGTCCAAAATAACTTCAAATTAACTGATTTCCAAAATGAATAATGAACTAAAAATGACACAAAACTAAATTTATACAAATGGAACTTGCTCGAATGGATTTCAAATGTATGTTAAAGTGACTCATTTTATATTATTTTCAAACAATACCTTAAACCTTATTGCCTACTTGTAATTTGGGAGGGATAAAATGAATTCCTCATACAAATATATTTTCTCACTCTCTGTCTTCATTCGAAGGATATGATTTTAGGATAAATGGATGATATGTTTTTAATATTTACTATAGTATTTATAAACATCCGTACATATAGTATTTATTACTAATTTGTCTAAAACTGACAGTGACTTGTCTTTGGACTCAAAAAATATTGTAATTGGGAATAAAAGACGATCAATCGTCATTTTTTTAAATTGATCACTGTATTAAGTAATGACTGATAATAGTTATCATAATGAGTTACACACCAAGACAAAATGCTATTTTTTATGACAAGTGTCCATTAGAATGAGGTGTGGCTTTTAGTCGCACTGACATAACCAAAAATAAAAAGTATAAAACATTATAAGATGTTTTTTTTAGAAATTGACTCTCCCCCTAATAAAAAGGTCTATTTGTCTTTGTGTAGTATCATTACAATTTATAAACTTAAAACAGTAGCAATAATTACTATCATAATTCTTAAATCATTAAAAATAAGAGATCGTAACACTTAGAAGTAAAAAAAGTAATACAAAGTAAGAATTAACAAATGTTCTTGTCTATTGCTATGGGTTCTGTAATTGTGGAAGGAATAAGATAGATTTCATAAAGGGAAGGTAGAGGTATAACTAAATTCAGACTATAAGGTCGATGTGTACCAACACCACCACCGCCAGGAACGGCTGTCGCCAGCAGTACAAGCTCCTTGTGCCTGCAACAAACAAACAAAATTAAATATAAAACTCATTAGTGGTCCCTATAGTGTAGTAGGTCAGCACGGTGCCGCGCGTGAAGGTATAAGCGTGGGTTCAAACCCCACCAGGGGTCGCGATATTTTCTACGCTTGTCTTGGTATAAATTATAATTAAAAAACTTATGGTATTGAACTTAAAATATCAATCGAACATCGTAGTTAATATATAAAACTCATCCTAAAATACTTAGGCTGTCGAATTTAGGACGTTTTCAAAAAGAATCTTTGAGTATTTCACAAAGAAAAGAAGGAAAGAAAATAAAATTTAAGACGCCATCATTGTCGTCTCTTGTTATACATATAATGGTTGCAAATAATACTTATTGAGTATCAATGGAAATATTATTTGTACAAGGAGATAATTTAACTTTAGTTTTTTTAGTTTCAAACGCTCCAAGATCCACCCACCTACTCGTAATCGACTAGTAATTTATTGCATGCATTCCATATAGGTACAGTCTGATAAATGTACGGATTTTCTACCCCAGCTCGGTATATGTACACTCCACACTGCACGCGGCTGAGAGCCGAAAAATCTGTTTATCACGGATTCGAGGACTACAAAAAATCCATAACAAAACTAAATGAAAATATCAGAATATCCACGAGTCTTTTCAATACGTATTGAGTCTATCGTTAGTTTAGTATCTACAGGAAAATTCCCAATATAAAGTAAGTGTCAATATGAAAATATGTTTTCTTTGTAGGTACCATACAACAAGGCGGCGGATTATTCCCAATGTTTCCGGCGCGGTATCTAATATTCAGTCGAATGGACTTGGCGTTAAAAGAAGAAACGGTGTGTATTCTAGATACTCCTGTAATATCCGCTCGCTCTGTTTACACGCTGGATGGGGAATATTCCTGCAGTAATTGAAGTTTTATAACTACTGTTAAACATAATAAAGCAGCAAGTAAGGTACTTTGATAGCAACGGATAATTATAATTATGAATAGAATGAAACAACTTTAAGCGGATTTAAATCGCGCTGATGTTTCGGAGCCTTTAAAGATTCCATAATCGTAGCACGACTGAGCTGATAATATATAAAATTATATAAAAATAAATACTTTTTATGTTGTTTTATTGCAAAATATGCCTACTACTTTATAATAATCTATACTAATATTATAAAGCTGAAAAGTTTGTTCGTTTGTTTATTTGTTTGTTTGAACGCGCTAATCTCAGGAACTACTGGTTCGATTTGAAAAAATATTTTTTTGTTGGATAGACCATTTATCGAAAAAGGCTTAAGAGGATTGTGAACCTGTTAATTTTCATACAAAAGGCGATAACGTTTTACACCCAGTAAATATAGTTAGATTTTTATAATTTTTGGATATGTTGTAGATATAATGAGAAACTATGTCTGTACGTTTTGATTTTTAAGAAATATTGCATACGCTAGATCTAAATATAGATTTTTAGATCTATATATAGATTTTTAGATGCTAATAAATTTTAGCGTAAGCAATATTTCTTAAAAATCAAAACGTACAGACATAGTTTCTCATTATATCTACAACATATCCAAAAATTATAAAAATCTAACTATATTTACTGGGTGTAAAACGTTATCGCCTTTTGTATGAAAGTTAACAGGTTCACAATCCTCTTAAGGCTATATAACATCACGCTGCGACCAATAGGAGCGAAGAAACAGTGCAAAATGTGTAAAAAACGGGGAAAATATCTATTCCACGCGGACGAAGTCACAGGCAGAAGCTAGTATAATATAATAATATATAAAGAATATGTAATACTCGTATTTAAGATATATGTTCCTGTTTTAAAAATTACTGTAATAATTATGAAGCATAATATATTATTATTATGAAGGTACCTATATGACAAGATCTGTAAGAAAAGAGGTCTCAGGTCGTCAACCTCAAAAAAAAATAACATGCGAAAAATATTTTCATAAAACCCGGTTGGTACATTATTTCCTCAACTATGTTCTGAGTCAATAAAGCATATTTTCATTCAAATCCAACGCGCCCAATGGACCATGTCGGTGCGCCCGAGCGCGCCCAGTCAAGACAACGCTGTCGTTTGCACAGTGGTTGATTCTTAAATAAAATGGGACACAATAATTTCTGACGCCTTCGCGGTACACATTCGAATGAAATAACTAAGGCCGGCTTAGTATATGGGAACTGTATAGGTCTATAGGTATGTGAGAACTGTAAAGTAGAAACGTCAGCAAATAAAATAAGCTACCGTAGTTGAATTCATCATATTTTTTTTAAATTTGTTATTAAAATAGAGAATCACAGATTCACCTAGTATAAATTTTGTGACAAATAAACAGTTACGTTTATAATTTCGCTTTGATGATTTTATTCTGCAAGGGTAGGAACTTTGAAGTTTTTTAGAAACTGCATTTACAGACAGCCAGAATTTTAGTGTGTTAAAAATCCAGCAACAAAATAATATAATTGTACATAAATTAGTAATTCAATTCCATAATAGTACATTACGCACCTAGGCCAGTAAAATAAAAAAATGTCCCAGATCACATGTAATTGTCGTCCGAGGCGAAGCCGAGGTTGACAAAAATGTGATCTGAGGCTTTTTTATTTTACTGGCCGAGGTCAGTACAAAGCGGCAATTTCATTTATCGCAGCGGCCAGAAAGTTGGCGCTTTTTGGCCGGAGGACAGAAAATAATATTTTTGTACTCTTCAGTACCGTATCACTGATTTGTACAATTCCCTTTTCCTTGTAGCGGTTTTATGCAAATGTTTGTCGGTTGTTTTTTATTCTGTTTGTTCGTGATTTAATATTTATTGAACTCTTTTGTCTCTTTATTATACAATTTATTTATAGCACTGATTGGAGAAAGAATTAGCTTCTAGGAAATTAATTTGCCAAGCTGTTTTTTGGCATTATTAAAACCAGTTATACCTACGTATATGTTGTTAAAATGTTCCTTGTTTACTGTTTTGATGTTATAATTATAGTGCTATGAAACTCTCTACGGATTCGAAAACATGTTAAATAATGAACAGTTTTTAATTATTTAAAGCATAGAGAAACAATAGCACAACTTCTAATTAAACAAGAAATAATCTCGTATTCTTTTCAGAAAAGTAACATGAAATTATTATACAAGTTAATTTAATTAAGCAAGAAGTGTGTAGCAGAATAAGGTATT
Source organism: Polylopha cassiicola (assembly GCA_038024825.1). Classification (NCBI taxonomy): domain Eukaryota; kingdom Metazoa; phylum Arthropoda; class Insecta; order Lepidoptera; family Tortricidae; genus Polylopha; species Polylopha cassiicola. The sequence continues at coordinate 12,825,064 of CP149052.1, read as the reverse complement.
TTTTATTCAACCAGTGAAAATTGAATAAAGTGATTTCGCCAAGCAAATTCATTACACTGTGCAAACTTTCATCGGCCACGTATTTAAAAAAAACAATTTGCTTGCAATTTTTCATGAAGTAATTTCAAATATGGTTCGCAAGGTTTTTACCTACTTATTTAATTTGGGAATATAATAGTCTTTGACCTTTTTTGTCCTATGTTAATAAACGATTGATACTTGTAAAATAGATATTATACTTGTGAATGGTTTTCGAACACGGCGAAAACGCTACGATTTCGATCATATTATTATATTATTATAACATTAAACATTCTTTTCGCACACTCCTAAATGACATTATTTAACATTGAGTCTTTAGCGTTAGACTATTGTCAGCTCAGTTGTGCTGCGATTGTGGAAACTGTAAAGAATCCGAAACGTCAGCAAATAAAATAAAAATAAAAATACGCGAGTTAAATCCGTTAATAGTTGTATCATTCCAATGTGTAATAACCGCGAAGAAAATTTAAATACATCTCAATATTAACTACGATAATCGAAATCCGATTGATATTTTTGGTTCAATACCATTACTTTTTAATTATAATGATATTTTTGTATAAAGACAAGAGTTGAAAAATTTTAGACTCCCAGCGGGATTCGAACCCACGCCTTTACTAGCGGCAGCGTGTTGTGCCATTACATATAGGAATCCACTGGCAGGTCATCGAATTTCTCTACTCCTTTCAATTCGGACTGTGTACTTCATTGTTTACATGCGATTTGTTTTGTTATTACTCTTGTCTTTATACAAAAATATTATTATAATTAAATACCTCTACTAATGTAATAAAGAGGAAGGGTTTGTTTGTTTGTTTGGGTTGAATAGGCTCTTTGGCTTGATCGATTTGAAAAATTCTTTCACTGTTGGGAAGCTACGTTCACCCTGAGTAACATAGGCTATAGTATATTTTGAAAAAAAATAGGGATCCGTGCGAAGCCGGGGCAAACCGCTAGTGGTATATAAAGTGAAATTGAATTCACAGATACAGGGTGTACTTTTGATATCAAATTACTTGATATTCCCGGTTCAAATACTTTCGGCCAAGAATTGATTGTACACGGTCTGCCCGGAATATTTATAAGGGTAAAGTGTGCATGCCGAGTGCGTGAATGTTTAATACCGGGGTATCCGTGGAAGATGTAGTTCACAATTTAGGGGTAGTCGGCGTTAAAATTTAAACGCTCCGGGTAAAAATGGAGCCAAGTTTATTGGGATTCGGAGAACTCACAGAATTTATTTGTTGTTTGTTCGGTTCCAGTTTTCAATGATAAACATCGATAATTTTAATCGTTGGAATGTAACAAATTATAACAGACTAGCGGTTCGCCCCGGCTTCGCACGGATCCCTATTTTTTTTCAAAATATTCTATAGCCTATGTTACTCAGGGTGAACGTAGCTTCCCAACTGTGAAAGAATTATTAAAATCGGTCCAGTAGTTTTTGAGCCTATTCAATACAAACATACAAAAATAGGTACAAATCTTTCCTCTTTATTTATAATATTAGTATAGATTTAACTTGCGTTATAGATTGTTTCGTTTCAATGTGTAATAATCGCGAAAGCATCAGAAATTATTTATTCTAATCATTGTCAAAAATTAAAAAAGAGCGTTTATGCCCGTATGGAATAATAAAAAAAATCGGAATGAATAATAAACGAAAGTAGGTAAGTTATTACAATCATATACCTACCTACATTTTTGTTTTAAATAAAATTTTGTGTAAGTAGAGTTACACAGAGGTAATGGATTAAAAAGCAGGAAATACTAAGATCGTAAATGATTTTCGAAATAACCTGAGGCATTTCTTGGAAATTCTTTTATGAATTTTGGTTTCTCATTATTTTAATGGAAAGCAGTGACACGTTGTAATTTAACTCCTCTGAGTAACATAATATACTACCTACAATAATTATATATTATCATATAAAGGATGAAATTAAAGTGTTAAAAAAAATATTACGTTGTCTGTACTACGAAGTAAGAATTAAAGCCAACAGTGTGACCAGTGAGATCTTTCCTGGATGAATTTATAAATGCAATAAATACGGAATGTCACAAATTTGTACTAAAAGTATCTGTTGCAAATTTAGAAAAAAACCTTCTCTTAGAAAAACAAAACGAGTACCTACAGGTTATAAATTATATTATTTTAAGTCCAGTCGAATACAATTCCAATTGTAAATAACATTTACTTAAGAAATTAAATCTTTTGGAAATAAAAGGGAGCAGAAATAACAAAAGTTGCTGCACAAGCAATAACAACCGCACCCACAGGAGAAAGACCAAAGATAACAGACAGAGATAATGTGTGCGGTCGAATACATTGTCAAGATACATAAACAATATATAGCTACTTTAAAAAAACAAAAGAATAACAAATATTTTTGATATAGTTACAGCGTAATTTCTGATGCCTTCGCGGTTATTACACATCGGAAAGAAACAATTTATATCGCGCATTTAATATTATCTTTCCAGTTCCCATATTCGTAGCACAACTGAGCTGACGTCTAACGGAAAGTCGAGCTACTAATATGGGAACTGTAAAGTTTACAAAACGTCAAAAGAAAACAAAATACGCGAGTTAAATTAAACGTTATTTTAAAACATTGAAAAATATGCCTTCCGTTAAAAATCCATTTAAAACTGTTTTAACTATTGGATTAAAACAACCTACCTAGCGAATTGAAATCTTATTTCATTTACGGCTTGTAAAATATTATTGTCTAAAATAAAGCAAAATATGAAAAGCATAACGAAACACGAGCGCGTGTAGCCGAGGGGGCCGACCACAAATCCAGCTCAACGGGTGATAACCGCACTCACAACACACCGAACACAGAATAGACACTTCCATTATAACAGCTTTTTGTGAAATATGAGTTGTAACTCTTAGTTGCAGCGATAGAGAATGCTTGTTACTTGATGCAGTGTTGAATTCCAATTTATTATAATACATATACCTATTATTTAATTAGTACTTTTTTGAATAGGTAATTTACTTATGTATTTTTTTTAAACGTACCTACGGCTATTTCGTTACACAAAATCTATATAAATAAGAATGATTTACCGAAATTTATGTATGTACGCGCAAAACTTTCGACTCCACCGAATTGTTTTTTTTCTTATGCTCGTTTATGCCAGGAGAACGATTTTAAAATGGCACGTAGAAAGCTGGGGAGGGCAGCTAGTTTATTATAATAATTTCTGATGCCTTCGCGGTTATTACACATTGGAATGAAACAACTATTAACGGATTTAACTCGTGTAGGTATTTTTATAAACGCTAAAGTGCACTGTAGCGTTAGACTATTTTCAGCTCAGTCGCGCTACGATTATGGAAACTGTAAAGAATCCGAAACGTCAGCAAATAAAATAAAATAAAAATACGCTAGTTAAATCCGTTAATAGTTGTTTCATTCCAATAGTTTATTATATCTTTTCATGAAAAATACTTTTAATGTAAGATTATATTTTATCAAGCGAGCCCGAATAAACTCCAAATTTTAATTGAATAGTCAATTCTGTACTTTCAATTGTAAAATAAACAAGAAAAAAGGTTTGAAAAAAAATCCCAATGAATTCAGAACCTCTAAAATGACTAAGAAAACAAACATCAACACATTGCAAAAAGCATATGACATTAGCAATGAAGCGAACATGAGACTGACCTGAGACGTGGTGCGGCGGCGCGCGGTACACGTGTTGCGCGTCGCGCTCGGGCGCGCGGTCGAGCTGCGCGCGCAGCACGCTCGGCCGCTCCGTGCCCGCGCCCGCGCCGGCGCCCGGCTCGGCGCGCTGCACGCCGCGCGACGCGTTGCGGCGCGCTGCAACACGCCACAGATCAGCACCGACGCCGGTGACACATGCAATGGTGATAACCGCGAAGGCAACAGGGATTATGTTATGTTCTAATTATTTATTACTAGCTTCTGCCCGCGACTTCGTCCGCGTGGAACTCCTCCTTTTTTGCAGTCGGTTAAAAAGTAGCCTATGTCCTTTCACAGGCTGAAGAATTTCTTTGTACCAAATTTAATTTCAATCGGTCCAGTAGTTTTAGCGTGAAAGCGTAACAGATAGACATAGTTACTTTCGTATTGATAATATTAGTAGGGATGATTGTAATCTTCTATTATATAAAAATAAGTCGGGTTTTCCTCCCTGACGCTATAACTCCAGAACGCACGAACCGATTTGGCTAATTTTGGTCTTGAATTATTCGTGGAAGTCCAGGGAAGGTTTGTAAGTAGAAAAAAATTTAAAAACATCTTGAAAAAGTGTACAATCAACATCTTTCTATACCCCATATACAAAGTGGTTGACGGTAAGTGACAGAAGACTTTGACAGATCTTTGACGAGACAATCGGACGACGTCTGCCGGGGCCGCTAGTGATATTATATATTTGCGCCAGTGGTACAATAGAGCACGCGTTCGTTGTTCAGGGCTGCTGTGTCAATGCTCCAAATTACATGATCGACAACCTTCGCTAGAAGATGGCTCCACTAGAAAAATTATGATAGGTATTATAATTTCTGATGCCTTCGCGCTTATTATACCTACATTGGAATGAAACAAGCTTAGACGGATTTAACTCACGTATTTTATTTTACTGGCTGACGTTTGGGAGCATTTACAGATTCCATAATCGTAGCACGACTGAGCTAACGATAGTCTTATGCTTAAATACGCGAGTTAAATCCGTTTTAAGTTGTTTAATTCTAATGTGTAATGATATTTTCAATAGCGACTCAAACCCACACCTTTTCCTCTACGCGCCAGTTACACTATGGGAGTCCCAGTTGAAGTGAACGAAAGCTACTATATTGTTTTGGTACTTTCTTTATTTACAAGCGAAATAGAATGCGGTAGCAAATTTCGTTCACTCCATCGTGCACATTTTATAACAGACGAAGTCGCGGGCAGAAGCTAGTATAGAATATAATGGAATGGACAATGTAGCTCTTCAGTTTTGTGGTGTATTGTTTGTATGTTATAACATAGTACAATTTCATATTGCTGTAAATATTTACGTACAATGTTACAGTTTCAAACATGCTGTATGTGGAACGACGATAAATGATATTTTTCTTTTAAAATAAGATGAGTGTTGTTTTCATTCGAGCTTACGGATTAAATAACAGTGCAATATTAAATATATATGTATTACTAAATACGAAATCGAAAAAATAAGCGATGATATTCACGTAATTAAAAAAGGAATGGATATGAAAATGAAAACGTGAATTTTGTTCAAGATAAGCAGCATTTATTAACAACATTGTATTCATTATTATTACAATGTAAGGTTTTAATGATAATATCGCTTTAATCAATTTTCCAGTTGCATCGGCAGTAGCTATTTTTAATCTCGAAACCGAATTAAATATTGAAATGATTCGGAATTGAAATCAAAATTTAAATGATGATTTATAATCGCTTCCACGCAATTGGCTTCGAATCGCTTGATAACTTAATTCCGCCATTTGAACATTCACTAAATCATTTTAATTAATTTTAACAGTAACAAACCAGGATTATGCATTTGACGTGTAATTAAAACTTAAATATTTCAGCTTCTAATAGAATTTATTTAACATGCTACTCATGTTGGTAGTAAAATAGAAACATTTGTATACAACTAAGCTATTATAATTTTTTCACATTGCTGTTATGCCATCTTTTCATCTTTAGAGCTAGTACTGAAACTTTGCTCAAACTACGGAAAGTAAAACTTCAAGAAAAAATAAAGAACAAAAAGTTTTTATCCATAGCCCACTGAGAGTAAAGCCAAGTGATCGAGTCAGGGGTCGCAGTGCTCAACACCTTCACCAAAAACAATAAAAGGTCTATCCCTCTCAATCTCCCCATTTACACTGTAAGATAAAACACCCCGGAACTTCCCAAGACCGGAAAGTTTCCGCAGACAATCACCCGAGAGCCACTTCTGAGACATTCAAACTGTCATTATGAACATTCGGTGTCGATGGTCGATTATGATGTCACTCGATAGGCGTATGTTACAGGAGTTCCTGGGTGACGAGTTTATCGCCACTGGAGAAGTTTTCGACAGAGTGCCGAGTGGTTTGATAGTTGTAACTAGGTTGACTAGCAATGATTATAAACCTGGGGTTAATTATACCCGCAGGGGTAAATCAATTATTGCATAAGGCTAAACAACGTAGATCAATGGTTGTTAACCATTTTAGGTTCGTTACCCTTATGACCTAACTAGGGTCACTATTTTACCCCTTTTTCCAACGACGAACTTGCGCGCTAGTCGGCGCTACACTGTGTTCAGACTTGTCATTTTGAAATTCGACGTTCGAGACAACTACCAGCTGATGGTTACCCCCGCGGAATACAAGTTTTACCCGCGTACTAGAAGTTTTAAAATTGAGGGGTTTACAGATTTAGTTATTATTTTTTTGTAAAGTTGACTCATTTATATAAGTTAATTAAAGGGAACGATTAAAAATACGAGCATGAGTTTAATTATACCAAAACAATAGTTTATACTACATCCATATGTGTTGGTAACATTTCTGAGAACTTTGCTATTGTTAGTGACACACGACACAATACACAATGTGCCCTGCATTAAAAATAACAGTCCTGGTCACATGGACTTAGTCCCAGGGCTTCACAATGAGGCAGTCCACTCGCCCCGGTATGGTATTTAGGAGACTGTTAGAACTATCCCGTGTACGTTTCACTATAATTATTAAGGTACGTTTACACGCTTGCCAAGACTTGACAAGCGTCCACGAACACAAGTGTGTAAAGATGCCGTTTGGCTTGGCTTGCGTGAACTTGCGGACGCTTGTATCCGCTCCGGACTATCAAAGGGCGTCTGCGGCAAGCGCTTGCGACGCTTGGGACTTGTGGATGGTCGTCGAGCTTTGGCAAGCGTGTAAACGTACCTTTAAACGTTAATATTTTTAAGTTAATTTTAAAATGTATGACAAGTTAAACAGTATGATAAGGTTTCACTTACTTTCTTTATTGGCGTTGCTTTTCATTTCTGTCGCCTTTGGTGACGTTGAGGGCATCGGGATTTCTAAACAGAAATAATTTGGATTTTATTCTAAGGTACCTAATTAGGGATGGTTGAAAATATAGATATCAATAATGTCATAAAGTTGTGAGATATGAATACCTGTAAATTTATTGTAATCTTAAATATTAAATTCAACATTTGGAAATGTGATATCTTAAATAGAGTTCGAATCAGATAAAAAATACTTTTTCCGTCCTCCGGCCAGAAAGCGCCAACTTTGTGGCCGCTGCGCTGAATGAAATTTCCGCTTTGTGGCTTCGTCGAACAGAAAAATAGTATACTGACCTCGGCCAGTAAAATAAAAAAGCCTCAGATCACATTTTTGTCAACCTCGGCTTCGCCTCGGACGACAATTACATGTGATCTGAGACATTTTTTATTTTACTGGCCTTGGTGCGTAATGTACTATTTCCGTCCTCCGGCCAGAAAGCGCCAACATTGTGGCCGCTGCGCTAAATGAAATTTCCGCTTTCTGGCTTCGTCGAACAGAAAAATAGTATACTGACCTCGGCCAGTAAAATAAAAAAGCCTCAGATCACATTTTTGTCAACCTCGGCTTCGCCTCGGACGACAATTACATGTCATCTGAGTCATTTTTTATTTTACTGGCCTTGGTGCGTAATATACTATTACACGTCACATGAATCTACTAGCGATTCGAGGAAAATCGCTGAGAAAAAACGTGAGAACACTCAGCAGTAAGTAGGTAACTATTTTTTTAAAGTCAATTTATACAATTTGAACTTAGGTACATACTAATATAAAAAAAAAAGGTTTAAAGTATGTTGTTCATAATTGGTATATTAAATAAGTTACTACCCCACATAAAGGCACAATTTTATTTGAAAACTAGATATCTATACTAATATTATAAAGAGGAAAGATTTGTATTTTTGTATTTTTGTATTTTTGTATGTTTGTAATGAATAGGCTCCGAAACTACTGGACCGATTTCAAAAATTCTTTCACCTTTGGAAAGCTACATTATCCCCGAGTAACATAGGCTATATAATATCACGCTAGGTCTTATAGTTGCGGAGCAGTAACCGAAAATGTTTCAAAAACGGGAGAAAAGAATCGTTTCTGAGGCCTTCCGTGGCGTGCGCTGAGCATATAGTTAAAGTTATACAAAAATGCTTTATGGGTGAATTGTTCATCTTAACATTATCTTTAAAAAAGTCCGCGAGAGCATATGTCTATCTTTTATAGTTTACCCATAACAATCGTTTTAATGATTTAGATGTTTGCTCCAAAGTAATGTCATTTTGGCGACGGGATTTCGAAGTAAATGGTTTAATCCTTATAAAACGTAAAACTATGAAAAAAATCTTAAGTCCCCCCGTGCGAAGCCGGGACGGGCCGCTAGTACCTAATAATGGAACTCAAAGATAATTTAAACTTTAGCTATAGTACCTACTTGTCATTTAAAAACTTTATCTGATATTTTAATACGTGTTACTCATTAATGTCAGATAGAAGAACGTCATTATTCATCAGTTTCTTGATTAGAGAAAGTTCTAAATAACATATTATACTTTATAAAATTAATTTAAAAGTTATCATGTATCTTGGAGGCTTTATTCAGAAACGGAGGTTGTTTATGACATAGTTCATCTTCGCAGTAAACTTATAATGAAGGGTTGTTGCGGTTTCATTATTTAATTAAAACTATATTACTTGTTGATATCAAGGGTTCTGAAAGACTGCTATTATAATGGATATAATAAAGATCATATATTTAACTTTTAAATTAGGTATTTATCTTAAATTTCAGTATTATAGGGCCGTTTACTATAGTTTAAATTAGTATTATCAATTTTAGTAAAGAAAATAATAATTCTATATATAAAGGATAGGCTTACTTAATGCATATTAACGGATGACATATTAACGCAGTGCCTAAACTAAAAGTGTTAGAAACTTTAAACTTTGCACAATGGTTCAAAAAGGATTTTTGAAAATTCACCTCTAGGTAAATCGGGGGTGCTAATCCTGCGCAGACGAAATCACGGACAGTAGCTAGTTTCACATATTTTTTTACTGTTTGCGTATACTGTAGATGTTTACTATTTGAACTTTAATTTATTTTTCTGTCCTCCGGCCAGAAAGCACCAACTTTCTGGTCGCTGCGCTATATGAAGTTGCCGCTTTCTGGCTTCGTCGAACAGAAAAATAGTATACTGACCTCGGCCAGTAAATAAAAAAGCCTCAGATCACATTTTTGTCAACCTCGGCTTCGCCTAGACGACAATTACATGTGATCTGAGACATTTTTTATTTTACCGGCCTAGGTGCGTAAGGTACTATTCCTTCCTACAACATGAAGTACCAACGAATGCTTTACAGGAAGGCTTTGACATGATGAAGATGAATAGTTTTAAATTACCGTATAATCTGATAGAGCCTTCGGTCTCCCCGAGCGAGTTCTTGGAGATACAGCGGTAGTTGCCGAAGTCGCCTAGCTGCAGGTTCCGTACAGTCAGCTTCATGTGTGCTCTGAAACAACAAATGTAATTAAATCCTATTTAATAATTTCTGATGCCTTCGCGGTTATTACACATTGGAATGAAACAATTATAACGGATTTAACTCGCGACTGAGCTCAGTCGTGCTACGATTATGGGAACTGTAAAGAATCCGAAACGTCAGCAAATAAAATAAAATAAAAATACGCGATATAAATCCGTTAATAGTTGTTTCATTCCAATGTGTAATAACCGCGATGACGTCAGAAATTATTACAATTGAATTAAGTTTGTTTTTCTCGTAGTGTACATTCAAATAGGATGACCTTTTTTTTTAACTGTCACGTAACCGTTAACCAAAAATTTAAGAAATTTCAGTACCTACTAATGTGTTACAGTTAAGGATTAGCTATAGCAAAAAGCGTAAACTCGTCCACGCATGCAGCCTCCATTCGCAGCCGACAATATAAACAAAGTCCCACTTAAACCTGAAGTTGTGTTCAACAAAAGACAATTTAAACTTTAACTATTCGGCGTTATCATTAAAACAAAGACTGCTAAATTAGTTGGACTTATAATAAAAGCAGTTTATTACAATAAAGTTGTCGACTGGGGCGGGATCAAGAGGCGGGAGGGTGACCCGCTTCCTCTTCTACCAACTACTAGTGTTCGCTATACAACTATTGTAATAAACTTAGGGAATATGTAAAGAGGAAAAATTTAATTTATAGACGATTCAGAAGTTTCCCTTCTACAATATTGGTTGGAAAAATGCATTGAAATGCGTGCCGGTTGTCTTTATATTTCAAAACTTGTGGTATATACTAATATGTAGGTAATGAATAATAAAATATGTAATATTATAATCAGTCAGTATAAAAAATGTACCTACTTAAACAGTCTTTATATTGTATTGAAAAAACAATTTGTACTGAAAGAGTCTTTAGCGTACCTAAAACGGAAGAGGTTTTAGCGTAAGGCTATTGTCAGCTCCGTCGTGCTACGATTACGAAAACTATAAAGGTTCCGAAACGTCAGCCAATAAAATAAAATACACGAGTTAAATCCGTTTATAGTTGTTTCATTCCAATGTAAAAGAGTATTTTTATTCCACTGATTTATTTCCGATTCTAACATAGGTAATTATTAATTACGAATTAAAAAGTAATATTTATGACGCTTTTTCTTTGGTTTATTTATACTTAACCTTTGTTGGACTGAAAGACAAATCTTAAGAAGGAATCAATAATGAATTCTCCTCGATACAACTATTTAATATACCCATCGCTTATAAGTATTCACTTTGAAAATAACATCAACTAGAACAATTAGAAATGTTTCAATACGAGATAAAAGCGATCGTGGAATGGAAATTCATTAAATAAGTTTTGAAAAAGACGAGTCAAAGTCAATCTTACCAGTTGATGTCAGATCTAGAAGCAAATTTGGTTGGAACAAATTATGTAACTCCGAGTTTGAATGAATTCACTCGTGAAATTGCTATTAATGTATTGGATCTGGGCAGATTCAAGAATGTTGGACTTTTGTCATGAGAATTGACACACATAATGTATTCATAATACATAATGATTTACACATTGTTTTAAAACCTCTGTAACAGATTTAATTACTAGGTACTTACTGATTTAGACGCTATAAATCACTATCCGGTACCTACGATAATTAGGGTCGAAGATAATTTTGTAATCTACATATTATAGGTACCTACCATAAATACGCAGGGCCTAAACTATATGGGTTAATAACTTGAAAATTTACACAGGAGTTCTTTTGTAACGTAAGTACTTTCTGTACTAAAAAAGGACTTTTGAAAATTCAGCTCCCATAAGGGTCTGCCTGCGACGTCGTCTGTGCACAATAAGCACCTCCGTATTGTGCACAGACGACGTCGCAGGCAGAAGCTAGTATTTATATAAGCGATACAGTTCCGTTGCTATGTATAGAATATAATATTAGGATGTAAAATATTGAGGTAGGTACAGAATATCACCGTGAGTATAATTATAACAGTCTATACTAATTTAAGACATCGTCAGAAACGAATCACTATCCAGATAGAAAATAAGTAATTTTATTTTATTGAATTGAGTTATTATTGCATTCAAGTCATTTAAGGGTACCTACGTAATAAAAACTTCAAATTACCCAAAAATTAAAATTCTGGCGAGTTGTAAAGCATGAAGTTATTATAAAGTACCAAATTAAAAAGGGCCAATGAATTCTCCGCCGCACTAAATCCTAGTGGATTGGCGTTAATTGCAATCGAAGGTTCATCTAATGAATTTAAGTGGCTCTTCGAAGCTAACTGATAAACTTGGAAGCCTGCGATTGGCTGAAATGTAACCCATACGAACGTAGCTCTATGTTTAAACCTTTTAAAATGTCTTCATTGATTAGAAATCTTTTTCAAGTATCGGATGGCTATCGCTGGCTTCGGCTTTTGTCTGGATTTGGATTTGGCAGAGTTTCAGTTAGACTTGCCGGTTTAGCCTTTTTGTCTGATTCTATAAAACGATAAATGTAAAGCCTAGGATACAATTGGTTGAAGTTATTGGTGTCATTTATTTGAACTTTATTTAATAATTTATGATGCTTTCGCGGTTATTACATATTGGAATTAAACAATTATAATGGATTCTGCCCGCGACTTCGTCCGCGTGGAACTCCTCCTTTTTTGCAGTCGGTTAAAAAGTAGCCTATGACCTTTCTCAGGCTCCAGACTATCTTTGTACCAAATTTCATTTAAATCGATCCAGTAGTTTTAGCGTGAAAGCGTAACAGACAGACAGACAGACAGACAGACAGAGTTACTTTCGCATTTATAATATTAGTTAGGATTAGCTCGCGTATTATATTTAGAACTTAATTTGCTTATTAATTAAAGATAACTGAATGAGGTAGGTAAACTGTTAAATTACTAGCGTAAACTGTTACAAAAGCTCCTATGGTTATCGATGAAAAGAATCTGACATATACAAAAAAACTATTACCGATTTCGCTGTCCGTCTATCACTAGGCAAAACTTTACATAAATATATTTATGTAGTTCTAATGACAACAATTGTCAAATCGATAGATTAATATCGCTCTGCCGTAACGACGTCAGCCGGGACCGCTAGTGTCAAATAATTAAATATATACGTAAGGTAGGACGTTGTGAGTGTAAACATGTAATCAAGTGTCGCGTGGAACTAGCTCGGCGCTGCGGCTGCGGTCGCGCCTGCTCGCGACACCACTCTAAAAACTTTCCCGGAATTATCTCGAAAACGTCACGCCACGCAGAATATCAAATTAACTTTAATTAAAACCATAACTTTAAATTACTTTGTAGTTTTGGATGATTTTTAAAACTTTACTCGGTTTTGGAGTTATAACTGGTTAAATTTTTGTTTAAATAGCATCATTGTGTGCTATACGAGTACATAATTATTATATAACTACTCATAATTTCTCTTTCTCGGTGAGTACCTACTAGTTATACACTTTTGACGCTGTCTAATGCCGAATAAATGCCAATAATGTATCGTAATTTGTTCTTCACCCTATTTTTTTTTTTTTTTTTTTCGAACTGAATACTGAAGCGCAGTTGGCCAGCTGATGGGCCTTCACTGCGAAACCGGACGGGTGGCGAGACTCCTGAAAGGAGGCTCTTAAGCCTTTAGGTTGGGTTTCTTCACTCTAGAGATGGTCACGTTTATGAAGACATGAGCGTAGGTAGCAAATATTTAAATATCATTAATAGATTGGAATGAAACCATTATAACGGATTTAACTTGCGCATTTTATTATTTGCTGACGTTTTGAAAACTTTACAGTTCTCATATTCTTAAGTGACTGAGCTGACGGTAGTCTTACATTAAAATGATTTTACAAACTACCTTTAAACTTCAGGAAAAAAAATAGGTATACGAATTAAATCCGTTATAATTGTTTCATTGCACTTTATAATTCGTAGTTCTACATCTATATTCATCTAACATATAAACTACTGAAAATGAAAGATTCTTAAACAAACCATGAAACAATCCTCACCTGTAAGAGTTCTCCTCGGTGTTAATAGCGTATTTCTTCGTCGGCAGGACCATGACGTTGTCATACACCCAGTAGGAGATGGCGCGCGGGTGAGCCTCGGTGTGACAGTCGACGGTCACGTCCGTGCCGGCCGGCGCGCCCACCAGCTGGTTCGGCACCCAGATCATTGGAGAAACTGTGGAGAACACAATCCGAATCAGTGGTTAGTCACCCAGTAAGGTGCTGTTATATATAGGGATGTATATCCAATGTATATAAGTATTTACGCTATCACATCGTTTCTACACGTGTGTTAGGTCAATGCTTACGACAGCGGAAACTTATATGTGACACCTTGTTTGTCGCCTCTAATTAATTCCTTTTTCAGTTAGTCTAGATTTGAGAGTTGCGACGGGCACATGTCAATCTTATCATAGTTTTTTATTAAACTTTTCCTCAGATAAACGATTTATATTTTTTTTTAAAAACTATCTCTCGACCCATCCCGTAATAGTGGTGTCAGAAGTGGGATGGTCAGAGATAATTAACTGGCCAAATTCAAACAGTGCCGTCGCAACAAGACCATACCGCCGCGCCGAACTCGAAACTTCTTAGTACAAGTGCGCGAGTGATATCACATATTATCCATTCGAACTGAATTGAAGACTCGTTCGCTATATCCTGGTTGAGGCTGATGTGCCTCCACCGAATCTCCGCTGTACCCAGTTTAACGAAATCCACTGAATCCTGGTCCTGAGAGCCACGCTCCAGGCCCTTCCAGTTCCTGCCATTTGCTGCCCGGTATCGCTGCCAGGGTCACGACAGTAAGCCTCGTCTTCGACGAGCCTGCTGGTCCTGCTGCCGCCGTTGCCGAGTTATCTTTTCCAATATCCAGAAGACAATGCTGTTGTCCAATCTTGTGACCTTCCTTATACTGTGAGTCGAACTTTAACTATCGCTGTTACTGCCATATTTTGTTTTTATTATTACTATTTTCAGAACGTCAACGCGAATTAGGCGTTGTCCTACTTTACTGTCTAAACGTTTATACTATTAGTCACTTTATATCTATTTACAATGTCTACCGAATCAAAACAAGTAACTGCTTCGGAATTTCCAATTAATGTATTATGCAATTTTATAAATCCTTACAAAGGAGAACGGGATACGCTCCCGGCTTTCCTTACTAACTGTCAAAACGCTCTGGATTTATCTTCTGAAGCCCAAAAAGGCCTACTATTAAAATTCATTATCTCGCGGCTTGAAGGAAAAGCCCAGATAGCCTGCTCAAATAGAGTTTTCGACAAGTTCGAAGACTTAAAAGTCTTCCTAAAACAAAATTTTGGGGAAACTAAACATTATAATCATTTACTTCTACAACTCCAATCATGCAAACAAAATAATTCCGAAACAGTTGCTCAATTTGCTTTGCGCTTGGAAAAGTGTTTAACTGAATTACAATCCGAAATCCACAACTCCGAATCCAAAAAGAAAGATGTATCCGGTCGAATTGCTATGACCGAAGACCTAGCTTTGTTTACTTTTCTTATTGGTCTTAAGTATAATTTAAGCATGTTCGTTAGAGCTCAGTCTCCTAAAAATTTAAATGATGCTGTTTGTATCGCTGTCGAAGAGGAGAAGATACAAAATTTAAATATGACTAATGTTACTACACCCATTAAAATATGCAAGTCCTGTAACAAAAAGGGACACACTGAATCACAATGCTATTTAAAGAAGAGGTCTGAAAAACCCTATTTCCCTTCTACTTCCAAAGGGGTTTCAGAACACCCTATCGTATGCCGATACTGTAAAAACATCGGCCATGACATTTCCCAGTGCAGAAAACGCTTATATAACAATAATCGAAATGCCAATAACGGTAATAGGCCTGCCCTTGTTCAACATGTCGAGTATCCTATTTCTCTTGAGAACGCCGACTCACATAGCGAGTACGACGAAACAAAAAACTAAGTAAGCGGTTTCCGGGTCCGTGCCGACAGAAACCTGAGAACACAGGCACAAAATATTTCCAGATCCAAGCTGTTTCTAATAAATCCACTGTATCCGCTGAATCCACTGTTTCTACTAAATCCACTGTATCCGCTGGATCCACTGTGTCTACCAAACCCGCTGTTTCTACTAAATCCACTGTATCCGCTGAATCCACTGTTTCTACTAAATCCACTGTATCCGCTGAATCCTCTGTGTCTACCAAATCCGCTGTTTCTACTAAATCCACTGTATCCGCTGGATCCACTGTGTCTACCAAACCCGCTGTTTCTACTAAATCCACTGTATCCGCTGAATCCACTGTGTCTACCAAACCCGCTGTTTCTACTAAATCCACTGTATCCGCTGAATCCGCTGTGTCTACTAAAGCCACTAAATCCACCAGATCCGCTGAATCCCCTGTATCTACCAAGTCCGCCGTTGCTAATATTAAATATTTTAAAAAACCGTTATCTCCCACAAAATCCGCTGTTTCTACCAAATCAAATCCCGGTAGTCAACATCCTTTTTCTAAATCGGGTAAACAGTTTGTTACCATGTCCAATATGTCACAACATACAATTTCTGCTGCATCGGCAACTCGTGACTATCCTGCGAAACCTGAAACTACTTACGATGAAAGACATCAACATGATTCCCACGTTACAAATAAATGTGCTAACCCTAGCATTCTCTCTGAGTCCGAATTAACTGACTATTTCCTAGTCGAATCAGAAACATATTCTACTATTTTCGATGTTTCCCAAACTACTAAATCACGTCTTCCCTATATTGAAGTAAAAACTTCCCATTCCAATAAACCAATACGTTTACTTGTTGATACTGGTAGCTCCATATGTATTATTAAACTTTCAAGTCTTACAAAATCTCCTGAACTCGAAAAACACATAATTAAGTTCAAAGGAATAAATGACCTCGACTCTTTCGCAGAAACCAAAGGGAAGTTTATGCTCACCCTTGAAACCGAAAATACAGTTTCTATTCCTTTCTATTTCCACGTGGTTGAAAACGTAAGTTTAGATTATGACGGAATTCTAGGTTCAGATTTCCTTTCCACTTACAAAACCTCTATTCAGTTTATCAAATCGCGTGTCATAATTGAAGATAACCCTAAGAAATACTTCCAACTCAAAACTACTGAATCAATTTTCGTTATTCCTCCTAGATGTGAAATGCTTGTTGAATGCCCTGTTACCAACCCAGAACTAAAAGAAGGGTTAATTCTGAACACAAAATTAGAAGATTATCCAAAAATCTATTTTTCAAAATGTCTCGTTCATGTGAAACCTAATAACAAAATCAATATATCTGTTTTGAATGTCTCTGAAAAAGAAGTCGTTTTAAAAAATGTGAAGTTTACTTTAGAACCCGTCTCATTCGTTCTAGAAAACAATACTATTTCCTCTGAATCCGTAAATACTAATTCTATTTCTACATCCTATGAACCAACTCGTGAAACTAAAGTTCAAAATGCTATTAGAACTGAACACCTCAATGACGAAGAAGAATCATTACTTCGAAATCTCTGTCTCGAATATCAAGATATTTTCTATCTCGAAGGTGACCATCTCACCTCCACTAAAACCTTATCACATGAAATTCGTACTACTTCCGACAATCCAATTCATGTTAAAAGTTATCGTTTCCCCGAGTGCCACAAACAGGAAGTGGACCGGCAAGTTAAAAACATGCTAGATCAAAAAATTATTCGACCTTCAAAGTCTCCATGGTCAGCACCCATTTGGGTAGTTCCTAAAAAAGCTGATGCCTCAGGTAAAGCTAAGTGGCGTATAGTCATCGATTATCGCCGTCTCAACGAAATCACGATAGGTGACGCCTATCCTATCCCAGTTATCACTGATATCCTAGACCAACTAGGTCACTGTAAATATTTCTCGACCTTGGATCTCGCATCTTCATTCCATCAAGTTGAAATGAAGTCTTACACTGATTCTGAAAAAACAGCCTTCAGTGTCCCATCAGGACATTATGAATTCACTCGAATGCCTTTTGGGCTCAAAAACTCACCTTCAACCTTTCAAAGGTTAATCAATGTCGTCCTTTCAGGTCTTCAAGGCCTCCACTGCTTCACATACATGGATGACATAGTAACGTTCAGTCACGACCTTCAATCCCATATTCAAAAACTCACCTTAGTTTTCGAGAAACTCCGAGAACATAATCTTAAACTACAGCCGGACAAGTGCGAGTTCTTACGACGTGAAGTTCAATATTTAGGTCATGTTATATCAGACGAAGGCGTGAAACCTGATCCTAAGAAAGTAGACTGCGTCACAAAATTCCCTATACCTAAATGTCCAAAAGACATAAAATCGTTCCTAGGCCTCGTCGGTTACTACCGACGTTTCATCCCCAACTTTTCCCATTTATCAAAACCACTTACTACCCTTTTAAAAAAGGACAGAATTTTTCAATGGGGTCAAGTTCAACAAGAAGCATTTCAAATTTTAAAAGACAAAATCACTACTGCACCGATTTTACAATATCCAGATTTTACTATACCTTTTCTACTAACTACCGACGCTTCAAATTACGCTGTATCTGCAATTTTATCCCAAGGCGAGGTAGGAAAAGACCTTCCGATAGCCTTCGCTTCCCGCACGTTAAATAAAGCCGAAGGAAACTATTCCACGACAGAAAAAGAATGTCTAGCTATACTCTTTGGTACAAAAGTATTCCGACCCTATCTCTATGGACATAAGTTCACCATAGTTACCGATCATAAGCCTTTACAATGGCTTTTTAATTGCAAAGACCCAAGTTCACGACTCGTTCGATGGAGGCTAAAACTAGAAGACTATGATTACCAAATTCAATATAAAAAAGGAAAAATGAACTGTAACGCCGATTCCCTTTCACGAAATCCCATACAAGTTATCGACAATGACTCGCTTCCTATATCACCTCAACCTTCTATATCAGATACCTATGAAAGGTACTTACAACTTAGTCGACAACCTGATACTATTTCTTATGATACCGTTATCATAGAACATAACGAATCTCTCCTCAAAGCCAAATGTAAACTCATAGTTTACCCGTCAGCCATCGATTTAGACGACTCTATTCCTTACTGCTCCGAAATTATAGAATCATCAAAAAGTGACCCTGATATTCGATCCATAGAAAGGGAGCTAAATACTTTCCACTCCACAAATAATGATAAACAAGTGTTTACCCACTTGTTCATTCGTGTCCATCATTACGATGAAATGTCTTATAAAGATATTTTTAATATCCTTCGAGATTATAGAGATTTGTGGATAAATTTCTGGTACCAAGATGAAAAAGAGTTTGCTATTTCAGACTTTAAAGACCCATTCAATAAAGTTTCCTACACAAAGATTTATAATATGTTAGCATACATATTTCATAACACCGGCATTAAAGTCAATATTTATCGTAACAGTATCCTATTTCCAACACCTACCGAAGTCCAAAAGATATTAAAAGACAATCATGACTCACCGTCAGCCGGTCACCCGGGAGTCAATCGTATGCTAGACAGACTCAAATCTATGTATTGGTGGAAGAATATGCGCCAAGACATAGAAAACTATGTAAAAAATTGTAAATCCTGCCAAGTCAATAAACCTTTACGTCAAATCAACAAATCACCAATGATAATAACCTCAACAGCTACCAAGCCAATAGAAAAAATATTTCTCGACCTTGTCGGTCCTCTCCCCGAGACAGCCATTAATAAGTACAAATTCCTTCTTACAATACAAGATGATCTCACGAAATATTCACAAGCGTATCCCATGCAAACTTGCTCTGCCGAAGAAACTGCCCAACGTCTCGTCCATTTCATTTCCCATATTGGAATTCCAAAAATGTTAGTCACAGACCAAGGTACTAATTTCTGTTCCGATGTGTTTAAACAACTTGGAAAACTTCTCGGAATCAAACACGTGTTCGCTTCCCCTTATCATCCTCAAACATGTGGTGCCTTAGAAAGAAGCCACTCCACTCTTAAAGAGTATCTCAGATCATATGTAGATGAAAATAATTTTGCTTGGGACCTATATGTAAATACTGCTATGTTCGCCTACAATTCCAATGTCCACAGTACTACAGGCTATTCCCCTTTTGAATTGTTATTCGGGTATAAACCCTATATCCCTCACAGTATCGATACCTTAGAAAGTAACACTTACACTGACTACGTCCGTGCTCTGAATCATAGATTGTACTATAGTAGACAAAAAGCCCTTCAAAACATAGAACGCTCTAAAGAACGGTCCAAAGGTTATTATGACGCAAACACTAAACCGATTAATTATAAAGTTGATGACATGGTATATGTACGATGTCACCACAAACAAAATAAAGCTCTATCTCCTGTATGGAAAGGCCCATACAAAATAATAAAAATAAACGGCAATCATACTTTAACGCTACTTATTAATCGTAAACACGTACGTCATCACTATGACGAAATAAAACCAGCTCATTAATTATAATATTAATCATTCTGTTTCTTATCTATATATATATATTTCGTTTCAGGAACTCGATATGCTACACACTGGGCCGATTTATTACGCCGATTATTGGCAGTTCTGGACTCTATTTCGATAAATTACCAGAATTAAAATTCACCAACGATAATTGGAATGTCGTTACTTACTTAGATATAGGTCATATACAACCCCATTTAGGAAAAGTCGATTTACTATTCAAAAGATTATTCACATTTTGTAACGATCACGCCTCTTCGCAAATACAACAAGACTGTACTAATACTTTCATATCTTTAAAAAGTCAACATGCTAATAATATAAAAAGTTCTCTTCAATTTCTTATTTAGTTTCTAGTTCAAAACCTAGCCGCGTAAAACGAGGACTAATTGACGCAGGCGGTAGTTTATTAAAAACTTTCTTTGGAACTCTCGATTCTGATGACGCCGTCAAATTTACGGACGCTATCAACCAAGTACAGTCAGGCGAGAAACAACTCGCATCTCTTATGAAAGATAATATCCATATTCTTAAGTCTACAATTACTAATTTTAATGCATCTATTAATAAGGTTAACAATAACGAAATAATTCTTAATCGTAATTTTGAACTTTTAAATCAAACCTTAGATTATTTAATAAATAATAATGATAAGTTAGAAATTAAGGTTAGACTAAATTCATTACTCAACATTTTAGAAAGTGTTGTTATGTCTCTCTCCTTCGACATCGATGACGTCAATAATATAATTTTATTCAGCAAAGCTAATATTCTACATCCAACTATACTCAGTCCCTATCAGCTTTTCTCAGAATTAGACCAAAATAAACACCTTTTACCAAGACACTGCGAATTACCCTTACTGTTATCATTAGATAATGTACATGAAATAATCGATGTATCAAAAATTGTAACCTTTTACTATTCTAATAAGTTAGTTGTTATTCTTAAGATTCCTCTAGTAATTCCACAAACGTATGATCTATTTCATACAATCCCTATACCTGTTGCGTATGACGCTTCGAAACCCGATACCTTTGTACTCATTGCACCGGATAAACAATTTATGGCAATAACAAACGACAGGATGTTTTATGCGTTAATCGAAGACATTGAAAAGTGCAAATTAGTGTCAAATCAGTGTTATATATGTGAACTAACAAGTGTTTTTTCTTCCATTGCAAATCCAACATGTGAAACTATCCTAATTACTGAAGTAGTGAATAAGTTACCCAAGTTATGTCAAGTAAAGTTAATTCATGGACATATAGATGTTTTCCAAAAACTTAGAAATAATAAATGGATTTATGTTCAGTCGGAGCCTGGAAAAGGGCATTTTACATGTGAAAATGACTCTAACAAATATGACGAAATTCTGTTTGGTACCGGAATAATGTCCTTACCAAAAAGCTGTAAAGCATTCTTTAAAACCCTACAGTTCTCAGCTAGCGAAACGCTAGAAACAAATATAACAAATCAAATAAGTAGTTTTAATTTAATCGAAGATGATTGTTGCGAAAAAGATAAAATTAATAGAACCCTTTCCAGACTCCCTTTCGCCAAGTTGTCCAATATCAATGACTTTGGACAACTTCTCCAAGCAAGCGTCCACCTGGACGATTTTGAAAAAGAATTACATAAACTAGATTTAGAACCTACTCATTTAGAAAAATTTGGTGTCCATTACTTGTCCTTCACGTATGTTATATCAATCCTAATCTCATTATTTATGTTGTATAAAATAAGGAATATGTGTTGTAATAAAAAATCATCTGGCTATTGTATTCAAATATTTAATCAGTGCAATAATAAAAAATCTAAAGAACACCGCTCTGAGATGAAAACTATCACAGTTCAAGAACCATTTAATAAAACCCCTGAGACTTCAGATGAAGAAGTCTTCACGGGTTCAACAAAGTCTTTACCTACTCCACTAAAACGAAATATTTTAATTTAAAAACTATTTCCAGAATAACCCTTTGTCTCAATGCTAAATCTTAATGAGTAATAATGTTTGCTCTATATTAAAACGTATACTTACTAAATCTTCATGTCCTATTATTAAATAAGTATATACTATATCCTATTGTTAAGTTAATTTGTACTAAATCTTTATAATACTACGTTCTAATATTAAGCTCGATAATGCTTACTTAATACTAAACCGTAAGAATGTAAGTTAATGTAATACCTAATGTTAGTTTATATTAAACCTTTATAATGGTATATCTTACTGCTAAGTTCATTTATGAACCAGATCAACCCTCACTTCTAGACGACCTTTCTATTTTTCAATTTCACATCACACTTTCAGTGATGTTCAATCTTAAAGGGGGAGGTGTTATATATAGGGATGTATATCCAATGTATATAAGTATTTACGCTATCACATCGTTTCTACACGTGTGTTAGGTCAATGCTTACGACAGCGGAAACTTATATGTGACACCTTGTTTGTCGTCTCTAATTAATTCCTTTTTCAGTTAGTCTAGATTTGAGAGTTGCGACGGGCACATGTCAATCTTATCATAGTTTTTTATTAAACTTTTCCTCAGATAAACGATTTATATTTTTTTTTAAAAACTATCTCTCGACCCATCCCGTAATAGTGCTGTTAACCGGGTAGCACGATTCTATGCGAGCCGCGCCGTCCGTGAAGATGCGGCTCGGACGCAAGCCTGCGCGTATACACGGCGCGGGATAGCACAATCCTAAGTGATGGATCGTGCGAACTTTGCCGAGCCGCGCCGAGCGCAGTTGTTTAAACGGCGCGTGGCGCGCTGAATCACGAGCGGAGCCAGGCTTGGCTCGTGTGTTTGCGCGCTGTTTAATTGCACCTTTACACCTTTAGTCATATCGGAAATTTCAACTGGCTATTACAGTACAGCTTGGTGATAGATGGACGGGCAGCGATGTCTTAGTAATAGAATTTCGTTGGAATGAAACAACTGTTCAACGGATTTAACTCGCGTATTTTATTTTATTGGCTGACGTACGCCTTTACAGAGTTCATACTCGTAGCACGACTGAGATGACAACAGTCTTATGCTAAAGTCCAAATAAGTAAATTTTGTTTAGCTTTTGATCACAGAACGCTAAAAAGAAGTAGGCAGTATTATCTAAAATAGAAGTCGTAACAAACGATCTATACTTTTCTCTTCATCTGACTATAAATATTATTTCTCATTTAAAAGATTGTGATAACAAATACATTTTATAAAAACATCACCGAAACTATAAAGTAATTAAATATACCATTATGCACAAATCCCTTTTAGCGAAATAAGGATGATATTTAATGCAATAAGTTATTAACCGTGTTTGATAAAGCAATTTGGATGGTAATAAAGGATAAAAGGGCTTAAATTTTTAAATCAGTTTTGGCCAGTTAAAAATATTCATGGAAACAGATTTACATGTAATCATTGTCCAAGGATCACCTCATCACCCGACTACAAACACGAGGTTACTTCATAACACTAAATTTACTTTAAGTATTAATATGTCTAGAAAGTCTCTAAGTCTTTTGTCGCGAAAGTTATAATAAGTTTAGGTAAGTAGCTAGACAATAATAACTTGGTTTTAAAAATAATGAAGAAGTCATAATATTACTAGCATTATAAGTTTACGTTAATGCTAATATTTATAAAAGTCTGTTAAGTAGTGCCAAAGAAATTATTAAGTTTACCAAAACCTCCAGAAAATCTGTATTTTATGTTTTTTGGCCAGAATGAAGTTATAACAAATTTGGAAAAAAATAAGTTTTAAAATGTAGTGAAAATTTACTAGATAATTTGATGAAGATTATCAGTGGATACCTACCCTTATCCTATACGTAACTTATTAATAAGTAGGTACTTACCTTAAGTAAATTCAGAATATTGCTTAAGACGAAAAATTTTTACGCCATTAGTTTTATATAAGAAAATTTTTATTACAAAGTATTGCACTCATCAATTAAAGTACCAGGGCAGCATAGCCTCGAAGCACATTGAAAACTTATAGAAAGCAATTTATACTCGGAGCCGTATGATGGATGCACTCGCAGCGATCGCTCATAGCAAGTACTCTAGAACCGTAATACACTCACAAATTACCGCCATTGTTGAGAAAAACCTATTTTACCTGCAAGGTATAAATAATTGGAATCATCGAGACGGTTATCTCAATAAATCGTGACATAAAAAATTGTGGATTCCTTTTTTATTATGACTTTAGTTACCTACATGTAATCTTGTTTTTTTTTTTGATGTAACCAATTTTACTTTCTTTTTAGCATGTATAGCATGAAGGTACTTAATTGTTAAGGTGTAAGGTGTGCAAAGGATGCTCTTTGATTTAAATAAATTTATTTTCAGTTTATAAGTAACTGAAAAACGATGGAATCTCGCGTATTACATTTGCCAACGTTTCGAAAACTTTACAGTGCCCATATTCGTAATTTGAGTTGACGATAGTCCAACACATATTCCTCACCACAAATCGACGAGTCCCCACAAAATATCGAGTATAATCAAAACCAATTCCTCAAAACGGCCCGATAATAAAATCCACACTTGGCGCATTTTTCACACCGCGTTTTTTATGACGGCAATTCTGAAGCTATATTACCTACGCTTGCGTTTTAAAATATTTATAAAGTCTCTTTATTGTCTCCGGTGACTTCATTATCTGAAATTATAATTTTATGCGAATGAGGGTACGAGTTTTATTTCAGTTTTTATAGTGTCTCCGTTTGCGATTTTATGAGATATGACACTTGCCTTTTCACTCTTGGTTTTTATGAGTTTTGGAATTATGTTATTAGAATAAGTTTATCGTTTCTCATTTCTAATAAGATCGTCTGTGGGAAATTTTAATTTTTATTCCTTTTCACTCACTTTAGTCGGAGTTATAACGGCATTCTAAAAAAGAAAGTTTGATGTGTCTATCTGGTTTAATTGCTGACGAATACAGTTTGCAGCTGTACAGATATAACTACAATATTATAGACTTCTGTCAAAAATATACCTATAGGTAGGTACAGTGGCTAAAAGACGATACAAATATTTTAATGGAGCTAAATATTTGTTCTTCAACAAATTTCAATGATAACTCGATTCAGACCTATTAAAAACAGCCCCCTTTTACAGCCTCTTAAATATACAGGTGGAACACGTCTATCATTACATAGAGTTCCTTACAGAACTTGAGTAAATGTTATTACAAATGTCCGTATTTCCAAACCACCCCGAAATTTTACAATAACACACTCCAGTCTCAACCATCGATACGAACCAAGCGGGAAATATTCGCCTTTGTCATTTATTTCATCTCGTACTATTCTGTTTCATTTCGTTTCATTTCATTTTATTCTGTTCCCGTGACGCTGCCGGAATGCAAATTAATACAATTCTTATTTCTACGAACCTTTCCCATTTTGGTGATTTGTTGCTTTGTCTGTGTAAAGGTAAGTTATATTTAAATTGAAGATAAAAAACGTGCAGAAATTACCTTTCCTTACTGATCATTATAACGTAAATTTAGCTAACATAACATTACATCTTGTAATGTAACTTTACAGAATCGTAAAATGCAATGCTGTTTAAGTATGATAATATATAAAATATGTACTCGTATTTGTAATGCGAAACACGATTAAATCAAACAATGCCGTTTTTGGAAACACGAAACCCATATTTCCGTTCCAAATTCAAATAAGAAACGTATTCTTACAGACTCTGTTTCCCGGACACTGATTGTAACGCTATCTTACATCGGACCACTGGAAAAATATTTTCATTCAATTATCACCGCTATCTTGGTCCGTATTTAGTCAGCTGTGCTTTCTAATTACGATTCAAAATGCCAGTTCTTTTAGCGAATCTTTTGAATCAAGAAAGTTTTTATAGTGTCCCAGTCACTGTGCAATTAGGTTTAGAATAATAGGAAAAATAGGTGGGACTTTTAACTAATTAGCGTTTTATTTAACTTAAATGGGAAGTGGGCACAGATGTCTGATAAATATAGTACCCATTTTGGCGAGCGTAGGAAGTAATGGTGCACAAACAGGCTTTGAACTACTGAATCCAGACATAATTTGTGACGAGTTCAAATGCACTTTGAAGATGTAAATATCATTTAAGTTTAAGGTGAGAATATTAGTCAATTATGCGGTATAGCGCCTAAAGGATACAATGGGACCCTATATATTATTATAACTCCGCTGTTCAGCAGTCCATCCGTCTGTCTGGCTGTATCTCATGCAGCGTAACAAACAGCCAGTTGAAATTTTCACACAGGAAATATTTCTGTTGCCGCTATAACAAAAAATACTATAACATTTTTATAGATAACCAGCGACCCGCCCCGGCTTCACACGGGTACCATAAAACTTCCTCTTGAATCACTCTTATGTAAAAAAACCTGTTCAAAATCCATTGCGTAGTTTTAAGAATTTAAGCGTACCTACATAGGGACGGACAGCGACAGCGACTATGTTTTATAATATGTAGTGATGGTATTTTATAAATTTGTTTTCATATCCAGTTATAAGCATTCCATCACATTTTCCGGAAGCATATTTCCAATAATAACATAGGTAGGTACTTAATATCAACATGGGGACCCTGCACGAGATTACGCAGAAGGGTCTAATCCCTTTGCAACTCCCCTATCCCTTAGATATTAAACTGTCCACGCCAACTGTGTACAACAATGGCCTGTGTGTACAATTTACAATCCTATTAGGGACAATTTTCAAAAATTCTAATGATATCACTATCAGACAAGCAGAATTGAAAGGTCGATTCATCACGAGTGTCATTCTGAACACCTGTGTTCAGAATAATTGGCATGAAAGTATATTCGAATTTGTACCGTATATACTTGAAACTAAGATAGAAAATCAATATTGAGTAAACACTGGTAAGTATTGTTATGCAACCCTGAATTTTATATTTAGATCATACAAAGTAAGATAAGTGTTTTCTCATAGTAGAATTTTTAATACTAAATGCCTTACTCTACTCTTTGTCATTAATTATTTCCAAAACATTAAAACATTAATCTTTTTCCAAAACATGTAGGCAGAATACGTATGCAGTGCCCTTGCCAAGACGACTCAAAAAAGGCTGCACTATGGTCCTTTATTCGAAGCGATTTTAAATAACCTATTTATTTCTCTAAGCTTCTCTTCATACCAATCCTGACATTTTGTCATAACTTCTTGTTACTCACATTCAACATCGACTATGATCCTCTTGGAGACGGAGGGCGGGACTGCATTGGTGGCGATGCAGAGGTATGCACCCATCTCAGTGCGGCTGATGCGCTGCAGGCTCAGGGTGTCCCCTTCGTACACCGTTACTGCAATAGAGGAAGAAGGTTAGCATAAAAAAGTAAATATTCACTTAATACCATAGTTTCTTCAGCATCCAATAAAAAAAACATAAAGTATGTTGACCACTGTCGGAATCGATCCATGACTCTTGGTTTACTAGTCGACATCTTACGCATTAAGCTATGACAATCTTTTACAGAAATTTATATAAGTACAGTTGTATGCGGTTATTAGAGGGGTATCTCTGACGCTTAGTGTATAATTATATATTTCTTCAGTACATCATTATTTTGACTCAGCCTTTGTTATAAAAAAAAGTCTGACCGATCATTGAAATTTCACTCTGTATGATCGAAAGACTACGCTGTGCTCTTCAATAGTAAACAAAGCTGACAAATTGATGGTCGCGAGTCTAGTGCGATTGATTCAATAATAATATAAAATACTGACAAATGAGTGTCGATGTTGCCGCTTCGAACGTTAAAATTCTAAGGCTAAAATAAAATTAAGCTCTAAGGCTATTATAAAGTATATTCAAATCTGGAACTATTTCAAGTTTAGAATTTTTTGTACTTACTTTTATGTAATAGAAGTGGTTTTCATGGGATGAAAACTAATTATAACAATTTCCTTAATTAGGTATTTATCAAAAAAAAATTTACAGTATTACAGTCTTAAACTAATGCACTTTAAAATTCATAATACAAGCAGTTAAAATTAATCCGCAACACACTTCGTCAAAAAGAATAATTTTAGTTATAGGTAAGTACATCAAATATATCCGCAACAAGCTTCGTCTTGGAACATACACAAACAAAAACCTATACCAAGTCTGCCAAGTTTAGAATGAATATTTTAAATGTAAAATTTTTACTATATCATAATTATTATGCAATATGTATTAATTACCAAATAAAAACTATGTAAAACTTTCCTACATAGTTTTTCATAGTCAATACATTTCTAAATCATAAACAGTCCTCCACGACAATCACATTTCGTACATCCATCGCAACAAAAATAAATACAATTGTTTCCCCAACCAATCAGTACCAACTTTTTAACAACTATAAAATACAAGAAGCGGACAGAAGTGGCGTTTTGAGCGCAATCGAACAGTGCAACGGTGCAACAGTGCAGGCTGCAGAAAAGTTTCGGCTCGGTCGATTTGAGCTGACGCATCGGGCAAGTTCCGGGCAAGTTCCGGACGTGACCCGGATATGCAGTCCCAACTTGTTCCGTACAAATTACTCAAATGATGGAACCTGTCTTAACTGGATTGTTATTTTATTCATTTTAACAATAACTGTGTTATATATTATAATAAGTTTATTCAAATTGAGTTTTTTTTTGCTTCAGTTATTTAGCTTTAGTAAGCTAAATAACAGAAATTGTAGAAAAATAATAGAAATTGTCAAGTTGAATCCAAAGCAAAGTATCTGTAAACGAGTCATGTAAGTGCTATGACAGCAATCTTAATTATAATGATAATATTTATTTATTTTGCACATAAATAAATTAATTTTAAGTACTTAACTAAACTTATCAATAAAGTGAATAATTACATACAAGATATCGCATGCCATAGCGCTGATTTCCGCTATTACTCTTTTCATTTTTTTTTTATTTAGAATAACTGTATATACTTATAATAAAAGCTATAAGTACGTCTAAGAAATTTCCGGATCAAACGTTTACTGTATTAACTATCTTTGTTAGAATGAAACAACTATTAACGGATTTAACTCGCGTATTTTTATTTTATTTGCTGACATTTCGGATTCTTTACAGTTTCTATAATCGTAGAACGACTGAGATGACAATAGTCTAACGCTAAAGTTAGACTTTAGCTTTGGAAACTGTAAAGAATCCGTCAGCAAATAAAATAAAAATATACGAGTTAAATCCGTTAATAGTTGTTTCATTTCAATGTTGAATAACCGCGAAAGCATCAGAAATTATTGACTACCTTGGTATTTAATTATTTTGTGTATACATAATTATTATACACAATGTTTACAGTATTTGCATACGCTGGCATCCATGTCGCGGTCGAGACCGTTTGAGAAAATTTATTATCGAGCAATTAGACCGACCCTTCGCTGCACTTATGTTAATACCTCTGTTTAGAGCCAGCTCTGTAACGTATCCCGCGTCAGATGAAATTAAATTAAACATTACTTTGGAAACTACAACTAACTTATGTTTAAAAACATCTGCGAAATATTAAACAGAGTTCTTAGTTTTTTACCTACACGGAATTTAGGAGTTAATTTCTAACAAAAAAAATCCCATCTAAGCTAAGATTCATCAAGGGGATCAAAATTCAAATTAAAAATACCCACTTTACGCAAAACACTCGAGTCTTTATCAACCCAATCTTCACAATTGATTTAATAAACCGGCACCTTCCCCGTCACTTCAAACATTTCAACCCCAAACCTGGGGCTGATGCGGGGACAAATCATTCCACTTTCCAAAAAGAAAACGATCAACATAATGGCGGTGGAATTAATCGTGCAACCGTGTGGCTGTGGCCGCGGTCACACAAAGCAAAGCGAGACCAATTTAGGATGATTTGCTTTGAGTGGGGTTGGGCAGATGACAAAATAATTTGAATTCTCTGCAAGTTTTGTGCTCAGGTATATTAGTCTTCAAATTGATTTATATATTCACAAGTGTTTACGTTCTTAAATAAGAGATGCAGTGGTATTAAGTGTGAATAGTTTTTTTATAGTTAAACTTTGATAAAGATTTTTAATTTTACTAGGATTTTTAAAACGGAATATTTGGTAGTTGTTGCATTATAGACATGAAAACATGTTTCTAGATAATAATCCAGCCCTCAGTATAATCAAAGAAAATTTTACACATACATAAAAATGTACACCTGTCCGTAAAATTTTCGATGCAATTCTTTTTATAATGAAAGCGTAAATATGTTATCTACCCTACTTTAGAGGCACATCCGTGTAAAGGAGCGTGGCCTGAGTGTAGGTACAGACTTCAGATGAGCGGTGTCGAGTGGTTTCACAGCCCTCGTCCTAATTGCGTATCATCCTCTATGATTATTTGCGCAGGGCAGAAATGTTTTAATTGCCGTCCGGTCTTTTGTTTGTATTAATACGATTCCGCCCTCAATTGGATTTGGAAGATGTTTGTGTTTTTCAATCCGGTTTTGATTAACTCATGCCTTTTGTGATTTTAAACAAATTTGTTTTGTGTTCTCCGGTTGTGCGAGTTTGGGTTGATCTTTGATTAGTAGAAAATAATTGGATCTGAATTGACACAAAAGCTTAATGAAATAGAGTTCAAGCGGGTTGTGTAATAAATGTTGGGTAAGCTACAACCGATTCTGTGTACTATTGGAAATTGAAACCACAAACCGACAGTCAAAAATTCTTTTATATCTTGGAATAAAACATATCGCACACCTAGATCTAAAATGAGCTAACTCAAAAACCTGAAGATTTGAGTTATGCACACCATCGGATTCCTTACATCAAAACCCATTTACCACTAAAACAGATTTAAACTAACTCTGCTAGCTTCATTATAAAGAACATAAATCTATACAGAAAACTCATGCGTGCATATAGATAGGTTTAACTGTTTTTCGCCTCTCCTGAAAAAGTAACTTTTTTGAGTTAGCTCCCTTTACATCTAGGTGTGCGATATATAATCCAATGCGGTTATTATTTCCATTTATAGCCGCCAAAACAACAGAAATTCTTTTGTTTTATTAGCATTAGTAACTAATACCTATATAAAACAAGCTTTGGTAGTAGTACGTTCTCTGTTCGTCATTATAAATTGATGATTGTATAAAGACCTTTCGTTCAACTCTTTTTCAGAGCATATCTTCAACCAATTCGGAAGTGTTTTAAAGTTCCTCAGCTTATTTACCCGTTCCTCGTGGCGGTTTCTCCTCGGCTATAATATCGCCGCTTGCTATTCTGCGCGCTCGCGCCCGCTCTGTTATGCTAATAAGCGCCAATACGCTTTTGGAATTAGTTGAAAAATGAACTGCAAGTGTGGGATAATCACCTGTTTACTGCACGTGATATTGGGTGGGTTTTGCTCTTCGCTCCAGGAACTTGTTTCGACGTTGGAAATGCACGTGATTATGGTTTAATTTTCTGCTAGCATATTGTTATCTTTTATTATTTTTAAAATTGTTTTTAAGTTTGTCGAGAATATTCTTGGTGTATATTATTATAATCTGATATCATTTAAGTACTTGTTAACAAATATAGAAATGGTACTATTATTATCGATATCTTTAAGCATAGGTAGATGAATAGATTTCTATTTTTTCTGTAACGGTTCTCTTAATATTCAACGAAATATTAATGACTAGATGTGTTATTACCTGCACCTAAACGCCTCTCTTGTTTTACTATTTCTTTTACCTCAAAATTTAGTGCGTCCTAGGAGACGATTTTTTTTAATTTCACGCTATAAAAGGTATTGCTACTACAACTTACCCTTCTTCCTCTTGTCAACAGAGATGGGCTGGCCATCCTCCCTCCTCCACATGATCTTGGGCGCCGGGAAGCCGTCCGCCTTGCACACCAGGCTTATGTTCTGGTTCTCCCGCACCGCCACCGCCGACTGCGTGCTGTCTTCGTCCAAAATATTCGGTGGCACTGAGGACAAATCAGATTATACTTTATTGAACTGTAGGTTTTGAAGTAATTTTGATTATGTCACCAAGTTCAATGTTATGTTTATGTAAGTATGTTTTATAAATATAATCATGAATTATTATGGATGTAATATTATCTATACTAATATTATAAAGCTGATGAGTTTGTTTGTTTGAACGCGCTAATCTCAGGAACTACTGGTTCGAATTCAAAAATTATTTTTGTTGGATAGACCATTTATCGAGGAAGGCTTTAGGCTATATAACATCACGCTGCGACCAATAGGAGCGAAGAAACAGTGGAAAATGTGCAAAAAAACGGGGAAAATATGAAGCCCTATGAAGAAGTGACAGAAGATTTTGACAGATCTTTGACGAAACAATCGGACGGGCAGGACGACGTCTGCCGGGGCCGCTAGTATATCATATATGTTGTCGCGTGGTCCCTTACTATGAAACTGAAGAATTCGGGTTTCTAATCCTACTAGGAGCGGTTTTACTTGTTCTTGGATGTCCTGTTAACGTATTTATGTATCTTTTTCCGTTGTTCATTACCAGCACAAGCTTTGATCTGATCAATCAAAGATGTTATTACTATATCTTAAAATCTGGACATACATTCTATACTACTATATATAATATTTTGTTCCTTTGCTGAATATTAACATTATCTTTGCAAAGACAGACTGATGTTTTTAATTAAGCCATATTGATATGCCATGCATAAACTGTTCAACCTAGCAACACCTTTTTATCTATGACGATTGCCGACGCCATTTTAGATCGATCCGAGTCGCCATTTTGTAATCAATTTGAATAATGGCGGAACGCCCGCGGATGTGACGCGATATCGAATCTTAATCGTATGTAATGAAATGTAAACAACTGCTCTAATTGTTATTACGGCAATAATGTCCTGGGGAAATTACAAATTGGCGTCGGGCCTCATGATAAGCGAGGTGGAGACGCTGAAAAATTATACTTAACAGTTGTTTGACGGCGGATAGATAGCACTAGCTTACAAAGAATATTGTTAAAAAAGGTATAACAATACAACTTGAAAAAGGTTATATTCTTGACTCAAACGGAATAGACACAATTAGTACCTAAGGGATTATTTTTTATTAAGGCTTGACTGGAAATATGGCTTTATCTGGACTGAAGAGGTGACGAGATTATATAGTAAATTCATTGATTTTGTCCGTCGCAAATCAACAGCAAGGTTTATAATAAAATATTAGGATATTTTATTATATATTACATGACAGATGAAGAATTTCTTGCGACGTTTCTTCTCTCAGTGTCATAATTTTTAGAAGCGCTAGTAAAC
The DNA here is from genome assembly GCA_038024825.1 of Polylopha cassiicola. Lineage (NCBI taxonomy): Eukaryota > Metazoa > Arthropoda > Insecta > Lepidoptera > Tortricidae > Polylopha > Polylopha cassiicola. The sequence continues at coordinate 12,791,661 of CP149052.1, read as the reverse complement.
ATTGACGTGTAAAAGTGGCTCTTGGGTCCTAATTGCTTAGTAAAGATTTCCATTTTGCACATTAAAAATCTTATGTAAATAGTATTTATTATTCGATTATACTATTAAATAATCCAAATAATTTTACCAATAATTAAGCAGTACTTCACCAAGTTCAAAATAAATAAAAAAATCTAAAGGTTATTCTCAAACCGCTCGTTTAATTGCTCACCCAGAAGCACTCTGCAGGCACACACTCGTTTCGAATTCCAATAATAATCGCAACTCGATCCGCCCCGATCGAGATCCGCGCGCGATGAGTTTACCTTATAAACAGCTAATTAATTAAGCAAACAATTACATTATACGATACCTTTGACTTTGTAGGTTATCTAATTGTACTTGATAAATTTATATATAGGACTTTTATAGGTATCTTTTTTAGAAGTCATTTAATATTGTTATAAAAAGTAGGCTTACGCATGTCTCCGAAGTTATTTCTGTTTTAATTCTGTTGTTTTTGTCCTTTTTGTGTTTACCTAAAATCTTAGACTGTTTGGTGCCGTGGCCTGGATTTCAAATGTTTTATAAAAAAATCTATTCAGTGAAAAAGAACTGGATCTTTATTTTTATAGTATGAGATTGTGCTATTTATTTTTGAATATATTTTGGGAATGGAAACAATATCAGTTTTTTATCTCATACTTTTATTGGGTCATTGAAATGTAAGGCTGATCCTCTTCAGATACAATGAAAATGTTACACAAATATTTAATTTCATTATCTCAGACAATATAATAGTGCACCTGTTAACGTGACGTTTTAGTCTAATTAATTAGGCAAGTCTGATAATTACTGTCATAAGTAAATTGGTTTCCAATAATAATAATTATGAGGTTACCTACGCTACATCGTTCACGCTGAAAATGGCTGACACTGTTTCATTATGTTTACTTTTAATAAACACAAAGAGTTTCATTTTAACGGTTCTATCTATTATGTACAATGTACAAGTAGATAAGCATTTTTATTGATGATATAAGAAAGTTAAAATTAAGAATAATTTAAATATATATCTAATCAAACTTTGTCTTCCTTGGGCCTTTCCTTTTGTCATTGTTATAATATTACTTTAATAGGCAGTGTAACTATCAAAGTATTGACAACTTAATGGTACAGAGCCTCTGCCTACGAAACAAGACATTGTGAGTTCGAATTTTGCTAGGGGCAACTATTGGTGTAAGGAGCACGATCTTTTCCTAGCTTTCGACTAAATTAATTGCACAAAGATTTTTTTTTTTATTTGTAAGAGCACGAGCTTTTCCTAGTTTTCGACTAGATTAATTACACTAGGATAATTATTTATTAATTATATTTCTTATGTTACATCAGAGTCCATGCAACTTAAACTCCATTAAAACAAAACAAACCCTAAACTGCAAAAACCAAACAACCAATCCCATTAAGTCTCCAATAAAAACGCCAATGAAACATTTAAATTGAATTAAAAACACGTAAACACGTCTCTAGCTGAACTCATGTATTACCACTTAAAACTTGCCCAAACGACCGCCGTAAAAGGCGGAGAGGCTTCTACGGCGCCCCGCCCAAACGCTTTGGTAAAAACAAGTCAGTAAATGATATTGCGATTCTGTTTTTATGTACATTTGGGGAAGTGTTTTTGAAGTTGCTTATTTCTGACATTCCTACACTTATAAATACAATAAGAAGAGGTGCGTGTAAACTTTTTGTTAGCGAAGCGCGAGTAGTTGTGAAAAATGGGATGAAACAATTATAAACGGATTTAACTAGCGTATTTTATTTTATTGGCTGACGTTTCAAAAAGTTTCCATGATCTTACCACGACTGAGCTGACTATAGTCTAACGCTAAAGCCGTTTCATTCCAATGTGTAATAACCGCGAAGGCATCAGAAATTATTACAATTGCACGGATTTGACTTGCGATTAATTTTGTGCAGACGTTTTATATTTGTTGCAGACTGAGCTGATGTGTTAACCTGTCATAACCACAAAATATCAAATGTTATTATATTCATAACTATTATTTTCGTTTTAATGTAGGTAATTGTGGAGGATAATTTTTACTGTTGTTTTTTTGGTAAATAATTAATGATAAAGTGATTAAACCTCATAAAATCAAAAAGGTAAATCAATTAAGTGATTATTTAATAAGAAATAAAACACATTCAAAACCACACCTCGCTTGAAGCAAAATCACAATAGGTAACAATTTTTTGCAGTGAAGCCTTTACATGTACCGAAGTTTCAAAAAATGTTCCTCTTTTGTTTTAAAATTTAACTGCCTCGGGGCAGCGGTATTGCCACATATTGTTTTTATCAAGGTAATAAAATTTAATATTTTTTGGCTGGCCTTCCTAACATACTGCCGTCACATTCGTTTTGTTTAAATTCCTGAACGGCCTGAAAGCAATTAAGATTCTATGGTGTATGACCTTAAATGCATCACAGCATATAATCAAATATATCTAGGTACTTACTCTGATTTGAATAAAAAACCGTACCAAGTCATCAATAGGTATATATTTTAAATTTCATGTTTAGGAAAGAAAGTAAATAAAAATAGAACATTTTCACGTAACATTTTTTTCATTCACAGAAATTTAGTATGATGATTAAAAACCAAAAATATGGAAACAACTGCCTTTTTTCAATTCTGCTTACACGCAGCTCCCAAGGAGATATTTACGAAACAACAGGCAGGGAAAGGAAAATGAAAAACCTCTCAAAATGTAAAGAAAAGTAATTAAAAGTTCCCTCTTGTAATAAACCGGCGGGACGACGGGAAGTAAACAAAGAACGCTTTGCAAAATATTTTTTTGCGACTGACAATGTGAAGCGATGAGGGAGTTAATATACTGGCAGGCTTACTGTCTCTGGTTTAGTTGATACAGGCGAGATTTGAATCGGATTAGATGAACTGTAGTTTGGTAAATATTTATTACAAGGTTTAATACCAATATTACCTTTATTGATAACTAGCTTCTGCCCGCGACTTCGTCCGCGTAGAACTCCTTTTTTGCAGTCGGTTAAAAAGTAGCCTATGTTCTTTCTCAGGCTCTAGACTATCTGTGTGCCAAATTTCATTTAAATCGGTCCAGTAGTTATAGCGTGAAAGCGTAACAGACAGACAGACAGACAGAGTTACTTTCGCATTTATAATATTAGTTAGGATTAGGATAGTTAGGATGATATTTGTACAAAGACAATAGTAGTAAAAGTCGTAAGTGCAGAAGCACAACACAGATGGCGCTGAAGTGACATTTCGCTTATTTATATAAAGACAAGATAGTACAATATTTAGTCGACTTAATCAGTGATAAAATGTAAGTGAAATGTTAAGGTGTGGGTTTAAGTCCCATCTCTTGACTTTGTACAAATTTCATTAGTAATTAGGTAACTTTTTCACAACAAGCTCTAGAGAAGTTAGTCACCGGTGCGGTCTAGTATGACACTCTAATTTTTTTAAATAGTACCTATAACACTCATTTTAAAAGAAAATAAAGTTGTCAAATAAAAAATGTCAGGCAGTGTTAGCTTTGCGCATCGATGAGTCTGATTTTTGTTCCCAAATATATGAAAAGGATGTAGGTACCTAAAAGATTTAGGGCCGAGGGCACTAGGTCGTAGGTAATGTAATTCAACTCCTAAAACGGACCTAAATTGACTAAATCTCATATATTATGCAAAAGGACCACCAACATTGGAAAGTAGGCAATGATTTAAGAGTAGAGAATAAATTAACCCTACGTTTTGTGAAAGTGTTAACATGAGAATCGCATTATGTACGGGTAAAATTATATTGAAAAGAAATACTTATTTCTTATGAAAAAAAAGTCTAGACCTTTATTTTAATAATATAAGCATCAATAATAGTGATTATATACATTACTTGCTGTCCGCCCCGGCTTCGCTCGGATCCCTTTTTTTTATAGCCCATGTTACTAGGGAATAGTGTAGCTTTCAAACATTGAAAGAATTTTTGAAATCAGTTCAGTCGTTCTGGAGCCTATTCAATCCAAACAAACAAACCTCTCCTCTTTATAATATTAGTACAGATAAAAACTATAGCGTGACTAGGTAGGTATAATACAGGGAATAAAAAAAGCTCTGCAACTCACCAACAACTTGCAAATAGCCGACTTGGCTAATCATGGGGTTAGTGTTAACTTGGCACATGTAGTACCCCCGATCCTCTTGCTGGACTTGGCTGACGTGAAGCAGCCAAGTCATGGCGTTGTCATGGGACACGCTGAACCTGGCGAGCCGCGTGATGACGTGACGGTGGATCGTCAGGATCATCTGACGGTCGATGTGGATCCATGCCACCTGCACAAAAATGCATTAGATTACACATTGGAATGAAACAACTATAACATGACAGATTTAGGGTGAGCGCACCTCGGAGCGCTCCCCATTCGTCCGGTGGAGCAGTGAAGGCCCATTAGCTGGCCAACTGCGCTTCAGTATTCAGTTCGAAAAAAAAAAAAAAAAAAAAAAAATGGAATGAAACAACTATAAATGGGTTTAACATGTATTTTATTTTATTGGCTGACGTTTCGAAAACTGTAGTTCCCATATTCGTAGCGTGAATGAGCTGACGATAGTGTCACGCAATTTTAGTCACGCAAAAATTTTAGTAATTTAAGCATGTAAACAATTAGGCGATAGTTATTAAATATAGCTTCTGCCCGCGACTTTGTCCGCGAGCTCCTCCTTTTTTGCAGTCGGTTAAAAAGTAGCCTATGTTCTTTCTCAGGCTCTAGACGTTCGGTTTTTAATCGGTTCAGTAGTTTTAGCGTGAAAGCGTAACAGACAGAGTTACTTTCGCATTTATAATATTAGTAAGGATGTATGTCTTCACATTTTTTTTTTTTTTTTTTTAAATATCTTTGGACAATTCACACCAATTGATGATCACACATTGATAAGGATAAACAAATGCACCGACAGAAAATTATTAAAACAAACCGAAAAATATTCCCATCGAATATTTATTTTGAAAATTCTCTGAGTTAATTACTAATCAGTAAAGTTTAAATTCTAGCGCAACTGCAAAATCGCATAACGTCTCGTTCAACTACTATTTAATTCGATATATTTACAAGTTTTACTATTGACTTGATCTCAATAAAGTAGCAAACATAGAGCCGGTTCCTGTTACAGTTTCCCTAAATCGATTTTCTATTACTTTATATCTAAATAAAGTATTCATCGTATTTTATTTAGTCGCAACTCGTATAAGCTGGGATATTCCTAGACTCGACTAACGGAAATTGAATTCTAACCACACGTTGTCCCTTGCCATTAACTAACCTTACCGAGAATTGGATTATTCCAGCAATAATGTGATTTTGTGCACTGGCTTCCATTTTGTGACCGTTTGTGATTTTAATTTCAATTGGTCATTATTGTCTCAATGGAAAATGTACATTTAGTAGCATATTGCCTTAATAACGTTTGGAACTATTTTTAAGTATATTGGATTATTTCTGTTAAACATTTTATTTTAATATAAGAGACATGAATAAGATTAAAATATTTGAAAGACTTAAGTCTTCACTTTGATGTCATCACTGAAAAGCTGAGATAAATGAAGGCAAATCAAATATTGAGACTGAAAGCAAACAAAATAAGAAGCACTCAGGCATCTTTAAACTTTAATCCGTAAGACAAACAAATCCACGTCAGGCTTCTAAACTAGCTCAGTCTCCGAGCCACGCATCGTTGTTTACTTTGACAAAGTCACAACCGCGTTAAATTTACCCAGCAAAACCGCAGACGTAGGACCGTATCGCAGTGCCGCACTGCGCACCAGCCGATACTAGTTGCATATTTTATGGGCTCCGACTTGACTCCGCGGAATCTACTTTTGTGTTCCATCCTCGCGCACGATTTCACACTTTACGTTATTTTTCATCCTGATTCCAATAAAATTTATCCTGGATTCGATTTAGTTGTTGGATTTGTAAGCCGGAATGTCGTGGGAGGAAATCCGTAGACTACTGTAGCTTTATTCGTGGCTTAGGTGTGTCTATTTGTTAGTGAAGTATATGTTAAAGTCTTAAGTAAATGTGCTCCGGTATTATTAATCTGTGAAAACAAACAAACACTTGTTTAAAAATCATAACCTATCACGAATATCTTTTTTAATTATAAACGATTTTGCGTATAGACCTATTCTATCTGTAGTCTATATTTACTTAACGGAAAATTAAAAATAAAGTGTAAGAGAAAATGTTATTTTGAGTTTTACACATACCTGTATTCTTTAACAGACAGCATGTATGTACATACCGGTTTATTACAAGTCCATCATTAAGATATGTAACTTTTCTCCAAAACTCCTTTCTAAAACAAATCGATTTCACCGTAACCTCAAATTAAAGTGAAGTATAAATCAATGCAAGAGCAGCTTTAAATTCACCAGTTATGACTAACTGGCGTTATAATTCACCTGTCCCAGTTCCGCTGGCAATAAAGCCGGAACACCTTCTATTAACCGGTTACCGAAGACGATAATGTACTGATTTCAGAATAGATTGTTAGTAAACTAAGGGTATTAAGTGAGCACGCAAATTAATAGCGTAGGAACGAGGATAATAAGAGCGCAACCATTCAATTTGTAGGGAACAAAGTTGTTCCTTTATAGACTTGAAGTCAAAGAGGTATTATTTTACCATGTACTTCCCTTGGATCTCATACTAGTCAGAAACTATTCAACACCTATTTTATTGTATATTACCGTATGTTATCTGTTTAGTATGCCAAATAAATAAATAAATAAATTACAATATTTGACTTGTTTTAGCAATAAAATGTATACATAAATATCTTAAAAAGGTTGATAAAGAAACTGAATAACAGGCATATTATATTTATGATTCAATGTAAATTTCAATAAATGGCGCCCAAGCAGTAACTAAATTTGGCGCCCTAACTGGTACCGGACTTGCTTTGGCAAAGGATGATAAAATGGCGACTGGGACCAACAGGCCAACTGAGACCAACGGATAAACGCAGCCTTAATGGAAATTCAGCGAATGCAAATTATCATTCAGTGGCGTACTGCAATGTAATTGCAGCACTCAACATCATTTCAGCGCGCTGCATGCGAAATATTGTTACTGTTATGACTATGCAAGTTATGCTAGTGCGGCGAAATCATCCTTCTGGAAACATTTTTCAGTGTGATTGCTCCAGCGGTGAACATTTGTTTGCCTTTACGCTGCAATTTACACAAACATAATACTGCGTTACTGCATGCGTGGATATTAATTAATTAATCGCACTTACTACTTCATAACATCATTCATCAAGGTGTAAGCAAAAGGGTTTACGTAGAATTTAGATAATTATTTGATACTTTTTCCGACTCAGCCATTTTACGAATTAGCTATTCGTTAATTAGAATCGGTAACATAAATATTTTTATTTTTGACTTAGCTTGTGCATTAGGTTTACATATTTGTAAAATAATAATACTTATTCAACCATATAAAATCGTGAAAAAAGATCATAATGTAAATATTGCTACAAGCGAAGCTAGCGGCTAAATTGTTTGCTCAAACCAATGTCTCTGTTTGCAATTATGTTTAAGTACTTACATACTACTAACGACGATGCGGTTGGAACCAGTAGGTCTTTTAGAATCATTCAACATAATGTGAATTATAAATTCGGATGTGGGTTTGTTTGTTTGCTTGTTTAAACCGATTTTGACGAGTTTCGGTACAGAGATTAATGAGACTTCGGAAAATAATATAGGCTATTCCCTATCTCGATCCTGCGTAGCAATTAAATTCGACGCGGGCAAACCCACGCGGCGAAGCTATTTCAACATAAACTTTAGCGTAATCCCGTACTTAATCAGAGCAAACGGCATGTGAACAAACACGAAAGAAGCATAACTCCGTGCGAGTGAAAACTTGCCTCTTGCGAGTCGCGTAAAGCCCCAGTAAGCCTCTTTGCCTCTTTTATTTCCTCTCTACATACTTAGCGGCAATTTCAACTACACAGTCCCGCTCGGCTCGCGGCGCCAACTTCGCTGCGTCGCGGTGCGGTGATGCGCGCTTATGATAACTTTGTATAAATGTTTGCGCGGGACTTGACGCGAACTACTCAAATGCGACGCAATGAAAACTTCACGGCAATACTGTTTGCCAGACGGAAAAAGGTTTTTTGTAACTTTTTAGTAATAAAACTTTATGAAGTTTTACTACCGGGGATATTTTAATAGCGGACATTGGTTGACATTTGCATATTTTTTAGTAAATAAAACGCTTGCATTTTTACGCTATGAAAAATATGTGGACATTTTAATTTTGATGCGGTCGCGTGGAAATTATTTCGGACAAGCTGTTACAAATAAGTTGAACTGGTTTCCTCTAGACCTCAGACTATTTCTGGCAGTGTGAAGGATTAGAATGATATGCATTAGGTATTACAAAATCATAATTATTTATCATGATTATAATAGCACTATCGAGTTATGATTGTAGAGATAATTTACTGGAGCGATAAAATCACCTTTGAAAGCAAGTTACTATCAGGCAATACCTCTAGGAGCTCGTAAATCTTGAAGACTTAATTATAACTTAGTTCATCTACAATTTCACGGTGTGAAATCGAATTTGCAAACTAGATATCTTCTAAAATCTAGTCTCTAGTTACGCATCAGCCGTCACCAGGTCTTCAGTGGTAATTAATTAGATTTTATCTTAGATAAACCCTTGTGACGTGAAAAATTGTACCTACTTTCTCCGGTTGAAAAAAATATTAGTACAAGTAATATTATTAGACAAGCATTTTTTTCTTTTCAGAAAAAAAACAGAAATTACGACGGTATAGTCCGTAACATTTCCTGTTACACAATGTGTTACACTTTAGACCGCAAAGTGACGTCACGAGCCTTCATCCTTTCCCTTTTACTTTAAAGTAATGTCACCACAATAAAAAAATAATTGCATCGTCACCCCGTGCAAAATGACATCGATTTAGACTATGGAAAAAAACTGCCTTCAAATAAGATTGCGATAAAACTAAAATTTTTGTTTTTTATCCTAAGAATAGTTCGTTTTAAGGATGAGAAATTATGATAGGTATGAATTCCACCTTGTCTGTCATTACGTCCAAACTAAATACATTTTCATTATAAATAGATTCCAAAATCATTTAGTAAAAAAGGTAATCCATTTATGTTGTAAATCTCAATCGCTCGGAGCTGGCTGAGGCAAATTTGATAAAGGTCGGGTCACCAGCCGGGTTGTAACTCCGTCTTTATTTCCCTTACTTCAAATCGATATCGAATTATGCCCCAATACTGTAACGTCTTTTTGAAGAGAAACCTAGATACCGAAAAAACGTAATCATAAACCTTTTCTGCATGTATTTATCCTCAATTTCAATTAAGTTTCTAGCATCAGGACTCTGCGCTTATTTCAGAATAAAGTCCCCTTTTACGGATATCTATCTAAAAGCTATAAACTCGAAAATCAACGGGATTTTCATGAGTTTTTTACAAATGGAAGGATTAATTCTGAACTGCCCATAAACCGATAGAGTTAATTTGAGAAAAGAAATCGTCTACGCAGAAATCGCTGGCGGCAAGCTGGTACATAATATACTCGTAATATAGACACAAAAGACCATTGAATGAAAAGGTGTTTTTGAGTTTCAAACAGGTTTCAGTAGTTCATAATTCAGTGCTTCTCATAATCCCTGGTCTTTTCGTATATGACTGATCAAAACAATACGGGTATTGTTGAACAGTGTCTTAATTATCCTTGATCACAAAAATATAAACAAATACAAGTATATGCACAGCTATATATCCTGCTAGGAGCACTGTCATTGGACGTTTGGAGAACATCTGTCCCTAGGATTCGAATAGCAAAATCCGGTTTCGCAGTCAGGAGTTCTGTCTACTAGACCAAACCTTTGTTCAATCATTTTAGATGGAAGAGCATTTGCCAAACACCTTGGTTAATTCACAAACAGCCCAACTATCAACATCTGTTCTTAAACTCTTTACATATTTACGAGGGGTTTGTATCAAGATAATAGCGTCGTAAAATATACTAATTAATTAAGGCCCCGGCACACTCATGAATAAGTTAATTGTAACATTGCAAGCCTTCGCGCCCTTAACCGCCCACTTTAATTATTGCAGGTAAATTTCATACTTAATTGATATCTCGGTGAAAGTTGAGTATTGGCGGAACTAAATAGTTGGCTTCAATGTTGTGAGCGGTAATTAACTTTCTAGGGCTTATTTCGTAAAAGCGAACGTTTCCTAAAATTGATATTTTTCAAACGTTATGTGTTGCTTTGTTACTTTTTGGAATTCTGTTTTGTTTTCAAATATTTTCAGTCTCTGATAAAATATAGAGGAAATATTTTTCATTCATTATTACGAGTATACTAGAATACTCGAAAGCGAAATGGTTGCCTATAGTATTTTTCATTGTATGAAATTCTATTTTTTAACGCCCCACACAAAACATCAACAATAAGAACCTATATTAGTATTAAACACTCCTTTAGACATTACCTCAAAAACTACAAGCAAAGTCCTAATTACCACCTAAATGATTAAGACTCAATCAGCTATATATTAGAAACGAAACCTAAATACGATTCACCATTCAGGACTGCATTCACACCGGTAATTAACCTCGCCAAGTCGAAATTTAACGACAATTTCACCCTATTGATTTCAATTGCACTTTCTGCAACGCGGTGCACCCGAATGCGTTAGTTGATCTTGATTAAGATAATCTTGACTAATTGAATGGCGACGTGACTGATTGTGACCAGTGTTGCCAACTCCTAGAAATTCGAGTCGCTAAACTCAAAGTCAAAAGTAGCCAGAAAGTCGCTAAAACTAAAACATAACCATAAAAAGTTCGGGGGACCCCCCCCCCCGTAATGATATACAAATGTAAAAATAATACAAATTTTCCATATTAAGTATCTCTTGGAATTGAATAATTCTGTGTCGATTTGATAAAAAATGTATCTTTTATTGGCTCTAGAACTGTTTTCATTTGTACTCCAAAAGTCGCCAGATAAGTCGCTAAACTATTTTTGTCGTCAAAACTTTTTTTTGGTCGCTTAGCCTTAAGCAAAAGTCGCTAGTTCTAGCGACAAAATCGCTAAATTGGCAACACTGATTGTGACTTACGACGGTAATCATGGGTAATGTGTTGACTGAGATCATCTTGGCCTTGGATGAGGTATCTGAATGATAGGGATGATGACGGTAAAGAAGACAAGTTAGATTATTAAATACAATTAAAAAAACCTTCTAGAAACTAGCTTTTATGGAGATAATGATTTAAAATGTTCCATTCTCAATAACCACTTACCTTAAACACATGTTTACAAGAGAAATTATTAAAAGTACTTTCTAAATAATTTAGTTATTACCTACATGATTTTGACGTTAGGTATATTTTCTTTAAATACAACTGCAACGAATCTAATAATACAAATATGGGAACTGTTAGGTTTTTCAAATTTAAACATAAAATCAATATACGGGTTGAATAAGAAAATTTAAGATTGTTGTGTTGTCTCATTTCAATAATTTCTATAGTCTATGTTTTGAGACAAAATATTTAATATTTCGTTCAAAATAGATAAGCAATATTATGAGGAATCTTCTGACGCACGCTTTTAGAACTAATATAACCATTCCAAACCGCCTCCTACAATTTCAATCTCCAGGCAAAATCAACATCCACCGTGGTATTATTTTGCTAAGCAAAACTAATTTTGATTCTCGACTCATGCTTGATGAGAGCGACTTTAAATTCTATTTCTTTGTAGGTAAGATACAATTTAAGATTGTCGACGATGAAGGTAGTAAAATATTAAAGTTTCCGTATAGTTTGTGATATAGCTAAATGGCGCGTTAGTCCGCCGCATTCATGAATAAGATAATTGGTTGCTGCAACGGCAAGATTAAGGATACCGACAATTGAGCGAGTAATGCTTTCCTTGTCGTAATGAGCCTTAATGGGGTAGGAGTGAGCGAGATGGTTACAGTTATCGTCGTCATCTTTTCTACTATACGTACTAAATAATTTTGATTGAGCATTTTATGGTCACTTTGTTGTCAAGATCTTTTTCATCTTTGTCTGAAGTATCACGCTAAAATTCATATCAAATAAACAGGTCTACTGTCTCTTAGCTGTGAAAACATCAAACTTCTAACCCAACGCAAACAAAAGATGGCTATTTATGACGCAAATTTTTGACACTGGCAAAGGAATCAAAAACTACAAGGTACTGTCCGTGAACCCAAAATCTTGACATTTGGTAAGTACTTACCTACAAAGTTACATCCTGTAGCACTGATAAAAGATATCGATGAACGTAAACGTAATCAAAAAGTTTACATACCTAACCGTTAGACTACCTACCTAAGAATAGACGATCCCTTAATCAGTGAATTTTATCACAATTATACAGCCTGAAGTAATAAGGCTGCGCAATTATGACGTCATAAAGTATAACGGAGAATTAATAAACATCATTCAGCGAGTTAATGCGGTAATTATAACGAAATGTTCTAATTAAGATGTACATCACGCTGCTGCGGCGTCGACTGTACTTTCTGGAGATGGTATAAATAATTTTGCTAACCACTGAGTCATAAATATGTCTATTTCGAATTAAATATTTAAATAGATTTATATAGGTTCGTTACTCTGTTAGGTACCACTTAATTAAAAGATTTCTTATTGGACATTGGAAATCCAATGTGTAATAACCGCGAAGGCATCAGAAATTATTATGAAATTATTAAAAGATTTTTTTTTAAATATTATTGATATAATAATTTCTGATGCCTTCGCGGTTATTACACATTGGAATGAAACAACTATTAACGGATTTAACTCGCGTATTTTTATTTTATTTTATTTGCTGACGTTTCGGATTCTTTACAGTTTCCATAATCGTAGCACGACTGACAATAGTCTAATGCTAAAATTTAGCGTTGTTTCATTCCAATATTATTGATATTATACCAATTTCTGAAGCTTTCGCGGTTATTACACATTGGAATGAAACAACTATAAATGGATTTAACTTTTATTGGTAGATGTTTCCAAAAACCAGCACTCAACCAATAAAATAAAATACGAGTTAAATCTGTTACAGTTGTTTCATTCCAAAGTGTAATAACCGCGAAGGCATCAGAAATTATTACGTGTTCATAAACTTTTATGTATCCGGTACATTACCCCTTAAGGGGGATCAATGAAATTATCTCTTTCCGAGCAGAGTTTAAATTTAATAGTTTAATTAGATCACTTTAACTGGTGGATTTATTTTCAAAGTGGAAGTGGACGGTAACTGTTCAATTTAATGCTATTGGATTATACGTTGAAACAATTAAGTCGCCATTTTGTTGTTTCTCTAATTATTTTTATTAAATGCATTTTTAGGGTTCTGTACCCAAAGGCTAAAACAACGGGAACCCTTTAATGTTGTTTTTATAGTTGTTTCATTACAATGAATAATAACGGATTTTTCGTATGTTTAATTTATGACGTATCGAAAATTTACCAAAGGTAAAATAACCCCAAAGCGTCAGATTTTTTATTTTATTTTTTTAACGTATTATTATAATATTATGTAATAATACAACAAGTAGAAAGGAAAATGTAAGTTTTGAAAAGGATTCTTTTAAAACATTTTTTATTTGGTATTAGTTGTGTAGTAAGAGACAGGTACATTTCTCTGTAAAAACCTTCGCATCGGGTATTTAATAAAAAATATTCTTAGATTTGGAATGAAACAACTATTAACGGATTTAACTTGCGTATTTTTGACTGAGTTTCTTGCGGCGTTTCTTCTCAGTTGATGGTCTTTCCGAAGCGCTAGTAACGCCCCCTATTAGGTTTCAATTGTAATGTATAATAGTAAAATATTTTGCGTAAAATGTAACATTAATATTTCATAATTTAGAAAAGGGTAGTTTTTTCAAAATTTGTAATTTAAATATAAGGTAGTTTGCATAACTGTATAAATCACTTTAGCGTTAGACTATTGTTAGCTCAGTCGTGCTACGATTATGGAAACTGCAAAGAATCCGAAACGTCAGCTAATAAAATAAAATAAAAATACGCGAGTTAAATCCGTTAATAGTTGTTTCATTCCAATGTGTAATAACCGCGAAGGCATCAGAAATTATTAAATATTCTTAGATTTTTTTGAGTCTACTTGCTAGTGGTAAGATAAAAAATACGGGAATGCTTTTACTGAAAATCAGTTTATTATAAAATAACGATAAATTGATTTACAAAAGAAAGTCACTTACAGAGATAACTTTTACTTTGAACAAAAATTTTGCTAATAATAATATACGACCTTTCAATGCTTACTAAATTAAAAATAAATTCTATTTACAGCAACAAAACTGAAAACCAATTTCTAAGAAAAAGCGCGCTTATACTGTAACTTACGACATTACGCTACTAAGTTAAAGAAACGACTGTTATTCCGAAAGGCGGCCATTTTCAAATAGGTTATACGGATCCCGGTCTGTACCTACATTTATGTCTAGCTCTAGGTATTAGGTTTCAGCAATCTCCTAGATCTCGATTTGCAATAAAAGAAGCTATTCAATTGTGAAGATTCATTGACATTGCCGCCAATTGAACTATCTTGTAAATTAAAAATTGTCGCTTAGCTAACAATACCGCTTAGTAATTTCTGATGCCTTCGCGGTTATTATACGTGCTACTATCATGGAATCTGTAAAGGCTCCGAGACGTCAGCCAATAAAATAAAATACGCGAGTTAAATCCTTTAAAGTTGTTTTATTCCAAAATACCGCTTAGGTCATCAATTGCTGAATTTAATACTCAGTATTCAGTTACGAGTGACTTAAGCGGTATTGTAACTATAACGAAAATGATTTAAGCGGTATTGTTTGGTAAGCGACGAAATGTAAATGAGCGCTATCGTTTATTTAGTTATGACAAATTAGATAAATATAGGCACTTATTTATGCGCATTGCACAATAATTTTCTTATTACTGCCTTAGATAATATCTATCGTTTAACATTAGGATGGATTTTAGTTAGGTACCTACGTATTAAACGAGCAGTTTGTAGGTCATTCATTAATAACCCACCTATTTAACTATCGAAACATGACATTATTAGTTACATTAGAGATTTTTTTCAATATCATTAAACACATTTTTCATTTATATTGAAAAAAAGCTAAGCAATGAAGCTGCATTAGAAAGGTAATATATAATAAAAAACTCAACAAAATGTCACCCAAATCCATACATTACGCATAAAACCGTTTAAAACAATCAGCTTAAAAACATGGAGTGCCTTTTTTGCCCCACGTGAAAGGGTTAATTTGTGAGTACAAGCTGTATGGCAGGAATGGTTCAACGGGGAAGTTACCCCGTTCCAGGGTAGATTTCCCGGGAGGCCTGTCTGCGAGCGGGGTATGGTTGGCAGACTATTCGCGTATTTTTTGGTATGTATAACATGTTGCATTTGAAGAATTTTGGTAAAACATTCAAGATTGGATTGTTTTTTCAGAAGATAGTCTAAGCAGATAAAAGAAACAAAATGGATGTTTTATAACAGATTTAATACTTTGATGTTATAAACCATTTGTGTTATACCTAAAAACACTTTTTTTATTTATATCATACGAAAGATTTAAATAAATAAATTTAATTTTTACCTCGGTTAGTAATTTGACCTTTAAGATTAAGTAAATATCTAGAAATTTTAACTGCTTTAAGGTAAATAATAACAAAATGACTAAAACATTAATGGAAATTAAAACTAAACAAAGTTATAGATATACTGTAGATAAAGACGGTACCTACAGTATCTAATGATAGTAATGAAGTGACGTCACTTAGTCAGTTGCTTGATTAATCGTACAGAAGAGCATATAATAGAATACGCTCAGCTAAAATGAATAACATTGTAGCATTCTTTTCAATATATTTTCAAAAGTACCTATTACATATTTGTGAATAAAAGAACAAAACGACATAAGTCAAATATTCAGAATTCTCAGAATTTTCAAAAAAAAAAAAAGTAAAAAAAATACATCCAATACAATTAAATACAATTGGTTTGCAGACCGTAGCTTTAACATTTACTCAGTACTAACCGTGCGCATTCAGTTCTTGAAACAATTATTTGTACGTATCCCCTGTTACCGAAATGGCCCACTTTCCTCACTGTATGAGAACCCGAATAATAACATGCCTTACATAATCAACCACAGTTTTGTTTTACATTTTTCACTTGAAATTAACTTTTTAGTCTTATACCATTTTTAACCGACTTAAAAAAGGAGGAGGTTCTCAGTTCATCAGGAGCTTTTTTAGGTGAAAAGTAATCTACATAAACCTAGGTAGGTAGGTACCGAAATAAAAATGAATCATATAATAATATGTACGCGCATAACTTCAGAACGACTGGACCGAATCGAATGATTACTTTTGTTTGTTATGACAAGGTCTGTATAGAAGAAATTTGAAGGAAAAAAAGGGACTATTATTAAAATCAGAAATATGGCGGTAGGTATGAAATTCGCCAGGTTAGCTAGTTTAAAATAGTTACGATTGCAAATTTGTATGTCAAATTATACTTACTAACAAGAGAGATTACATAACAGACTAGGTAATCTAGTTATTTCTATTTTTAATTAGGCCGTGGTCTACTCGCGTGGAATCCCATTACCCCGCGGAACCGAGATGAGAGGTAGTATTTTTTACAAGCTGCTAATAGTTGATTGAGTAAACTATTGACCACAAAAGCTCTGTAAAGTATTTGAAAGGTAATATTTAGTTATTGTGTTACTTACTTACTTGAAATTTAGAAATTGTGAAAAAGGTAACATCATTAATATTTTGAAATATTATTATATTATCTTCGACTTCGTCTGCGCACGATAAGCACCCCTGTTTTATCCCCTTATGGGGTGAATTTCCAAAAATCTTTAACCCGAGCAGGCATTGCTAAGTCTAAGCAGTCTTCCGGTAATATTTCGTTAAATATTATAACAGGTAGTCAGAATAAATAATGGAACTTACCTTATAAGTGCCGAGGTGTTCTATGTGACTTACCTTATAAGTGCCGAGGTGTTCTATGTAACTTACCTTATAAGTGCCGAGGTGTTCTATGAGACTTACCTTATAAGTGCCGAGGTGTTCTATGAGACTTACCTTATAAGTGCCTAGGTGTTCTATGAGACTTACCTTATAAGTGCCGAGGTGTTCTATGAGCCTAACCTTATAAGTGTCGAGTTGTTCTATGAGCCTTACCTTATAAGTGGCGAGGTGTTCTATATAAGACTTACCTTATAAGTGCCAAGGTGTTTTATGTGACTTACCTTGTAAGTAGCGAGGTGTTTTATGAACCTTACCTTATAAGTGCCGAGGTGTTCATGAGCCTTACCTTATAATTTCAGAGGTGTTCTATGTGACTTACCTTATAAGTGCAGAGGTGTCTATGTGACTTACCTTATAAGTGCAGAGGTGTTCTATGAGCCTTACCTTATAAGTGCCAAGGTGTTCCACGACGCAGGGCAAGCTGGCGTCCCGCCCTAGCGCCACCGTCACGTTGGGTATTGGCTCCGCGAACCGAGGCTCTTCCGTCAGCACTACGAACAAATCATCAAAAAATATTATCAATCATATAATTTACTAGCAGTCCGCCACGGCTTCGCACGGATCCCTAATTTTTACATTTTTTTTTTTAATATTTTATAAAGCCTTTGTTACTCGTATGAGTTTACTGTAACTGTGAATTTATGTTTCTTGAACATGCAAACCATTGCAGCCAGTTTTAAGGTAAATAGAACCTTAATGAAAAACAGTCTACTAGCTATTGTGGAAATTTTCAAGCCTAGCTCTGGGTCGAGTTAGCCTATACTTCGATTTTTCGTTTTAAAATTTATTCAATGATAAACTAATAATTTCTTTCGCAGCTAGTACACATTAGGGTGAAACAACTTTAAATATTAAGGGCTTCATACTATGTCCTATTTAAATGATTTCATTACAGACTGCAGAGAACAATAAACTCTTCGGGTCCTCTATTATTTCTTACACACATAATAATTGAGGTTACAATAACCATAATATAAAGTCGATAACAAGCGTTAAGCTAAAAGCTCGAATAAAAAATTCATTCTTAAAGTTGTCCGTCTTGAGCGACGGGGACATTCTTTGTCGAGATACTTTGGAAGTTAAAATGTGATTACACTGAGCCGCAATATAGGACCGTTAAATAATTTGATTGCTAATGAATACTTCCTTAATATGTTTATTATTATTCCACTGTTTATAATAATATTGGTGACAGTGGTGACAATGTAAAAGTACCTAATGAAAAAAATCAACCGACCTAACAAACAAAATCAGTACTTACAGCGTTCTCAAGTCTACATTATTTTTCATTGAGGAACTTGTATTTTATAATTATTAATTTATCTAACAACTAGCAACCCGCTCCGGCTTCGCATGGGTGTTATAAACCTTCCTCTAAAACACTATCTTTTAAAAAAACCGCTTCCAAATCCGTTGCCAGTTTAAAATTTAAGCATACATAGGGACAGACAGCGAAAGCGACTTTGTTTTGTATGATGACATAAATTATTATTGACTTGTAGCTACATGTTAAAAACGCCTTATAACGTACTTGAGGAAGAGCAAGAACGTTGATAGTCATTTCAGATTTTTTTATAGGACAAGGCTGTTTGGGAAGAGATTTATGGTACCTGACCTTTATAAAAAAACACTTTTTATTTCAGTAACCTACATTTTTAAGTAACGACAGAACACCGTACATACTTTTTCCACAAATCGCAATTTTATTTTTTCCCCTCTCGATACAGTTCCTTCTAAGCGTCCCAGGAGGACCGTTCGATTACCCTTTCAGATGTTTATAGATTTCGTAGATCGACAAATAAAGTATCAGAGTTTGGCATAAAAAGAGGGTAACATAAAATAATATACCAACAAATATTCTAGATTGAATGCTATTACATAAACAAATAAACAGCAGAAATTATGCAAGTAATAATTTTAAGACTTTAATTATTCAATTTTTTATTTGGTTTCGAGATAACAGAATTAGTATTATAGATCAAGGGCGTGCATTTCATATAGACACAATGTCAGTAATGTATGAAGTGCCTACACTCCCCTGACTGCACGCACCTGGTATAAATAGGCATAAATGTTACTAATATTATAAACGAAAACGCCTACAAATGACTCCTAGTAAATAAATATTAGCGTCGTAAATAAAAGCAAAGTACTAACAATTATGGAAACTGTAAAGAATCCGAAACGTCAGCTAATAAAATAAAATAAAAATACGCGAGTTAAATCCGTTAATAGTTGTTTCATTCCAAAAGCAAAGTGTTCTAACTACCTTTTTGGGAAATTGAAATCAATGATCCCTACTAATATTATAAATGCGAAAGTAACTCTGTCTGTCTGTCTGTCTGTTACTTTTTTACGCTAAAACTACTGGACCAATTTAAATGAAATTTGGTACAAAGAAAGTCTGGAACCTGAGAAAGAACATAGGCTACTTTTTAACCGACTGCAAAAAAGGAGGAGTTCTACGCAGACGAAGTCGCGGATGGAAGCTAGTGGTTTATAAATATAAGATGCGCCAAATCATTCATCTTTGTCACGTTAGCAGTGTGTGAAGGAGAAAGAGTGACAGCCGTTTACTCGCGTCGTGCTAGGTAAGCTGTGACGTCACGGTTACTCGTTAATTACGTCATTGTGCTGAGTACGGTAATTATGCACTGTCTACTAAGAAGCTCCGCGGTTACGCCGCTTTTAGGCCAAATAAGATGTTTGTCGTTTAAAAATGCTGACGGTAATGAGTTTGTTATTTATTAAGGCATTAGGCAAGGGTTGCTTGGAAGTTTAAATGATCAATGATGAGTTAGTAAATGGTTATGTATACTAATATAAGAAAGAGGAAGTGTTTGTTTGTTTGGATTGAATAGGCTCCTAAGCGGCTGGACCGATTTGAAAAAATCTTTTACTGTTTGGAAGTTACGTTAACCCTGAGTAACATAGGCTATAGTATATTTAAAAAAAAGTAGGGATCCGTGTGAAGCCGGGGCAAAGTGCTAGTAATATAATAAAGAGGAAAGGTTTGTTTGAATTGAATAGGCTCCTAAACGACCGATTTGAAAAATTCTTTCACTGTTAGAAAGCTACACTATTCCCGATTGACATAGGTTATAAAAAAGGGATCCGGGTGAAGCCGGGACGGGTCGCTAACGTTTCTCTACATACACTTTGTATGTGGAATAGAGAAACCACCTGCCATGGTTGGAGTGAAATGATTATAACGGAATGAATTCGCGTATTTTTATTTATTTGCTTAGGTTTTGCAAAGTTTACTTTAAGTACATATTCGTATCCGACCAAGCTAACATTAAAGTGATTTTATATTATGCAAACTACTACCTTATTGTAGAAATTATAAAAATTGAACTAAATAGGGTACTTACTACCTGTACCTATGGTTTATATTACCTACAGGTGTACTTATTTTCAGGTTCTACAGAGAAATAGGTAATAATGTAACCAGGAAAGAGATGTTCAAATGCTGGTAGAACTACCCACATACCTTTTTGGAGTTTTAAAAAATGTCTAAATTTCCGAGGTTTATATAAAAATTACTCTTAAAGATCGTTAATGATACAGCTAACAAATTCAATGATACAAAAACCCTTGTAAAAATAGATTATAATGTGGGAAGGAATTATAATTTTTCCTAATATCCGAGACTTGTTACGCCCCGAGCGTACTTCGTTAATAAAAGGCAACTTCATCAAAAGCCTTATTTTCTTTTACAATGAAATTGTACGAGCTTCTGTCAATAGTCTGAGAAGATAATATCTGTTTGCAATACAAATATAAATACGAAATGATTGCCAAATTTTATTCGGAAAACGATTGGATTTGTTTACCGCTTATGAATTGTATTTTCTTTGTGATAACATTTTTTTTTATATACCGACCTGTAATTGTAGTACTTTTGTTCGTAATAATTGTGTTATAGATTATTTACTAAACTGCTTTTGTTTGTTGAAACAAATCTATACTTTTAAGTCATATTTAGGATTCCGTACCTCTTTTTCAAGAAAAATTGGATTCTTAGTAAGATCACTCGTTTATCTATCACAGCCAATTTGCTGTCAAACTACATTATTAGGTTGGTACACTTGTATGTCAGTGACCCAAAGGCAATGTAAACAGATGAATTTTGTATATGGAGGTCAATTTTAAAAGAAATAAAACCGTTCTTCAATCTTACAAATATAACAAGTACCTAAACGTGAAAAAGTCTTTGTTATTTTTTCATGCATATTAGATGTAAAATCTGTTATCAGTACATTTACTTATAATATCATGTGTTAGAATAGGAAAAATTTAATATTATGTTAAATTAAATAATCTATATTGCTTTCACGAATTCACATTAGATTTGTGTTAGGCTCGGTCCGACACGTAGATATATTATAAGGTTCTAAAATTCGTCATCCTAACTAATATTATAAATGCGAAAATAACTCTGTCAGTCTCTCTCGCTTTCACGCTACCACTACTGACCGATTTAAATGAAATTTGGTACACACATAGTCTATAACATGAGAAAGGACATAATAATAATTATTCATTTATTTGCAAGTACATATACAGATCTTATAAATATACAAGGCTACTTTTGATTTGCAAAAAAGGGTGGTAAGGGTTCAATGTGGAGGAATAAAATATTGTAATTACTAACTACGGGATTAAAGCTAGTTGAATATAATATGCGAGTTAAATTAATTATAGTCACATTTTCTTTAACTATGTATATACTAGCTTCTGCCCGCGACTTCGTCTGCGTGGAACTCCTCATTTTTTTGTAGTAGGTCAAAAAGTAGCCTATGTCCTTTCTCAGGCTCTAGACTTTCTTTGTACCAAATTTCATTTAAATCGGTCCAGTAGTTTTAGCGTGAAAGCGTAACAGACAGACAGAGTTACTTTCGCATTTATAATATTAGTATAGATTAGTATAGATTCATAGCCTAATACAATCCAAAGAATTTAATTAATCAAGTTTACACTGAAAATATTGTATTCAAGGGGCCGTTTGAGAAGTTGTTTCATTTGAAAAGTTTCATGTAATTTTGAAGTCGGAAACCTATTAACCTCACCTAGTTACAACGGTGTCGACGTTTATGCTTTAATGGATGAATTAATTACTTTCTCAATTTTCATTTCGGATTCAAAGGTTTTGATTCGTATTATAAATCTTGAATGGAACGTTTTGTATCGCTGGCTTGTACAAGTTCTTTACGTTTACCGGATTAAGATTATGTATTTTGGTATAAGGGGCTGTCCATAAAATACGTGAGATTTTATGGAGGGAGGGGGTCAACGAAGTGTGACATTGTGTGAAATTTTGTTACGGTACGAGGGGTCCTAAACTTCGTGACGTCACATTTTAAAATCTAATAGGTACTTAGCTACATCTAATAGGGTTAACATTTCAAATTGGATCTATTAATAGTTAAAAACCGTATGGCTTTGTCATTGAGTGTACCATTTATTATAGTTAGGTATATTGTTGGTGAGGAATGGACTGTAATTAAATGCAATAGGTTTATGAAGAATAAAGGAATTTAATATGGTAACTTTACAAACGAACACAATATCACAACACAACTCAACCAAATCAACTAACAGACTGACAATTATAAAAACAATCGATATATAAAAAAGGGCAATAGCCAATAAAAGTAAAACTATAAAACTATATACACACAGCAAGGAGTACGCAACATATATAGATTTAATAACACAAACTAGAAAGTACTTCGTAGGCTGATAATGAATGTTTGAATTATATTAGGAAATTCGGAAAACTAAACAACGTATTTATTTGTTATTCAAACGTAATTATGTTCGTTTGTCCCCAATTCATATTATGTGATAGCAAGAATTAATATAAGTACTCCAGTATTATATTCTATTTGTTATTACATAATTATATATGATTGGTTATTCCAATATAGGTAGGTACCTTATCTAATATTCCGATAACAGGAATTATTTTTAACAATTTTTCATACCTTCGCTATTATTATTTATTATATTTTATATGCTCACGTTTCGAGAACTTTACAGTTCCCATATTCGTAGCAAAACTGAGCTGACGATAGTCTAACTCTCAAGTGATTTTTACATTATCCATATAACTAATCTATTTTTATAAACCTTACCTTATTTTAATTCCTGTAAAGTTGTTTCATTCTAATCGATTGTTTTCATTAATTTTATATTTTACTAGCTGGCTTCGCACGGATCATCTTTTTTTATAGCCTATGTCACTCGGGATAGTGTAGTTTCCCAAAAGTGAAAGAATTTTTGGAATCCAGCCGTTCTGGAGCCTATTCAATCCAAACAAACAAACAAAACCTTTCCTCTTTATAATATTAGTATAGAGTATAGATAGTATACATTTACAACTTACACTTATTGTATCAAATTGTTTGTCTTTGCACCTAAAACCTAAGTAATTAGTTAAGTCATTTGACTAACGGTTCGGTACAGTCAGCGTCATCTCACCTTGACAGATGATGGTGATGATCTGTAGGACGCTGATCGCGAGACTCCTGCAGGGCCGTCTCCCCGTCATGGCTGCAGCATCATTCACTCAGCAGGCCAGGGCTGTTCCATCATGACCTGGAGACAACATATACTATTACTAGCTGTTACCCTTCGTCTGCGCACGATGAGTACTTTACACGATACAAAAAACTATATGTATGGATTTCAAATGGGACTCAAATTCAAATAACACATGCCCCGTTTTATTGAAATAACATATATAGGCTATATTATATACTGCTTATATGTTATTTCGATGATGAGCGTTATTATTGTAAAGTTTCATTAAAATCTATTCAGTAGTTTTTGCATGAAAGAGTAATAAACATACACACACACTCACAAAATTTTATTTTATAATATTAGTGTGATTACAATGAATTCGGCTCTTATTGGGTAGGTATTGACATTTTATACCTTTTTTTCCAATTTCAAAAATAGTCCAAAAGTTTCCTCATATTTCATTTATTGGGAATTAATTTGTCATATTTTGAAACAATTCTGTCTTAGTTATAGAATACAAGAGGAACTAAAGTAACTTTTTGAAATTGTATATTTTTGGAAAAGAGTTAAGAATTTGACAAAAGAACACGACCATTGAAACCTCTCAATGGAAAAGTTATCGAAGTCGATTTATTTTAAAGAACTTGTTTCTAATATCTTATTCGTAATTCGAAATAGGTATATCGAAGTACCTAATAGTAAGGTAATGTGGGTCAATTCGATAAGATACACGAAAGTCTGTGAAATATTCAAAGTCATAATTCTTAATTTATATTGTATACTTAGTTTGCCGGGTCAGCACCCGGCGAACTTCGTACCGCCGTATAACCAATTTTTTTTTTCTTACATAAGAACATTTTGCTAATAATAACAAATGCAACAAAAAAAGAATTAGTGCAATCGGTCCAGCCATTCACGCGTGATGCCGTGACAACGGAAAACGGCTTCCATTTTTATATATATAGACTTAGAATACATTTCAGGGGTTCAGTGTAAATCAAACCATAATTTATATTGTCAGGATCAATAAGAGAATGTCAGTTCACAGCGATGCTATCGCTTAAATCGTTTATCAGGCAAATCCAGGTCAAACTAAATATTAATCAGTTTCAACAAAATTTAGGATAATATTCCCGCGAACCTAATGATAGGTCGATTTTGTGGCACAAATTTGGTGCTCATTACGTATTAATATAAACTACTAAACCATACCATGTAACGTAATTATTCCATTTTAAAATAATCACATTGAAAATGTATTATATATTCGTGTGATTTAGGTTACGATATTTTAGCGAGCTCAAAGTTATTTAAGCGGCAAAGGGTAGGTAGGTATACAATCTAATTTGAAACTATAAATAATAAAAAAAGGAACCCGCAGAAGCACTAGACCTGTAACTGATTAACTAAGGGAGTTGCGAAAAAGTAGTAGGAGTAGTCGTGATGAAGACGTATTGAAAGGCTCTTTGGTGAGTAGTACGATTTGGGATCCTAGTAAGAAAAGGACATAAGGGTCA
Source organism: Polylopha cassiicola (assembly GCA_038024825.1). NCBI lineage: Eukaryota > Metazoa > Arthropoda > Insecta > Lepidoptera > Tortricidae > Polylopha > Polylopha cassiicola. The sequence continues at coordinate 12,766,420 of CP149052.1, read as the reverse complement.
ACTGCATGTGGAGGACTTCTACCCTTTTTCACGATTATTATGACCTTGAAATATTGGGGGGCGGCGCGTCTGAATGCTTTTTAAGCAATAACATAATTACGAATAACCTAGACATGATTTTCAAAGTAACAATTACAGTCTGCCGTGTAAGTAATCGATTTAATATTGAACAAAAGACAGACAGAATTAGTCCAGCATAATTAAACCGCTATTACGATGAATGTTGGTTTTGTGATTTGGTTACAATCTATAATCCTTACCAATAGCATTAATGCAAATGTGAGTCTGTTTGTATGGCTAATACGTCTAAACCGCCGTGGTTCGGTTTTTGGTATAAAGCTAATGAGACCGGACATAATAAAATAACAAATAGGGATAAAATGATAGTTGGAATCATTTAACTATTGCTCCTTATTTAATCTTGAAAAAATATTTGGTTATAGCAGGATAAGGAGTACTTATGGGATGTCAAAGTATTTACAATTTAATTAAACCTAACAGACCAGTGAGTAAATAAAATAAACAAAATTTTAGATACCTTTTGGAATTTTATGATTACATACCAGCTGGAGTAAGTCGATCATGGAATCAGGACGACATAGAATCAAAGACAAACTACCGGATAATTTACTAACTTCAATTGCCCCAAAATGATAGTGTCATTGTGCAAAGCCTAGCTAAATAGCCGCGAACATTACATCAATAGACCAAACTAGTACTATGGTAATCCAATGAAAAAGACTTGGGTAAAAATACCAACGCTTACCGTCAGTCCCAAGCAGTATTCAAACTCGCTACCTCCATCGTCGAAGGGACTCCAGCGTGGCCGAACAGCTGGGTAATTTATGAGCAATCAAAATAAAATGCCCGACCTATTTCTGTCACCGTTAATGTTTAATGAGTGGTGGCTGAACTCTGATTTGGCTGCTCAATAATTCGACCACCAGCACAATAGCGATTATTAGCATCATTAATAATAGACTAACCGTTATAATATTAATCCAGGCTTTAGCTCGTTCTGTAGTATTCATTAGGTGCAGTATTATATTGCAATTATAACCTGTGGTTTTGAGGTAAATATAACGTAGGTAAGTACCTAATATTGGCTTTTTTGTTACAATTATGAAACGATTTCCAAATGCGCAAGTAGATTCAAATCTGTAATTTAAGGTAAATTTTATAATAAATAGAATTTAATTTTTTTTGCTGCTTAAACTTAGAGCCGACAATATCAAAATATGGTGCGGACTCAATACTTTAATCTTCCAAATTTTAGAAACAACGACAATTTCACCTTCATGTAAAGAATTGTTTGCATTGGTCTGACAATCATTCCTTAAATTTAATACCCGATCTTAACAACTTTAAGATCATTGGAATGAAACAACTGTTAACGGATTTAACTCGCGTATTTTTAATTTTAAATTTTAATTGTCACAATATATAGAAGTGTCCTAAAAAAATGACTTTTTACTGAGTTTCTTGCGGCGTTTCTTCTCAGTAATGATGGTCTTTCCGAAGCGCTAGTAACGCCCCCTATTAGGTTTTAATTGTAATGTATAATAGTAAATTTTTTTTGCGTAAAATGTAACATTAGTATTTCATAATTCAGAATAGGGTAGTTTTTCAAAATTTGTAATTTAAATATAAGGTAGTTTGCATAACTGTATAAATCACTTTAGCGTTAGACTATTGTCAGCTCAGTCGTGCTACGATTATGGAAACTGTGAAGAATCCGAAACGTCAGCTAATAAAATAAAATAAAAAGTACGCGAGTTAAATCCGTTAACAGTTGTTTCATTCCAATGTGTAATAACCGCGAAGGCATCAGAAATTATTAACTTTAAGATCCTTTACTTGATAGAAAAGCCTTAATCACACTGCACTCCCTGGATATTACCTCTGACTTATTATCAGGAGCTAACGCTCCAACTGCCCTCAAATTTCGCGTGATTACGTCATAGAGAGATCACGAGAGCACAAAGACTTGCTAAGTAGCCGCAAACGAGCGATCGGAGGGCGCGACTCCTCGGCCCGCACAAAGGTTGCCAGATATTATGGTGCGATTCACTATTTCCAGCGATTTTTCATTATTGTAATATTAATAGTACTAAGACAAAAGTAGGAAAATTTGAGACCTCAGTGGGACTTGAACTATGCTTTTATGCGCGGCACCGTGCTCATTCCAGTTACACTATGGGTGTCCAAGTTGGAGTGAACGCATTTATGCTACCACTATGATTATCATTATTATCTTAGTACTTTCTTGTTTACAAGTGCAATTGTCCTTGCGCAGCGCCATTTGTTTGTGGTGCCTTGCAGCACTTAGTACAATTATAGAGAGGAAGTTCTACTGGCTGGTGTGATCTAAACCCCAATAATTATTGTTTCTTAATAATATATGATGGTAAAGTAAACATGGGTTCGCGTGTGCTTGTGACTCGGGCTTGTCCGAGAGACAGCTCAAAGGAAGTCCCGCCGCGCCGTGCGCAGAAACTTGATTTATCCGCCGATCAAATTCAATTGTGTCAAAGAGAAATTGACTAAAAATTCTACTGTCGATTCGACGCTTCCATTTTTGTGCGCGAAATTTTTCAAATCCTCTCAAATTGTAAATTTAGTAGCAATCCGAGACGGTTGTATGAGATTGAATGTATTTTGACGGCACTTCAAAGCTTGCAAAGGCAAATTTAAACTTCGATTCAAAAAGGATGCATTTTTTTGCTTAAAACCATTTCCTACTTAGATATCTGTCTCTGACTTGGCTTATATCTGATATAAACATAATTATATGAATGACAGAACATAATATACAAACAATATGTAGGTACCTAATCTATAAAAGTAGGTAAATCAGTTGAATTAAAATAAGTAATTGTTATAAATGTGTACTCATATACTGAATCTTAGTGTAGTAAGATTACAGTTTAGGACGCAATATCTATAAGTTGGCGTATTGCTTGTTTTATTGTGACAAGTTCATTATCAGCTTTTAACATTTAAGCAAATCAGCGCCGCGCCTAAACAAAAGAAACATTCCAAACGAATCGTTTTTCGATAAAAAGAGATAAAAACAATAAATATTCACCCCAATATCCCGTCAACGGGAACAATGGCGGAATCACCCATAAATAAGGTCACGCGGTGGCGAGCCATCAAATCTGAAATATAACGTAGAAATATTGTACAACAATCGCTGATAAAAATGTGACGCTTTCGAAAGCCCAGAAGCAATTCTGTTGTGGCAAATTGGGCTGTTCGATGATGGTAATAGAATTGTAAATTGGATAGCGGGGCGGTCGCCCGAGGCGGACATAGTCTGCTTGTAATTCATCTTTGGCGGATAGTATGTACGGCGACTGCCCTCCCGGCCGGTCTCGCTCCGGGCGGTTGCCTTTTTCAGACTTTGTAGTCCTAAGTAGCCTCTCGGTCAATTTATGTCGTTAAAATTTCGAGAGTGTTTTTATTCGGTATCTCGTAATATTTTAACTTCGTCGATAGGACGTCGTGGATCCTTAAGTACATTTTCCGGGAATAGGACAGTTTTTAAATTGTTTTTGTCCTGTTTCAATGAGATCGGAGACGTAAAGGAAAAGTTTTCTGAAACGTTCAATTCAAATTTATACGCATAATAATGATGATTCTGGGAAAAGTGCCAGAGACACGTAAAACTGGAAATATCATCTACGTCTTTGATAAATTTTCCTATCAAACACTTTGTCACGAAAAATTATAATTGGTTTTAATTTCTTAACAAGAACTTATCAAAAAAGCCTACCCCTAACCTTAACCTCTTTTCCTTTATACAAATTAACCCCCGCCTCACACCTCATTCAACCACTGATGAACTTAAAGTAGAATCATGCTGAAATCGCTTACTTACCGCTAAACATTGAACTTCGCCAAAATTTTCTTTTGTTCCATTTTGGAATATCTACTAATGTTGTTCTCGTAATTACAGTGGTCCATTTAACAGCAGCATTTACAATCTGGCGGAGTTGGGATAAGTTTCAGAAAGCCTTAATGACTTGTTGTTTACTTCGGAATGCTCGATCAACTTGTAAAGAGAATTGGACGATACTTTTTCGTTAGAGACGACTGAATTTTAAGGAAATTTTTGTATGTTTGTCTGTTGTGTCGTACCCATAGTACAAGCTTTGTTTAGTTTAGGAATAGGTAGATCGGTGTGAATTGTTCAAAGATACAATATGTTTATTTTTAATATGTACTTACCTACAAAAGGTGCAATTGAAGACTAAAAAACATTATTCCAAAGTAACGTGAAGAGACATTCATGGAATTAAAAATACCCTGCACTTTTACATTCAGGAAAGCTTTTACGGGGATTCATTGAAAATTCTAAAACGGTAGCTAAGAATTTGAAAGGCACTCTGCGCCAGGGTTCAGTAACGGACGTCGAAAAAGTTCGACAGACTTTTCCAGAGATAAATTCAATTAAAACGAGCTAAAGTGCTATAAATGTCCCAATGGGTCTTTGTAAATTTTTGCACTTGAATCTTAGTTGGCTTTTAATGACCGGTAACGTTGCGAAGGCGACGAGTGTCTGACGCTAATTATAATACAGGTGCCAGATATGGTTTATAGAAACATTGATGCATAATCGTTTTTGAAACTAACTACTGTACACCTACTGACCTAATACCAAACTTAGCAAAAGTAGTAGGTAGTTATTAAACTTTGTATTTGGGTAGAATATAGAGAAGAAGGTTGATATAGTAGCGAAAAAATGGTAAGCACCTAGTTTAAGGTCTGTGTTAACATGTCTGTCATTAAGTCAGCTACTTCTTTTATGTACATAGAAAGACATCAACAAGTTTTCACAAACTCATGCTCGGATTTATTCAGTTTGCATGATTCCTCCAGTAAATACCGCTGGTACAAGCACTTATGTCTTAAGTGTATGATTTATTTGCAGAACCCATTTAAAACCTCCTATTTACCCTTCAAGATTTAGATATTGCGCTTTTCTCAGGCATAATGCGATTAAATAAAATTGTTAAGCCCTTGAGGTAATAACCAGCATGACTATGAGAATCTTTATATTAAAATGAGGATATTTTTACATCAAACACTCCAGGCGATAATCGGAGTTTCCGGGACCCAATTTTAACTCAGATAAATACAACTCGGGGTTTTTTAAAAGCACCTCGCCTTTTTGTTTTTGGTGATTCAATATTTTGGCTGCATTTTTTGTGGCTCCCATTTAGATGAGTTTGGGAGATAGTTCAAATCGAAAGGAAAAAGTATGTTTAAAAACGATGAATATATGCGAGGAAATATTTACTCGTAAAGAGATTTCAAGCAGTATATTATTATATTTTGTGAAGAAGCTTTCTTAACATTTAAGAACAAATTCTCGGAAGAGAATTAGTCAAAACACAAAGAGTTATTTCTAAGAAAAAACCGTCTGAAGGAAACCGCGGGTAATTGTGTCGTATGCGTCGCGAAGTAATTTGCCGCACAATAAGAAACTTAATCAAATACCAAAAGACAAAGCGCCCTAACTCTTTTTCTGCCGAAAACGGGAACTGAGATGTCACGTTACCCGGACCACGTAATTCACATTATTTTCATCTGGTATTTAAACTTTCCGAGTGTCACAGACAGGGGGTGGGAGCGAGACGTAAAATGAAATATCGCTAGCCTCCTTCGCGTTTTTATTGCCGCTATGTGTAAAGCTTGTGAAAAAATTACTCGAGACTCAAGTTTTTTATTTGGGCCCAAAGCCCCCGAGACGGAATGAGGTGATGATAATTTTTTATACGCCTTCCTTCCCCTTGAATATTGCTCCCGAAACGTCTTTATTTGCAGCCGCGTAATTGTAGGAGGGATAATGTTGGATTACGCCGTGTGTTGGATTTAATAAATTGTTGTGTTTTGGATCCGGACGGCGTTGCGGTTTGGTTTTGGAGGCCGGGAACGCGTGATTACAGGTAATCGTGTTAATTGTTAGATCTGGTTCCTAAAGGTTTTATCGTGGGTTGAAGAAAAAATTGTTTAACATATTTTGAGTCTAGTACCAGATTATTATACCTATATAGGCATTAGTGTAAAATCCATTTGTCTTGATAGTTTAAAAAACAAAACAGGAATCTATTTTTCTGTCCTCCGGAAGGATAGCGCCAAGTCTGGTCGCTGCGCTAAATGAAATTGCCGCTTTCTGGCTTCGTCGAACAAAAAAAAATAGTATACTGACCTCGGCCAGTAAAATAAAAAAGCCTCAGATCACATTTTTGTCAACCTCGGCTTCGCCTCGGACGACAATTACATGTGATCTGAGACATTTTTTATTTTACTGGCCTAGGTGCGTAATGTACTATTAAAAGATACATGTAATTCAAATCGATTGGTGAGATATGAATAATAATTCAATTATCGTGTGACAAAAATACGAAAAAGATACGCTAAAGAGAAAGTTTTTACGCACACAAATAACATCGAAACAAGAAACGCAAACAAGCGTAACACAAACTGTAGGTAACAAACACTAAAATTATTTTAAATGCGCAGTTAAAAAAAACATTAGTTGAACTGCAAGCCGCTAGTGCACGAACAAAAATAACGAAAACCCCCGATCCGGCGCGAACCGGTGTAGAACAAGGCAGATAAAAATGATTGTCCAATTCTACGAGGCGGCGAATTAAAAATGGCGGATTTTTCCCACAACGGGACTTATTCTTGTGAATTGTCTCGGCGATATTTAATTCTCCCGCGGCCGGCGACATTCCCCGGGATCGTTTTATTAGATTCTCATTCAAGTTCTGTTTTTAAATGGGAAGTTTTTTTTGTAATTTTTTGGGTTGCGGCGTTTTGGTCGGTGGACTTTTTTAGGAATGCTACGTTGCAGTAATCGGTGAAAAGGTTCGCAAGTTTTCTTATGGGCAGTTTGTTTTAATGGGCAATAGAGGTTGAATAAAAGTTGGCAAGTCGCTTTTATGTGGATTTTATTCAAAGTAACGGAAGTAGTTGCTGATATTCAGGGAACCAAGAAAAATGGTTCATTAACAAAGCAACAGATAAGGAATATGGCGTGATACAATTTTTCATTCTAGTTATAACTGGAAAAGACCGATTACCACTCACAGATCTTAGGTGATAAAAGCATGACGTAATGATGCCAAAATACGGTGAATAGCTTGGTATTATGATGCGATTACCTATTTTTTTTACTACCTTACGTCAAAAGAATCTATTAGGCTTAATAATAAATTATATTACAAGTGGTTGGCGTGGTTAATTAGGCTTGTATATCATAAGACGCACTCAGGTGGCACTGGTTAGGTCGCTTCACTCGACATAGACTAAGTTACTTTGTAGACATCTAAGTCGATAATTTATAATTAAGAATTTTCCTAGTTTATTAAACGCAAACTTTAACACGAGTATTGATATCAAAATCAACCTTGTGAGTTGACTAAAATAATCTAAAATACTTCATTATACCAATCTAGTATGACCCAATGTAGATGAAAAGTTTAGATAATATGTACCTATAAGGTTTTAAACTAGTGCACGCGGGTATATAAGGGTAAATAATAAAATACTGCCAAGTTCTAATCAAAACGACAAAAAATTATTCTGACAACGAAACCGGAGGTTGCGGGTTCGAATACTGCTAGGAGTAGATGTTAAGTGAGCACTGGCATCTGTACCTGAGGCTTGGATGTCTTATGTATTTATGTTTACCCGTTGTCTAGTAGCCACAGTACAGCTTTGCTTAGTTTGGGACTAGAACAAGTGGTGTGAATTGTCCAAAGGCATTTTTATTATTATACTAGCGGTCCCGGCAGACTTCGACCCGCCCGGCAAAAATCGATTTAAGTATCCTATGTCCTTTTCCTGGCTCTGAGCTACCTCCCCGCCAATTTTCAGCCAAATTGGTTTAGCCGTTCTTGAATTATAAACGGAGTAACTAACACAACTTTCTTTTATATAATAAGATAAGATAAGATAGATATAAGGCTTCTCAGCGAGTTACCAGTCTGTGCTAGTTCATCTGAGTTGCGGCTGGAGGCTGCCGGGGGGCTTAATCAAGCCTTATCTCCAAAGCTAATAGCTTGGTGTAGATGAGCTTTCACCGTGTTGACAGCTTTTCTGAGGTGAGCCCAAAAAGGTACCCCATTTGGTAGGCAGGTGGGACGCAAATGTGAAATGGTTAAAGGCTCTACGAAAGGTTCTTATGCAAAAAAAAAGATTTTTTTTGTTGTCAATTTCAAACGGGATTTTATTATGTTGGTTTATCCTTATAAATTACTACTAAAACAAAATTATTATGTTTATAATTTAGGTTTGATAGCTTGTTAGTAGTCAATCACCGTAATAATAATTTAAAAAGTATTTATTTATTTATTTGCTCTTTATTGCATAACAAACCATGAATGTACAAAAAGAGGACTTAATGCCATACGGTATTCTCTAGCAGTCTTTTGAAGTACACACACACACACACACACACACAAAGCAATATGTAGGCACAACACAAATAAAAATGTTTACACAATATAAATAGTACACATGAAATAGTATCATATAATATGAATGATATTAAAAGGAATTGCAGAAAATAGCCTCCATAGTGTATCTATTAAATTTATATAACAATAAACTATGACATAAGTAATATAATAATATTCACATCTAGATGTTTAACAACAAAACTTCGTTAATATTAAAGCGTAAAATCCAACGTAACCACTTTAACGCCCCAATTATACTTCCCACTTCAAAAATTATACTAACTTATAACTCCAAAAAGATCCGCCAAACTAAAAACAACTTAAATGCACCGGTGTAGTTCTCAAACTCGCTTGTCTTTGTTTTATTAACTTTCCGACTCATGAAATAAAGGCTCATAACTCTAATATCATAAAATCTAAAGTTACAATTGGCTTAAAACAAACCAAGAAGATAGTTGGCTAACTATAAATCTGAATTTTCAGTGGGGCTAGTTGCCGAGGTATATTGTGACTTAAGTCCTAGGATTAAGGTTGTGAATCGGGTGCACTGTTTAATTAGAAGTTGTCTTCGCTGGAGTGTAAATTTTGCATCGTTTTGGCCCAAGTTATGTGCTGTAATGGGTCAACTTTTAACTGTGAGTTGTTTTGGCAACTAATTTAAATATTTCATTTGGCTCGGCGTTAATTCCTTTTCACTGTATTACTGGTCTTTTATGTGAAATTATTTCACTACTGTACTATTAAAAGTTGAATATATTTTTGAAGTGAATCGTATTTACTACTTGGGCAATGTTTAAGTTAATTTATTTCACTGTTAAAACGATTATTTTCGACTGTGAATTAATAAAATTATGAGCGTTATTTGTCAATTCCGTACAACATGTAACTTAGGTACCTACCTAAAATATTCTCCTTTAAGGAAAGTTGTTTAAAACAAGTATTTACACAATCGCTTAACACTTGCACCGCAACACTCCACTTACACCGCGGTTGCTAAGTTTCTGCGCTTTTGTTAATTTTTCATACTAATAACTAATTTTCTTGCTTAATTTAGACTATCCGAAGTTTGCCAAGCGCAGCCTTAACAACTTGAAGGCTTTATGGATAGGTATAAAGCGAATTTTCTGCAAATACGTTGGATTTATAGTTTCAAAATTTTGTTTTAAGGCTTTTTCACCATAATTCTCTAAAAGAGGTTGTAGGTAATAAATATATTAAGGTTTTGTCAATTATACTTTTGAAATAAACTTGTTAACAAATAAAAATACCTACTGAATAGAAAATGTAATAAATAATAATAATATATATAATACTAATAACTCAAAAACAATATTTTACCCCCCTAATCTTAAAATATCAATGTAAAGAAATCCCTAAGAGTGACCTGCAAAATTTATTCATTATGAATTAACGTATAATTATATTAATGCATAATTTTACAGGATTTAAGTATATTAGGTATACCACTTCTATACTACAATACAAACTAGCCATATTTAGTTTATAGGTTATATTCCTTTCACACCTGAATAGGGAGGGTTAAACAAACGTTCTTTCTTCATTTTAATTATAGGCTCTTCAAGCCTTAATAGGCTGTAGTACAAACAGCCTGATTCGCGTCACGCACTCGCCCGCCCTACACTAGTCTACAGTGAAAGAGGCTAACAACGCGCCGCGGCACAATACCCGCCCAAATCGCGCGCCAGTAAAGCCTACGTGTGACTGAGGGCGGGCTAAAAAGATACGAGATAGCGATTTTTTTAAATATAAAAAAAAGAGTTGAATTGGGTGTTTGTTACTGTATCACGCAAAAAGTGATAAATGGATTTACAATAATATAACTCATACATATATCAGAATAACATATAGGCTATATTTTATATGTAACGATACGTATTTTGTAACGTACTTACTTATCGCGCGGAGACGAAGCCGCGAGCAGATATCTAGTTAAATCTATAAAAACGACATATTATAATTGTCACGTTTTTTGAAAAGAAATATCGTTAAATAGGTATGTCCTTTATTCTGTTTGTTAATATCCGTTGTTACAACAGAAATACATCATCTGTGAAAACTTCAACTGGTTAACTATAAGGGTTATTAGATACAGCCTGGTGACAGACAGACGGAAGGAAACATAATCAGCCAGCCAGTCTTTAATTTTGCACTTATAGAAACACTAGCTTCTGCCCGCGACATCGTCCGCGTAGAACTTCTCCTTTTTTGCAGTCGGTTAAAAAGTAGCCTATGTTCTTTCTCAGGCTCCAGTCTTTCTTCGTACCAAATTTCATTAAAATCGGTCCAGTAGTTTTAGCGTGAAAGCGTAACAGACAGACAGACAGACAGAGTTACTTTCGCATTTATAATATTAGTAGGGATATTAGTAGGGATAGGGACTAGTTAAATACCATTAATATTTTTATTGCACTTAAAAAACTTTGTTTTCAGTTCATTTCTTGTTGAGTTCATTTTCTATTTAAGTCTTCTATACTAATATAATAAAGAGGAAAAGTTTGTGTGTTTGAATTAAATAGGCTCCTAAACGACTGGACTGATTTGAAAAATTCTTTCACCGTTGGAAAGCTACACTATTCCCGAGTGACATAGGCTATAAAAAAAGGGATCCAGGCGAAGCCGAGGTGGGCCGCTAGTTGATTATATATTTGCCGAAACTATCACATAGCCGCTTTTCTTTACATCTTTAAGCCCCATGAAGGCAGTACAATAGAGGAGGCTTTAGAGGTCCCGGGGGCCTCAGGATTCAATCGAGGGCCGCTGGACCTTAATAATACAACGCACGGCGTCTGCATCAAACCACCTTGTTTCGTTTATTGAGAGGAAAAACGATTTGTGACTTTAAATAGAAGATTATCGATCGAGGTTATAGTTTGACTTTGAGAAGGTGTTTTTGTTAGTGCTTTTTTAGGGTTCTAGGAAGACGGACGGATGTATAGAGTCTTAATAATAGAACCCTTTGGATATGGAACTCTAAAAATCTAGTGATTGATCATAAATCCTACATACATAAGGATGTGTGCAGCAATTGTACTGCTTCTCTTTTCAATAATCCCTACTAATAATTATTATAAATGTGAAAGTAACTCTGACTCTGTCTGTCTGTCTGTCTGTCTGTTACGCTTTCACGCTAAAACTACTGGACCAATTTAAATGAAATTTGGTACAAAGAAAGTCTGGAGCCTGAGAAAGGACATAGGCTACTTTTTAACCGACTGCAAAAAAGGAGGAGTTCCACGCGGACGAAGTCGCGGGCAGAAGCTAGTAAACTATATAAAATAAACAGATATAAATTATGAAATGGAAATATTTACAGATGATAATATATTTGTGTTGCCATAACAAATACTAAAAAATATAATAAATTCAGTATTTAGGAGGTTTTCATACAAAAAACATAGCCTTTGCTGTTTTTATACATAAACTGGAGTTTCCATACAAGAAATGTTACCATTGCCGTTTTAATGGATAATAGTACGGAACCCTTCGTACACGAGTCCGACTTGCACTTGGTTTTCTAAATACTTTTAGAACGGAGCAGGTGATTGTGATGATAATTTGATCTCTAAAGTTTACAGTAAAAAAGGCAACATATTTTAATAAATAGTTTTCAACCAGTAAAGTTGATTCACACAAACGAGATTTTTATTTAACTCAAAATGATATTCCTTTTTATTTTAAGTGCATCACAACTAACTTAATATATCGCACCCCTAGATCTAAAGGGAGCTAACTCAAAAATCTGAAGATTTAAATTAAGCACACGCTAAACAAAGAATTCGATTCCTTACAACAATTTCGCCTCTTCCGAAAATGTTACTTTTTTGAGTTAGTTCCCTTTAGATCTAGGGGTGCGATATTATTTAATTTAAAGTTCTTGCTTCTCAAGTATAAGAAGTCTCGTTGCGGGTGACGTGAAACATTCCCAGGGTTAATTTTTTACTGCAATAAGTCGCTAATGAATCCAGCGACAAACGGCGCGACAAATCGCCCAACAAGTCGTTCTAATTATCTTATTAGTCGCTCAACTTCGTTCCTTTGCGTTATTTCGCATTCTTTTCTTAATTAAAATTCTTGTGTTTAATTTTCGCCGGTAATTTATAAGTTTCTGGAAACTTACAGGATAGAATACAATTCTAAGAATAATATGTTTAAACTATTATTCTAGTATCGAAATAATATGATCTTGAACTAGAATATAATTAATTCAATTATAATGATATCTGATACCTTCGCGGTTATTACATATTGGAATGATGATAACTATAACGGATTTAACTCGCGTATTTTATTTTTAAAAACTTTACAGTTACCATATTCGTAGCAGGACTGAGCTGATAGTCTAACGCTAAAGTGTCTTAACATTATAGCAAACTACTTTATTTGATACTAGCTTCTGCCTGCGACTTCGTCCGCATGGAACCCTCCTTTTTTGCAGTCGGTTAAAAAGTAGCCTATGACTTTCTTTGTACCAAATGTCATTTAAATCGGTCCAGTAGTTTTAGCGTGAAAGCGTAACAGACAGACAGAGTTACTTTCGCATTTATAGGTAATATTAGTAGGGATGTTACAAAATTTAACTGCGATTTTAAAATACGAAGTATTCATACAATTTGATTATATTTAAATAAGGTGTTTTAGGTATAATGTATTCAATGCTAGCTGCATTTAGACTTCTTTCATATAATCCAATCATACTTAACGTGAGTATTATAATTATTGATTAACGTACGGAACACTTCGTGCGCAAATCCGACTCGCACTTGGCAGGTTTTAAATGAGTAAATAAACATTCACGGGTTACATTTGTTTAAAAAAATGAACATTTACTAGTATTGAAGAAGAACAAAATACTTGTATTGTACCAATAAATGTTACCTAACATACATCGCTATGATATTATTGCGGTACCGGCAACCCCGCCAAATGTCATTCTAAAACATTCCCCGTACTTGCAATGACATTGGCAATCAAAATTTTAATTAACTCCGTTTGGCTAAAAACAAAACAGCAATTAACATGTCGGGTGCACGTCAGGTGCAGGGCAGGGCAGGTGACCGGCGTTATGCGAAAACGTATTGTATTTCAGTTATTACTTGGAAATTATGCGAATAATTTCGATCATTTCAACATGCTGATGTTTATTAGTGAATTAGGTATCTGAGGTAAGTTTGTTTATAATATTTGGTTGAAGAACCTAGTAGAAAAATGTTTTTTATGCTCGTCATAATGTATTTAGAATTTGTATTCTTTTTCAATGTTTTTAGATATATTTTTAGTTCAAGTTGGATTATTATAATATCTATAAATAAACCGAAACTAATAGGTAGCTACTGCGAATAATATTGCCGTTTATAGGTAAAATAATTGCCATTTATAAAAGAATCGAGCTCCCTTTTTTTACTGGCACTAAATAGTTACACAACTTTCGTAAATTTTCGAAAATTTAACCGTTCCCATATTCGCAGCACAACTGAGCTGACGATAGTCTAATGCTAAAGACATCGTGAGCTCAGTCGTGCTACGAATATGGGAAAAGTTTTCGAAACATTAGCAAATGAAATGCGCGCGTTAAATCCGTTGTAGGTAGTTCTATTTCAATGTATAATAACCGTAAAGATATCAGAAATTATTATAATGAGTCAGAGGGCGCTGCTATCTACGACAATATCAACTCCGCTTTATTTTATCAGTTTAAATTATTAGACGAGTCAAATTTAAGAAAAAGTGATTAATTGTGACAAAAGTGATTATAAACTGTGTACAGTAGTGTTATTATAAGTGATTAGCTATTAAACCAATGTAAATTGACGAACATTATCAATCCTTAGCTGCGTAAGTACTATTTACCTAACAAGTGAATAATTAAAATGAATTATGAAACAACATTAAACTAGAACTTAAGTGCATATAAAGGAAATCATATTTAAAGTTAATTACGATAGTCCAAAAGTGTATACAGTACGAAATTAAGAAATAAAAATCGAAAAAAGTCGTTATTAAATATTAGTCGTATCAGCACCATCTATCGATTTATGAACAATACTGACAATACAATAGATCGAGTGAGTGAAACAACTGAGATAACAATATTTTCGCGTTATGCGTTTCGATTATTACTGCAGTTAACTCCGCCCCCTCATTAGCAACTTGCCGACGGCAAACAAGCAATAAATAGGCCTACAACAACTCACGCGCAGAACAATGATTTGTCTTGCATGTAAAACTACGATCGAGGACCAATTAGAAACATTAATATGTGTCGCCTGCAAAGGGACCTACCATTTTAAATGTCTCAATATGACGTCAGCTTATTTTATCAATAAAAACCAGGAGCTTAAACGAGAATGGAGATGCCCGTCATGTATGAATGTAACCGCACGACGAAAAAAAGATGACACACCTGTACGTAAACAATTTGAAAACACATACTACAACGATCCTAATATGTCAGTCGATGACCTTTTTCAAAATCAATCGGAACAAAGCATTCTCGGGGATACAACTAACATCATCCCGTGTACGGAAAAACACACAATAACCATAGAACAAATCAGTACTTTATTGGATTTGAAGTTCAGTCAAAATAACGAAAAAATTATATCCAACATAAAACAATTAGTACAAGCGGAAATAAATACGGCGATTAATAAACTCAAAAATGAATGTATCCAAAGAAATAACACAATTACGACAGCACAACAGGTTTTATCACAGAAAATAGACAGCACAAATCTACAAATACAGACACTTCAAGCAGAAAATCAAAAACTCAGACTAGAATTAAATACACTACACACTCAAATAAATACCAAAATAATTACAAGCAAGGAACACCCCTACGAAAAGCAATTTATTATTTATGGCCTTGATGAATATTATGGGGAAACAGAGGCTGATCTCTTTCCCCGCATCAATAACATGTTCAGTGATTTATGTAATTTAAATATCAATAGTTATGTCGAATCTGTAAAACGAATTGGGAAAAAAGGAAACCGCCGGCCTGTTATCGTTGAACTCATTAGTAAGAGATTAAAAAACGTAGTGCTGAGTAATGCTCATTGCTTTGCCAAGACTGGGTATGCCGTAGCCGAGGTTTTGAACGGTGAAGCTTTACAGAAACGAAAAATCATGAGGGATGGCCTCTTGAACGCACGGAAACGCGGTGATTATGCAATTATAAGAAATAACCGCTTATACATAAATGGAAAAGAGCACATTATACCAGATATAGAACACCAACGCACGTCCCCGGAACACTCTATAGTCGCTGGTTGCAGCGAATCCTCAAGAGCTATAGTGCAAAACGAAACAAACACAACAGCATCAACTATACATACTACCAGATATAGTAACATGTGCAATAATGATTTGTCGAATAATAGTCTTTTTCGTGTATAAGAATATATATATTTTGCATCAAAATATAAATGGTCTAGTCAATAAAGCTGATCTATTAAATGTACATTTGCATGAATTAATTATATCAAACAGACCAGTCGATATACTTTGCATTACAGAGCATAACATGCAAACTGGAGATGAATTTAACTTACATCTTCCTGGTTATAAATTAGCAGCATGTTTTTCACGTAATAATAGAAATGGAGGCTCATGTGTGTTAGTTAGGAATATACATAAATATGATGTTCTATATGAAATTTCAAACGCTTCTATTCCTAATTTAGTAGAATGTTCAGCTATTGAGCTTACCGAACACAAAGTTATAATAATATGTTTATATCGTGTACCTCAATACAATGCAGATTCCATAAATACATTTTTCGACATGGTTTCTAATATTCTACACAAAAAATGTCTTAACAATAAAAAAATAATAATGTGCGGCGATTTTAATATTGACATGTTGAAAAAAACTAAGAATTCCATTAACTTTAAAAACTTGATAAGCAGTTTCAATCTTAAAATAGGAATATCAGAACCTACGCGACTAGTAAGCAATACTTGTATTGATAACATAATACACAATATTAAAGGTGCTAAATCTGAAGTACTAGAATTCGCATTATCTGACCATACGGCTCAATTACTGAGATGTCCCGTTAAGAAAACTTGTATTCTGTCCCACTGGTTTATAAAGCGAAAAGATTATAGTGAACAAAATATTATAAAATTTACCGAATGTCTTGGAAAATTAAGTTTTAATGATGTGTACACGTCCAACAATGCGAATGATGCCTTTAATATATTCTATGACCAATTTAGACTTCTCTATGATCTATGCTTCCCCCTGAAAAAAATAAAAATAAACAGACATAAAAGTCCCAAGTGGATCTCTAAAGGAATAAAAAAGTGCTGCAAAAAGAAGCGTCAGTTACTCTGGAAATGTAGAATAACGTCTGACCAAAATGACAAAAAGTATTTCAAATCCTATTCCAATAGATTAAAAAAAATTATAAAATTGACTCAGAAATCTCAAAATGACTATTACATTAAATCTTCATCTAACAAATCTAAGGCGACATGGAATATTATAAATAACTGTAAATCTACTCAACCTAAGGAAAACATATCCACTATAAAAATTGGCGAACAAATAATAAATGACACGAAAGACATTGCTGAAAAATTCAATTCTTTCTTTATCAATTATAGCGATTTAACTGTATATGACAATAATAATGACACTAATCTAAATATGACTAATAATCCAAGAAGAAATATATCATATTATCCTAATTCTATATTTATGAAACCGACTTGCCCAGATAACATTGATTTAATTATAAAAAAATTAAAAAACACCTCTAGTACAGGTTATGACGGAGTAGCAACTAAAATACTAAAAAGAGTTGCACATATTATTTCATGTCCTCTTAGTTACATAATTAATATGTGTATAGAACAAGGCATTTTTCCAGAAAAATTAAAAATAACGATTATACGTCCGCTCTTTAAAAACGGTGACAGAACCATTTTAAATAATTATAGACCCATAGCGCTTATTCCAGTGCTATCTAAAATATTTGAAAGAGTCCTCAATGATAATATTTATCAATTCTTTGAAAAAAACTCTCTGTTTGCAGACGAACAAAAGGGATTCAGAAAAAACAAGTCTTTAAATATGGCCATCTTTGATCTCTTACAGATAGTAATGAAGAATATAGACAACAAAACACCAGTGAGTGCTTTATACATGGATATGTCGAAAGCATTTGACTGTGTAAATCATAGCATCTTATTAGATAAATTAAATAGATACGGCGTTCGCGGCAATATTAATGACTTAATAGGATCTTATTTAAGTGGTCGTAAGCAAGTAACTCAAATAGATAAATTATGCATTAAATCAAAACAGGAAATTACAATATCGTCTAGCCTTAAGGAAATAAGATGTGGCGTACCGCAAGGAAGCGTCCTGGGCCCCCTCTTATTTCTTATATATGTTAATGACCTACCACGAGCTATAGACTATCCAATGACTTTATTCGCTGATGACAGTACAGTCATATTTACTGGTGATAATCCCAACACATACATTTCAGGAATCAATGCTTCTTTAGCAAAAATAGTAGAATGGTTAAATAAAAATAATTTAAAAATAAATTTAGACAAAACTAAGATTATGAACTTCTACCAAAAACCAACAACTACAATTAATGACGAGATAAATTACAAAGGACAAACTATAAAAGAAACTGACGTAACAAAATTTTTAGGATTAATTTTAGATAAAAAGTTAACCTGGAAGTATCAGACTGAGACGGTATCTAAAAAACTGAATCAATATTCATACGCTTTATATAATCTTAAGAAAGTAGTAAATCAGTCGGCAGTGTTGATTGCATATCATGCATATGTCACTTCAACTTTGCGATATGGGATCATATTCTGGGCTAACTCTACAGACCGCGAATTAGGTATTCAGAGGACAGAAAAAATGTATTCGAGCGATATGTGGAATTCAGTCCACTGAATCTTGTAAACAATATTTTATAAAGCTTAAAGTATTAACATTACCTTGCCTATATATATACGAAATTTTGCGATATGTCATTAACAACAAAAATCAATTTAAATCATTTCAAAGTACTCGTTATAAAGAAAAGATAAAACCTGTAAAACATATGAAAACTATTTTCGGAAAAAGTATTTTTGGAATGGCACCTCGAATTTTTAATAAACTACCAAAATGTGTTCTGGAAATTAATAATGAAAAGAAATTTTGTCAAACTGTTTACGATGTTTTAATCAGAAAAGCGTACTACTCCGTACAGGAATATCTCGAAGACAACCTAAGCCAATTAGATTTAATACGTAAGAATTGATCTAGATACACTTATGGTGAATTTGACATCTAATTTATTATTATATTATATTTATTCACCGCATGACATACATTTTATTTTTTTTTATTTTATTGTTTATATTAATAATTAATCTAACATTGACTTGTAGCTGGAATTTGACATTGATAATTGTTTACTAATTGTAGCTAATAATTAATTTTATATAATTTGCCCTGACCTCAAAATTTTGTATGCCCTTGGGCGCAACATAGCGATTCATTGTTACTACTTTAAGATCCTTTAACCTATGTTGGACAAATAAATGATTTGATTTGATTTGATTTGATGATCTCATTGCATTGTGTACAATAAACTGATTCTTATTGATGCCTATTAAATTTAAATAAAACAATCGAATCAAAACAAGCAAGCGCACGTGGCCCACCACGGATTGAAAAACAACGCAACGGCTTCACCCACACTCCGCTTACAATACCCATTGTTCATTACGCTTATAATATCGCTCAGAACTAATTCCACAAGTTCTATCCGTAAGCAAATAAGACGGTACACCCATTGTCTTTACCGCATTTGTTCACAGCGTGTGTTTGACGTGCCATGTTGCCAATGGAAAACCAACTTTAGATACAAGAGATAGGATGGAAATTGAATCGGCGGATGAAGCATATTGTCCAAGGCTTGTGCGGTTTTGTCAGGTTTATCGTAACGTGGCTTAGGACGTGCTTTAAGTTAGGTGTTTTGTTGTGAATAAATTATAGTTTTTTTTAGGAGTAAATAGAAGAAAGTGATTTAAATAAAATATAAGAGGTAGACAAAGGAAGACAACACATAAATAAGAGTTGAAGAAGACAAAATATATAAGATATGAAGGCAATATATAACCTCGGAGAGAACCGCGCTCTCATTAAAAATACATATCATAGGGTTGGTATCGCACCAGAAAAGTATAAACAACATCCATAATAATTCCTAATATTAAAGTGTCTGTTGTAACCACAGATATAAATTTAAACCAAGTTTGATGAAATCATCAATGGAATGAAACAACTATTAACGGATTTAACTCGCGTATTTTTATTTTATTTTATTTGCTGACGTTTCGGATTCTTTACAGTTTCCATAATCGTAGCACGACTGAGCTGACAATAGTCTAACGCTGAACGCTGTAAAGAATCCGAAACGTCAGCTAATAAAATAAAATAAAAATACGCGAGTTAAATCCGTTAATAGTTGTTTCATTCCAATGTGTAATAACCGCGAAGGCATCAGAAATTATTATGAAATCATCAATATTTATTTATATCGGATAGTTTTAATTCCGTATATCATTCCTTTAGGGGATGAAAATGGGGTGGATATATGAACAGGGAATATCTCGAAGAAGGAAATAGGATAGAATTCTCCTGAAGAATCATCCCATAAATTAGGCGAAGAAAAAAAATGTATAGTATGATAAAACATGAACTACTCAAAGTAATTGTAGGTACGTAGACGGAATAGCAAAGCAGAAAAAAAAGTAGAATTAGAGCAAGTTTTTTTAAAGGAGCGAACTATTAATACTTATATCTACGTAGCATGATTGATAGATACGATATGCTATCGTCACGCCACAAATAGCGAACTATTACCTTATAACTATTACCGCATAACTGTATAAATCACTTTAGCGTTAGACTATTGTCAGCTCAGTCGTGCTACGATTATGGAATCTGTAAAGAATCCGAAACGTCAGCTAATGAAATAAAATAAAAATACGCGAGCTAAATCCGTTAATAGTTGTTTCATTCCAATGTGTAACAACCGCGAAGGCATCAGGAATTATCATATTACCTTATTGCTTAATACTATTAACAACTAAATTACAATCAAAATACGCCCAACAAGCAAAATCAGTACTTGTAGTGTTCTTGAAGCCTATTTTTATTAGACTTATAAGATACTCCAAGTATGCTACAAACAAGGATTTGGGCGCAGTTATAGGAGCATTCTTTCTTATAACGATCTTATAATGAACTAGCGGAACGTCAATAGGCCCTATAATACACTTACAATTGTTTTACCGTAGTACAATTGATCCTATAAAGTCCTGAGACTACCCATTTATAAGTACTATAACTCTTATTACTATCTGAGATAAGTATCATACTAGAGCAATTTTAGTTACAAAGTATCTCCTACGAATATACTTAGTTATTTTTTGTGGGCGTTTTCTTTTTAATATATCTAATACAATTAGTAAGTAGTGAAGAGTATATCTAAGTATTGAAAATTACTATATGTGTAGTGTGTGAAATTACCGGGGAATTAATTTTTATTGTGAATGTCCACCATAATTTGTTGATTTTAACAATGCCCATGGAAAAAGCTCACATAATCATAGATGTTATTGAAATAATATTCGTACATTAATTGAGAACATTCGCCATTTTCTAAAAGTACTCTGCATTGAGTATATTATAGGACAATTATAGGTAAAATTGCACCTATAGCAGTTTTGATCCAGAGCAATCGTCGCCATATTTAAACGTTTAGCGTTTCGTAACACAAATTCAAACAATGATTGAATGACATTTACTAGTAAGGTGTTTGGTCAAGTAATTTATAGGATTGTTTCATCTTATAAGGCTCTAACCAAGTACAATTTGGGTTATAAGAGCATTGGACAAGACTAATAGCGATGTACACTTGAAATAGTCTCAGCTTAGTATAATATAATGTCTTGTACTCTTACAAAATGCTACTATAAGATCAATGTTATTCAGGACTATTTGCTCTTTCTGCAAACTGTTATAGGAGACTAAATCCTATAACTATCTTATAAGACGCTCTTGTAGCTTACTACAAGCATGTAAAATAAAACCAAATGATCTTAAGACTATCTACGCTTGTATAATGTTACTATAAGTATATGATCCTATAACTGTTCTGTGCTACAATCTTGTAGCATACTATACGATGAATTATAAAAACTAATGCTCTTGAGTATGTTACCGCTTATCCAAAGCTATTATAAGTAAATGACTCTACGTCAATGCCTTTATAGGAACGTTATTAGCAAATTAGTACTTATAGTCTTTACTTATAGGAATACTTTGCTTGTTGGGCGATGACAATCAAAACACCTTGTTAGTGAGATATTCCAATACAATTCATATTTACCTATGTCTATTGGTGCAGTTGCTTAACTAAAATCAAATGCAGCCAGGCAATATCGTCATCGTTGACGTCATGTCCCTATTGAATCATGCTGTCTCGATGCAGATCAATTTGCGTATATTTGTTAGCTTCATAGAATATCTGAGATAACTGAGGACCAACTTTGAATATGCAATTCGGATCAATTGGATTTTACTGAGAAATTAGTGTTAGTTAGGTTTGTAGTTTACTTTGTACCAAACTTAGAAAAACTGGCTAAGTGCGAGCAAATGTATAATATACTTTTCTGTCCTCCGGCCGGAAAGCGCCAACTTTCTGGCCGCTGCGCTAAATGAAATTGCCGCTTTCTGGCTTCGTCGAACAGAAAAATAGTATACTGACCTCGGCCAGTAAAATAAAAAGCCTCAGATCACATTTCGCTTCGCCTCGGACGACAATTACATGTGATCTGAGACATTTTTTATTTTACTGGCTTAGGTGCGTAATGTACTATAATTACAACATTTTATAATACAAAGTCGTTGTCGCTGTCTGTCCGTCCCTATGTATGCTTAAATCTTTAATACTACGCAACGGATTTGGAAGCGCTTTTTTAAGTTTCAATAAGGAGTCGGGTGCGTCGCTAGTATTATAAACGCGGAAGTTTGTAAGAATTATGGATGTATGTGTCTTACTCTTTGTCGCAAAAACTACTTGATGAATTTTGATGAAAATTTACAATAATATAGCCTATATATCAGAATAAAATACATAGGCTATATTTTATAATGATATTTCTTAAAGTAGGTATCTACTCATCGTGCGCAGACAAAGTCGCGGGCAGAAGCGTTTCTTGTATGGGAGGACCATTTAATTTTTAAATAATTCTGTTTGTTAGAAATTTTAAGAAAAAACAAAGGAATAATGTTATAACTTTCATGTAGACACATTTTGAATTTTCCGACAAGCAGAAACATTGTTTAAATTATAATTAACGGATGGAGTAAAACAGTTATAACGGATTTAAAACTTTATAGTTCCCGTATTATTGTTAGACTCACGAAAAGTCAACATACAATTTAAACCACAAAATTTAAAACTACAAAAGCATCAGGAACTATAATTTTAAACAATTTCCATAATTAAAATGGCGACGAGCCGCGAAATATTTTCAACAATAAACGAGGCTCGGGTTTCATTTTAATTATGACACCGACGCGTCTATAACGAATTGTTTATTTATATTAATAATATCTTTCATATTAAATACCTAGGTATTCAGTAGGTATTTCGACTATGTTTATGTAGAGATACGTTTTCACATTCACAATAATTTTAATTATCGCGGCAAGCATGACGCTATGGCAAGCACCTATCTGAAAAATACTTTATAATATTATTATTATATTACCTACTGGATAAGTTGGAAGTACGTCCTTAATAATTTCTGATGCCTTCGCGGTTATTACCTACACATTGGAACGAAACAATTATAACGGATTTAACTCGTGTATTTTATTGTATTAGCTGAAGTCCTGAAAACACTAGACTTTAGCTTGAACTATTGTAAATGAAATGTGGATTAAATGAATTGTAAGCTGTAATGAGCTTTTGCAAAAAAAACTTCGTGAAATATAGGTAATAGTTAATGTTTCCATTATAGTAAGCTAGCGACCCGCCCCAGCTTCACATGGTACTATAAACATTCCTCTTGAATCACTCTATCTATTAAAAAAATCGCTTCAAAATCCGTTTTTATACTTTTAAAGATTTAAGCATACGGACTGACAGCGACTTTGTTTTATACTATGTAGTGATGCCCTCTAAAAAGAATAGTTATAATAACTTAATACTACCCGAGTATTTTAATATTTCTATAAAAGTATCACGTCGGGGGACGGTAGGTCTAGGTAGACTGAAAATACACAAATACACCTGAATTAAAGCGGTCCCCCCGTCGCGACGCTTTCTAAATAAGGCTCCAGATGTTATAATAAAGGTGGTTTGACAATTCACCCCCTAAGTACTTGTTTAATTTAGTTTTTGTTTTGACATGTAGAGACCTTCGACATCTTTAGTAATATTTTTTTTGTTTGGTACCTGTCACGTAGTGCAAATAGTACTTTCCACATGGACTACATAGTCCAGCGTATTAGTTCTTAAGTCTTTATTTTGATTTCTTTAGTTTGTAAGGATGCAATTATGTACCTATTTTGAAAAAATGATACCTCATTGGGTTTCGTGCCGTTCCTTTCTGAAGGTTTTTTCGGAAACGGTATCTGTGACCTTCTTAAGAGCCTAAACTAAATAAATATATTTTTGATTTTTATTTAGAGTGGGTTGATTCAGCCAATAAAAATAAAATACGCGAGTCAAATCCGTTAAAGTTGTTTCATTCCAATAGGTAATTACTGCTTATCGTGCGCAAGCGAAGTCGCGGGAAGAAGTCAGTAAAATTATAACGTTATTTCACGTATCCAAAAGTTGTTATGATAAAATCTCTATTTATTCAAACGCAATATTATTTTCCTGCAATATCAAACGATGCGAGGCCTCGTAATTGATCTGTCGGCGCAGTGTCACGCGTGATCGATCTCGTCAGATATTGCTGAGTATCTGAGAAATGATTGCTGATTGCGTGTATTCATCATTTTCATTTCCGTTATACTTATTCGTATTTTAAATTTATTTGATGTGTAGGAATTATGAATAAATGGAATACTAATTTTTAAATGTAGAAAAATTATTTTTAGTGACAGTTTATTACAAATTATTTTTAGCGACGCAGTGTTACATTTGATTGATCTCGTTACATATTGCTGAGTATTTGAAAAATGATTGCTGATTGCGTGTATTCATCATTTTTATTTCTGTTATACTTATTGGTTATTTAAATTTATTTAATGTGTAGGAGTTGTTTGTGTAGAGATGTAGAGGACAATGACGGCGTCTCAAACGCTCGAAGATCCACCCATGAACAGGTGAAATACTAATTTATAAATATAGAAAAAAGTTTATTATAAATTATTTTTAGCGACGCAGTGTCACGCGTGATCGATCTCGTCAGATATTGCTAATTATCTGAGAAATGATTGTTGATTGCGTGTATTTATCATTTTCATTTCCGTTATACTTAATTATGATGTATAAATGTTATTATCAATTTATTAAGTATTATTATATGGTTGATATATAAAAAAGTAATTGAAACCATTAGACGAATTAAATAAAATCTTACAAGTTTTATTTAAGTCAACGCGTTATTAAATATAAGTATTATGATACCTGTATTAATTTGAATTCATTATAATATATTACAAATCTAATAAGATTTTTTTTGCCGTCGGCAAAAATAAATTTATTGTATTTGAGTCTCAGAACTGAACTGGATTTCGTTTATTGTAACATTTTAATAGTAGTATTTATGAAACATATAGTTTGATCATAATATAAATACCTTATAAAGGTCTTTGTCAAAGGCGGATCTATATTATAAATTTGAAAAAAAATAATATTCGTATTATGCTTTTTTAAGTAGTTTTAAGTAGAATTTTCCTTTAATATCCGTTGCTTTGCTACGGCGCGGCGTAGCGCCTTTAATATCGTAGCGTAGTATTTGGCGTAGCGCGCTACGCCGTAGCAGCTACGGTATGGAAATTTGAATTCTTAGTATTTTAATTTATTTACTACTTCTTATTAAACATTTAATTGGTAGATTTTTACATGATAATATTATAGTGGGTTAATTAACGAAAAAACTGTTTTTTATCATAATAATAACATAGTACAGGCTACTTACAAATACCACCTGCTTGGTGTTAACCTTATTAAATTAATAACAGTCATTATTTTTAATTAACTTTTAAGAAGTTCACACATCAAATTTAAAAAATCTTTTTGATATTGGTATGTAATTAATGTACATACATTACACACAAAACATTTTTTTCTTTATTTACTTTTAATTGATCAATTTATTTAAGCAAATAATTGATAAACTAATCAAATATATTTGAATAATATAAATAAAGTATATTTTATGATCGTCTGTAGTCTTAATATCATAAATGTTAAAAAATAATTATGATAAAACATAATATTTTGTCCAGGAAATAATATCCACAAAACAAAAGAAGTACTTAAACCGAAATAGGGAAAATTTTAGAAAAGTTTTAATTAATTATTCAATTAGGTTTTGGTCTAATATATTTATGTATAATGGAACTATATCCTGTATTTAATAATATACTAAATAAAAGCTTAAATAACTAATTACTTATTAGTTCATTAACAAAAAAATAATCAAACTTAAAAGTTCAAAAATTACAAATAAAAAACACCTTTAAAAATTTACCCTCTGCATAAAAAAAAAGTTCAGAACGCGTCATAATAACCATACAATTAAACTCACCTCCACACCCAATCGGCACAACACAAAAATCCACAATCAAACACCACAACTCGCGTAAATTTCAAACTTTGGAACTGGAAAAAAAAACGCCTCTCCAACGCGTGCGGCGCCGTCGACAGCCGGCGGGGTACTGGCGGCAGACCGGCGGGGCCAAAGCGATCCAGTACGTTACATGCTAAGATCGAATTTTGATTGCCTTCAGCGAACAAGTCTTTGACTAACCGAAAAAGAACGGTCCGTATCGCGCATGCGTGCGGTCGTTCAACTCGGATGCTGGCTGCACCTTATGCATTAAGGTTTCGTTGGCATTAAAATTTTGTATCGTATCGGAATTCCTGTTCTTTATGTTGGTAACGTTTAAAGTTTGCGATTGCTTTGTTTTGAAAAGATAGGTTGTAATGTGTAAATGTTGGCTTGGCAACCTTTATGCCCATGGAACTGTTTTATGTATTGGAACAATGGGCTCGAAAAAATTATATGATGAAAAACATGTAATAATGTTGACCGTTATAAATCTGTGCCTCATTTTGAAAATTAAAACAGAAATGCACAATTCCGACCCGCGAAAAATTAAGAATGTAGATTTAAAAATACATGTAATAATTTGTGATGCCTGCGTAGTTATTGCACATTGGAATTAAACAATTATAACGAATTTAACCCGTATTTTTTTATTTTAACAGTAGTGTTACGAGTCGGTTACAAATATGGAAACTGGAAAGCTTTCGAAATGTAAAATACGCAAGTTAATTCCGTTATAGTTGTTTCAATCCAAAATATAAAACTGTTTTCATTAGCAAGAATAAAGTTCTTCTACTAAGTTACAAATATAGGTCAGAACAGTTCCTTTAACAACTCAAAATAAATTATTTTTTATTATTGAAAAATGTATATCACAGGTAAAAGCTATACAGTGTGTTATTTAGGGTGAGAATATTAATTGACAAATCAATCTCATTGGGCTATGAACGTCGAGTGCAGGCGGCAGTTTCCGATACTGACGATAAAATGACGCTCGTCAGTTGTATATAAAATATAATTATTTATTTACATATCGTTATTTTACAAAAGGTAGCGTTGTGATTAAAAAACTGACGAAACCGATAAAACGTGTGGTAAATTTATATACAAAAAAAGAATAGTATGTGGCAATAAAATCAAGAGCGAAATGCATATCAGATTATTTAAATCTGTATTTTGTGTATTTTATTTATTAGTAAATAAAAAAAAATCCGAAAATTTTCAAAAAGAATCTTAAGAAATTCAGCAAAAAGTATTTAAAATTTCTGTTGTCTTTGCGGTTATTATACAAATAAATTCAATTCGCGTATTCTATGTTATTTGCTAATAACAGTTTACATTTTCCATATTCGTAGACGACTAAGCTGAAGCGACTTTAGTTATACTATCGTCATCCGTACAATTTTTGAAACGTCTGCAAATAAAATAAAATACACAAATTGAAATTAAAAGAATTTGGTTCAAAGCTAACATTTTATACAACATAGTAGTATCATAATGAATTGTTAACCTAACAAAGAGACCTTGGCTCAATACGGAATTCTGTTCCCTAAAGCCTTCCCTTTTAATGAGTGCCAATTACCAAATTGTTTGAAGTTTTTTTAAAGTCACGTTAATAAATTATAAGAGAGACAGCGGCTAGTTTTAAAATTCCGTCCACGGCGCCCCGCAGTAAATGGCTCTGCCCTAGTTGTGGGAAATTGTAAAATGTTACTACAACGGTTAACATTGCTGACAAAATAAGTGCTCGCGTATTTTATTTGCTATTTGGAAAACTTTACAGTTTCCATAATCGTCGCCGAAAATGTACGAGAGTTAAGTTCGTTATAGTGTCGCAATCGCAATAACCATAGCATTAGAAAGTATTCATTAAAAGCTATATTTTTTAAAAAAGATGTAAAAACTAGTTTAGCGATAAAGAATAAACGAGCTATAAGGTAAGTCTAGATTAATTTATTTCTCATTATCTTATACAATATATTAACATAATATTATGTTAAATTAAATACATCCATAGTAAAGTCATAAATATATAGTCATATATAGTAAACTAGCTTCTGCCCGCGACTTCGTCCGCGTGGAACTCCTCCTTTTTTGCAGTCGGTTAAAAAGTAGCCTATGTCCTTTCTCAGGCTCCAGACTTTCTTTGTACCAAATTTCATTTAAATCGGTCCAGTAGTTTTAGCGTGAAAGCGTAACAGACAGACAGACAGACAGAGTTACTTTCGCATTTATAATATTAGTAAGTAGTAAGGATTTAATTCAAATAAGTAGGTAGCATAAACATTCTTCAACAGAATTTATAGAAGACGTGTATAGTATTTTATTGAAATTCATCTCCTAACGGGGTAATAAAGTGCTCTGATGAAGTCGCGGGCAAAAGCTAGTTACTATATACATATAGGTACATATATATTATACTTACTTAGGTAATATTTAGTTTCCAAATATTGCTTCATTTTAGTCGCACCGCACCTAAATTTGTCGCAATCAACGTCAAATCAGTAATATCGGCGCGATACAGTCGCTTAACTATTCACAGACTTACCTATTCAATGAATCATTTATTCATTCACTGAATCATTTATTCATTCCATGAATCATTCATTCACTGGTCCACCGCAGTGGTATTATGAGACTTAATTACTGTTTTGGCTATTTGTATTGAAAGTTTTTCGATCAAATGCGTTAAATAAATAAATATAAAATTTTGAATGGAAATATAATTTTAATTAAATAACAGCTCCCAATAATATGATTTATTTTAATTATTATTATTTGAAGTTAATAATGCGTTAATGTACTACAATAATATAATAATACTATCTATACTAATATAATTAAGAGGAAAGGTTTGTTTGTTTGTTTGGATTGAGTAGGTTCCAAAACGACTGGACCGATTTGAAAAATCCTTTCACAGTTGGGAAGCTACAATTCCCGAGTGACATCCTAACTAATATTATAAATGCGAAAGTAACTCTGTCTGTCTGTCTTTTACGCTTTCACGCTAAATCTACTGGACCGATTTAAATGAAATTTGGTACAAAGAAAGTCTGGAGCCTGAGAAAGGACATAGGCTACTTTTTAACTGACTGCAAAAAAGGAGGAGTTCCACGCAGACGAAGTCGCGGGCAGAAGCTAGTAGGCTATATATTGTAAAAAAAATAGGAATCCATGCAAAGCCGGGGCGACCGCTAGTGAGAGAGAGAATAATAAGAGTAACTAAGTGGTGATTTTGCTTGTTGGCTAGTATTATATTATAAGCCTTTGTATATTGGGAAGTCAATTCGTAACTAAGTTTAAAATGACTCCCCGATGAGCTACTCATAAATTCAGTGTCCTAGTTGTGTGACCTGCTTGCGCATAGGTACCATTAGGTGCTTTGTTTTAGCTAAGATACTGCATACATTGTGTTTTGTATTTTACAAGTCTATCTTTACTAATTTGTAATGTTTTCGGTTATTACACATTGGAATAAAACGATTGTAATGGAATAATTTCTGACGCCTACGCGGTTATTACACATTGGAATCAAATAGCTGTTACGAATTCGTGTATTTTATTTTATTTGCTGACCTTTCGTATTCCTTACAGTTTTCATATTCGTAGTGATTGAGCAGACGATAGTCTGACTCTAAACTCATATTAGAACCACAGTGATTATTATATTACATATAACTATATACTAGGTAGTACATAGGGTTATCTATCATAATCTATTTAGTTTAGTAACCGCAATGTACATAAATAGCATGTGATATCGCAAATGAGAGATCAATGTCTTGAACCTCTAATGTTATATATTATTGTACATATCATATATGTATATAATTATGCGCTGATAAGACAAGTAGGTGTGGTATTAGATGCACAAAAGTGCCTATATATTATGTACGTCATACCGGTCAACATTTGGCAGATATATAATAGGTGAAATAAATCTAAAAAACATACTATTTATATAAGAGACGATGTCGTTGAGATATGTTGTTATTATCATCGTGTACTTAAGGTATTTAGAAATTAAAAATATGTTTTTTTTTTATAACAATACATTACCTTTTATTTAGTGGCCAGTTTTATCACACGAGTGTTGTATTTCGCGGTGACATGGAAAAAGATCAATATCGTTTCGTAATTCGGTTTTTATTTTTAGATGGAAAAACATGCGACGAAATAAAAGTAAAGTTGGATGCTGTCTATGGGTGCCTTTCGCCTTCTATGACTACCGTCAGATATTGGTTCCATGAATTTAAACGTGGCACACAACTGTTTTTGATGAAGACTGGCCAGGTCGCCCGCCAGACGTGGTTTCCGAAGTCATCATTAAAAAAGTTCATGATATGATTATCGCAGATCGACGAACTAAAGTTTGCGAATTAGCTAACTATGTAGGCGTATCGTACAGAATGTTTTTCAGTATATTGTGCAATAAATTTCAAATGAAAATGATGTCCGCCCGATGGCTGCCGCGTTTACTCACAGATGAAAATAATCGGATTCAATGTCAATGTCAAAGCAATGTTTGGATCTGTTTAAGAGAAATCCGATGGAGTTTTTGTCTCGAATTATGAGTGTTAACGAAACCTGAGTCTATTATTATACGCTAGAGACCAAGCGAGTCCAAATAATAGATTTTCCCATATGAATCTCCTCCAAAGAAGGCGAAAACGGTCCCATCTGCCGGAAAAGTCATAGCCACGATTTTTTTGGGATTCGAAGGGAATACTCCTTATTAACATCTTACAAAAAGGAAGAACAATCACAGGGCAATATTATAGTGAATTATTGGACCGATTCGATAAAAAACTTAAAAATACACGGCCCCATTTGGCTAGGAAAAAATGCTGTATGGCCCCAATAACGCACCAGCACATTCATCCAGGTTTGTCGCTGTCAAATTAGTGGAATTTCGCTACGAATTGTTGCTGCACCCACCATATTTAATTGATCTGACGTCCTACGACGTCTTTTGGTGCCTCAACATGAAAACTTGGCTCGAGGGTTAAAAAAATCAGCTCAAACGAAGAGGTGATTGCGCAATCAGAAGCGTATTTTAAAGGGTTTGAAAAAACATATTTTTCGAGGGGTTAAAAAAGTGGCCAAAAAGTGGGATTATGTGTAAAGACCTCGAAGGAAATTATGTTAAAAAATAAAAAAAAAATCTTTAAAAAAGAAGTTTTTTCTGTCTTAACGCGGGTACTTTTTGATCCACCCACGTAATAGGCGAAATAAATCTCAAAAACATACTATTTATAATGTTAAGTACATTAATTTGTATTATGTTCGATCATGTAAATATTTTCTTGTAAAATTGAATTAAATGTTTATATAATTATGATTTGTTCCCTTGCGTTACCTATTTATAGCAAGATCAAATAATCAGGTAGCGTTAAGAGTTATTTTCAAAGAAATAGCACGTCTTCACATTGCTATTATCCTACTACATTTTACTTTTCTTTATATTACCATTTGCCTAAATCTTTTGCGTTACCCACGTACTCACTTAGCTGTTCACCAAAATCTTTAGCGTTACCCACATACTCACTTCTCTATTTGCCTTAATCTTTTGCGTTACCCACGTAAACACTTAGCTATTCACCCAAATCTTTAGCGTTCACTACGTACTCCCATGGCTTATTGCCTAAATCTTTTGCGTTACCCACGTACTCACTTAGCTATTTACCTTAATCTTTTGCGTTAACCACGTTCTTCCTTGATTTTTGCCTAAATCTTGTACGTAATCACGTACTAACTTGGCTATTGTTTGTCTAAATCTTTTGCGTTACCCACGTACTCAATTATCTATTTGCCTAAATCCTTAGCGTTACCCACTTACTCACTTAGCTATTTTCCTAAATTTTGCTTAACGTACTGAGGTATATACAAAGTGACATTGATTTTTGGTGTCTTTAAGATTATGTCGTCAGTACCTAAATAGGTGAATGAAGAAGTCGTTAGCAAGTCATTGCTGATAAGCCCTTTTTGATACACCTTGTTAGTGTATACAAGTGAATAGATGCTTAGACGCCTGTCTTTTCATGTTTATAAGGTGAAAGGTATTCTATTGGGAGGTAGATTTTTTTTAACCTTGACTATTGATTCATATATTTGACGGCCTGTTGGTCTAGTGGTCAGAGGCCCTGACTACGAAACCGGAGGTTGCGGGTTCGAATCCCGCTAGGGGCAGATGTCAATGTGATGAGCACTGGCATCTGTACCTGAGTCTTGGATGTCTTATATGTATAATGTATCCGTTGTCTAGTACCCATAACACAAGCTTTCCTTAAAATGGGACTAGATAATTGGTGTGAATTGTCCAAAGATGTTTATTTATTTAGTTTATTTTTATCTTTTTATTGTGGCTCTATAATAACTCAAATTCTCCAATATAGTGTATTTGTTGAATTGTGACTTATTCACAAAAATGTAATGAGATAATATTGGTATGAAAGTACGTAAAAATATGCGGACGTAATTCATATTCCTATTATTCCACCTATTTCTGTGCAATTTAAGTCTAAAACACCTATTTTAGACTAAAAGGGTACCTACCCTAAATAACCTTCGCTAAACTGTTAAGTTACATTAGATAAAATCCTGATAACACCAGTGACTAAATGAATAAGCTATAATTGCATATTATAAATACCACTCAAATTTACAAACAAACGCGGAATTTATAATAAAAATTGGAATTCATTGCATGTTAATTTCAGAGCAAGTAGTGGATTACCCCGACATTAAAAATAAAAACAAAACACTCTCGATTTAAAAGCATGAACAATATCCTTTCACTAAAAACCAAACAATTGAAGCGATCTCTCCCAATAACATAAATTACATTTAAAAAGCATAAAACCACTCGACACGAAAAAAGAGGATAAACCGAAGAGAACTCGGAAACCCTTCCTAGCCGTGACGCGAGAATTTCCACCAACCACAACCCAATCCCACTCTAAACACGGAGCAATAAAACATAAAATCCTTTGTTACTTAGTAGCCAAACAATTCACACGTTTGTTGGAAACAAAAAAGTTAAACGAGCATTGGAATTTAAGGCTTATACTTAGTGTTTTAAAGCTATTTTTCGGTTGAACCCAATTGCAACTAGGATCCCAAAGTTGCTGCGCTCACTTTTGTTTCACTAATAGTGGATAAATATTATTCAGAACTAGTTTCGTCCAGTTGATTTTAGTTTGGAACTCTGAGTTTTGATTAAAAGTCACTCCTGTCAGACAAAAGTGAAAATAAATTATAATTGTTGTCTATAGAGCGATATTAAAACACCCACTGTTCTGGGATAGGTCAAAATTTGAAAAGAACAATATTGTTTTGACCAACCTTTGATAAAGGGTGAAATGTTGTTTTTATGTAAACTAGCTGTGCCCTATAGTTTTGCCTGCACTGATGACTTCGTTGCAATCATCCTTATCATCATACTGTACGTCGTCGTATTGCAACGCTATTCGGGAGCAAAGAGTCACAATAATAATCCATATTATTATGACAATTAGCTCCCGAATAGCGCTTTTAGAGACACTAAGATTTGCAGTTATAGGAGCTTTTATTCCCATAACTACTAACTTATAATGAACTTTTAACACGTTGGTAAGATTTATAACGTACTTGTGGAATTCAACGCAATCCCTAATTATAATATTATAAATGCGAAAGTAACTCTGTCTGTCTGTCTGTCTGTCTGTTACGCTTTCACGCTAAAACTACCGGACCGATTTAAATGAAATTTGGTACAAAGAAAGTCTGAAGCCTAAGAAAGGACATAGGCTACTTTTTAACCGACTGCAAAAAAGGAGGTATTCCTCGCGGACGAAGTCGCGGGCAGAAGCTAGTACCTTTATAAGAATTTTATTAGTTATTCCAAACCTATTTTTCATAGGAATACTTTGCTTGTTGGGTTGAATTATGAATAGGTATCTATTTATAGTACTAATTTTCCACGAAGAAAGTCGCGGGCAGAAGCTAGTGTTCTACATCCTGCACTCCACACTCGCAATGTATAATCCAACCAAATACGTTAATCCGAAACACAAACAGCTCATACAAACACATACAAACATACAGCCCCATATAATAACCAGACGACAAGCATTCCCGAGGGAATAACGCTAATGCTAACTTGCTCTTCGTCGCTAAATTTAGCAACTTTAGCTAATTTAGCGAAGTTCGGCAATAATTGTTGTAAGGAAGCTTCAACTCGCGGCCCCTGAGTGGGAGTTTGTTTGAATGGTGTTGTTAAGCGGATTTAATATTTTTTAAAAGTCCTGTTTCGTGATTACGGAATAAGTCACGTTTTATATAAAATTGCAGAAAATGATGTATCGAAAGCATATTTCATCGACTCAAAGTTAAACTGGAAGCTCATTGAAGTTACATAACTGTGAAGCCTTTTTTGTGAAGTACTAGTAGATAGTACTAGTACCTTTAAAGGCATACTTAGATTTCTGTGATATAAAATAAAATATTATATGGTTTCGCTTTAGTGTCAAAGCAATGCTATTTGGAATATAACTGTATCTTCTATATCTATACTAATATAATAAAGAGGAAAGATTTGTACCTATTTTTGTATGTTTGTAATGAAAAATCTCAAAAACTACTGGACCGATTTTAATGATTCTTTCACTGTTGGGAAGCTACGTTCACCCTGAGTAACATAGGCTATCTATAGCCTATGTTACTATTTTGAAAAAAATAGGGATCCGTGCGAAAAAGGGGCGAACCGCTAGTCTTATTATATTATTACGGATTCGTTAGTTATACTCGCACATTTCATAAATTATGCCTACCTTGTTGATAAAAGTATGAACAAAAATACACCATACCGTAAAGTATATAAACCATAACTTATTTGCAAAATTAACTACACGTGAACTAGTCAAAAGGTAATTCAAAACCATCCCAAAACTTTCCACATTCAGTAACAAAAACCACGTGACGGCGCATACGTCACTCTGTCCACGCGGAATATTGCAGCGACAGGCCTATTATACTTTATTATGTCGACTTTTATTTTATTATTACTGTCTAGATGTTTGTCTCATATTAAAAAAAGTTGCGCCAATAGACTGTCTATCTTCTTAGTGATCTATTTTTAAAATGATTAATTTCTGCTTGGGAAAAGTCAACATAATGATATACCTACCTGTATAGGTACAGTCACCATCAGATATATCAGAACGGGCGAGGTACTCAAATACATCTGAGCAACATTAAATTTCAATAAATTCGTTACAGCAAATAAGGCCAATAATATCTGAACGTCCAATTCATCACAAATATAAGAGCAGCAATTTTTCAATATAATCTGGACACATAACAACGCAAAAATATCTAAACAGTACAAGTGTTCATAAATATCTGAACACTTAAGGAAAATATACCTTAAATCACTGTCATATAGTTTACATTCTATTGTACAGATGTAGTGAATATTCTGTCTCGTGGTATCACTGGGCTCTAATCAAACGCATATACCTATTATAAATTTCAAATAACCTAAATAAGACTGTCTTGGCTTAATGCGTAAGACATCGCTTAGTAAACCGAGCGTCATGGATCGAATCCGACTGGTCCACGTGCATTTTATTTTTGTTAAAGGATGGGTTGGGAAATATTACATAAAAAAAAGAATAATCTTTTTTTTAATTTCTATAATAAATTAGGTTATCTACTATATTAAAATTTTATCTGTCGCAAGATTTTTCTTCATTTATTATAGTCTATAATACGGTGGCAGGACATACGGAGATCGGACATACGTAGAATCGAAACTCGTATTATTAATTAGTATTTGCAGTTCGTTTATTACCTACGGACTTTTACAATTGATGAAGTTGTTGCGTACCTAATTAAACGACAAAGTATGTAATTAATTAAGCTCCATCATGTCTCATCATTTAATCATCTGGTTACCATAATAATTTATACTTTACACAAAACGCAGCTTACATAGACTAAATAAACTATAACTAGAAAATACACAATTTAACTAAGGTTAGTCTTGGAAGTGTCTCTCCGACGTCTTCAATACAAAATAAGATCTGAATAAAAATACAAAAGGAATAAAATTAAAAAAAAAAACACAAATTCTTCATGGTCTCGAACATAAACCAGCAGCGTTCTATGACCGCGCATCTAACATGTAAACCATGAGGCCAAGCAATCAATTATCAGATTGACGA
Organism: Polylopha cassiicola; assembly: GCA_038024825.1. NCBI lineage: Eukaryota > Metazoa > Arthropoda > Insecta > Lepidoptera > Tortricidae > Polylopha > Polylopha cassiicola. Next base: position 12,729,882 of record CP149052.1, on the reverse strand, counting down.
AAATTGCTTACCGATGTGACAACGGCTTGTCAACGACCATAATATATGAGATTCTTTCATAATTAAATAGGATACGAACTAAACAGTGACAGTTGAAGTTTGGCAACAGGAAACAATAGTAAGTATGACAACGTCGCAATTCTCGTTTGCTTTGCTTACCTAGTAATGATACCATGAGACAGAATATTCACTACATCTGTACAATAGAATGTAAACTATATGTCAGTGACTTAAGGTATATTTTCCTTAAGTGTTGAGATATTTATGAACACTTGTACTGTTTAGATATTTTTGCGTCGTTATGTGTCCAGATTATATTGAAAAATTGCTGCTCTTATATTTGTGACGAACTAAACGTTCAGATATTATTGGCCTTATTTGCCGTAACGAATTTATTGAAATTTAATGTTGCTTAGATGTTTTTGAGTACCTCGCCCGTTCTGATATATCTGATGGTGACTGTACATATAAAATGCTTTGTTCTGAATGACTAGCTGACATATCGATACACGCACAGCCTAGAAACTCAAAACTTGAAAAGGGTATTCTTTGTATAAAGTAGGCATCCGATAAGAAAGTATTTTCCGAAATTTTACCGCTGAAGAGTGTGAAAATACTTGTTTCGTATTATATTGAAATTGAACTGCTTACTGCTTTCGTTTTAATTGACATTTTATTCTGACATATTAAAAATCTGAAAACAATCCGATATAATTGAAAAAGTACCTTAGCGTTACAGTAACGATAAAATTGTCCGTTACCTTTATGTTACTTATTGCCAATTTCTGCGGCCTTACCCATCTATATCTACGCGGAAGTACTACGGGGACAAGGTGGTCGTAGGGTAAAAGCGAGCATCATAGTGCTCTAGCCTGAAACATCAGCGCCGAAATCCAATTCAGGACAAAACTGCCAATCGACCGTTACATCCATTGTGAGCTTTTCGAGCGATTAAAACATTCAATGGCCTCGTGGAACGAGCGCTACTAAAAATCATTTTCAGTTTTCATACTTTATCTTTTATTTTTCTGTTGCAAGCAAATATTGTATTCAGTTTTAGGGGCAGTGATTTTTGTGTCATTGTTAAATCTTATATTCCTTTGCAGCTTTGTTTAGTTTGTTAGGACTTTTATAAGAACGTTATTATTATAATGAAGTTAGTATATTTATGTTCCCCTGGTATTTACAAACAATTGTAATATATTCTTCTAATTTCTACTATTATAATAATATTGCATTAATAATTTAAATATATCATTTACTTCAATAAAATTAGCGTTTAACCTTAGCATTAATCACTTATACCTAACCTTTAATGTACTTTTAAAATGTTAATTATCCTTATAACTTATTTAAGGAACCCTTATACAGCAATGTAGTCCTTTATAAGACTACTTTGCTTGTTGGGTGTATGTACCGGGACTATGATACAACTCTCTTTCAAAAGGAGGTAGATAGGGGTTAATGTGACACCGGGGACTCGATCTTTTCTAAGCTAGTCTTTGTATAACATTTATTTTTTGTTATGTTTTTTAAATAACATAAGGGAAGCCTCTATTTTCTAGTAGTGTTTTGTTAAGCCTCCGCCACCTGCCGCCGACGTCCGCCGCTTGCAGCTAAATTAATTTCATCTCAAATATTTAATTAACTCCGCTCTTGATAAAGAAAATAATTACAAAGTTGAAACGTGATCAAGAAACATGCGTTTTGACGTGACGTGATATTTAAAATTTGACGGTTAAATTAAATTAAGGTAATTTTGAACAAGTTCGTTTCCTCCGGATTTAAATAATAATTAGTTTTGAAAAACCTTGCAACATTAACTACTAACAATAAGGACGATGACTGAGTATTTAGGAAGCGAAGTTTCATTTAGTTCGTCAGTTATATTATTATTTAAAAATGATTGGTCGCGAGGGCTCGTGACGTCACATGCCCCCACTCCTGAACTTTAGAAACATTTATCTTTTTTCTATAATTTTTGCAATGTATTAGTTGGACCAAAAAAAATAGTGAAACAAGAATTTAAAATTCTTGTTCTTCATATACTAGCTACAAATAATAAGTATATAGACAAAAGCCTGGAAAGGCTAAGTAACGGACGATAATAGAAATTTTCTAAAAATAGAGTTAGAAAGAAAGAAATATAGATAAACAATAAACGGATTAGGATCTACCTGCTTCCCCCAGGACCCTTGGATAAAAATCTTCCCCTTTGTAAAATACAACTTAGCTCAACAAGAGAAAAGCTAATTCAATTTATTTTCTTAAAACGGAATCAATATTAAAGGTTGTCAACTACTTACTAGACAAACTCATTTGACAGTCTGTTGATTTAAGGTTGCGGGTTCGAATCATGCTTGCGGTAGATGATAGTGTGATTAACACGCCTGAGCATCTATACCTGAGCAATAAACATCTTATATGTTTTTATGTATCATTATTCATTATACAGTACCCATATGATAGCACAAGCTCTGTGTTGGGTCTAGATCAAATGGTGTTTGCTACGTAAGCACTTTCTTGAACATTAGTTTTCATCATCCGTCATTGTGGTTATTTATGTATTTTGGTGTATCTATATATTTTGTGTATCTATATATTAAGGCCTATGTCCAGCAGTGGACTGCGACGGGCTGATGATGATGATGATGATGATATATTTTATTAAGTATATTTATATTGCGTTATATCTTCCTGTTTTATATTGTACATATTTATTAAGTGTACTATCTATTTCCGCCTACACATGCTCTCTGTTTACTTCAAAGGTTGACAGAAAGCCGTTTGGCATTAAGTTCGCCTTTTGTACATTACTCAGTTGTTTATGTGCAATAAAGACTATATAAATAGAAAAACAAATAAATTGTCCAAAGATAAAAGTAGGAATAAAAATAAAGTGCTTTCTTCTCTGTACGCTGCATCTGAACGTGGTTTAAGTTAGTTTTTATCGCGGCGGTGAAAGTTCGTCGAAGCCGTTATTGCACTTTGTGTTTGTTCACAACTTCCAGATAAATACTAGGTACTGGACCATTACGCGAACTATCTTTGATTTTATTGACTATGCCTTTATCTACACAGTGAAGCCTTACACAATACAACACAATAAATACTTATTACGATAATAATTTCTGATGCCTTCGCGGTTATTACACATTGGAATGAAACAACTATTAACGGATTTAACTCGCGTATTTTTATTACCACTTTAGGGTTAGACTATTGTCAGCTCAGTCGTGCTACGATTATGGAAACTGTAAAGAATCCGAAACTTTAGCAAATAAAAATACGCGAGTTAAATCCGTTAATAGTTGTTTCATTCCAATACTTATTACGAGTTATTTTTGCAAGACTTTAGTTGTTGAAATTAAGATTAAGAAAACGCCATGGCTAGTTGACATTTAATTATGCTGACAACTTAAGTAAAAAGCTTATATTTAACTTGCAAAGTAAGTATATAATTATGTAAGTATACTATAAATATTATACATATATTTTTAACTATGTAAGTAGACATGTACGGGTGAAATCTTGCAAGTGAATTTTGAAACAGATAACTATAACCGGTTAATATTAACTATGATCTATCAATCGAAATTCGATTGATATTTTTGGTTCAATACCATTAGTTTTTAATTATAATTATATTTTTGTACTAAGACAAGAGTAGAAAAATTTTAGACCCCAGTAGGATTCGAACCCACGCCTATGCCTTTACTAGCGGCCGCGTGCTGAACCATTAAAGGCATAGGCGTGGGTTCGAATCCCACTGGGGGTCTAAAATTTTTCTACTCTTGTCTTAGTACAAAAATATAATTATAACCGGTTAAGCTGAAATTTTGTACACACACGTTCAGTTTGGGTGACAATGCATGGTTAACTGTAACGTCATTCTAAAACCAAATTAAGGGAGATAGAAGGGGGGAACCAAATATCTACAAATATAGAACGGAAAGACAAAATCTAGGCGACTGACAAAGTTGCATGGAATGGACAAACGCGAACAAAAACTGATCACATACATAATATTATGTCGATTCAATACCTTTTTCATTTATTTTATTACTAGCGGCCCCGGCAGATGTCGTCCTGCCCGTCCGATTGTTTCGTCAAAGATCTGTCAAAGTCTTCTAACTGTCATTTCTTCATAAGGCTTCATATTTTCCCCGTTTTTACACATTTTCAACTGTTTCTTCGCTCCTATTGGTCGCAGCGTGATGTTATATAGCCTAAAGCTTTTCTCGATAAATGGGCTATCCAACAAAAAAAGAATTTGAATTCGAACCAGTAGTTCCTGAGATTAGCGCGTAACAAACAGACAGACAGACAGAGTTACTTTCACATTTATAATATTAGTAGGGATAATCGACTGGAATTTGTCTTAACGCTAAAGTTGTGATATTAGTTTTAAAATTTCCCTAAAGCATTTCCCTTAGATCCTGTATATATGTTCAAAATACGACGTGTAGGTAATATATGATAATAGTATACAATTTAACATAGTAAACAGTTCGTGACTTGTGTTAAAATATTTGTTTTCAGTTTGGATGCATGTATTCGGGATCAAATGCGATTCTGTCAGATTTGTCGGCGGCGCGACCGCACCCGCTGCGACAGCTCAAACGGTCACAAAAATAAAAGCCTTTTCATTATTTAAACACGTTAACAAACAGAACGTGGTGAAAGTTTTGTGGGAATCATTTGAATAAATAATCTGTTTTAGTTTTATAAATGACTAGGTGTAATATGTTCTAAGTGTTTTCTTGACTATTCTATTAGGTATCTATACCTACTATAAAGAAGGGTATCTTTGCTACTTAAAGTATGCATATCCTAATAAAACAAAATAAAGATAAAATGATATAAATCACTTTAGCGCTAGACTATTGTCAGCTCAGTCGTGCTACGATTATGGAAACTGTAAAGAATCCGAAACGTCGTCTAATAAAATAAAATAAAAAACAATACGTGAGTTAAATCCGTTAATAGTTGTTTTATTCCAATGTGTAATAACCGCGAAGGCATCAGAAATTATCTCTACTAATATTATAAATGGGTAGTAACTCTGTCTGTCTGTCTGTCTATCTGTCTGTCTGTTACGCTTTCAAGCTAAAACTACTGGACCCATTTAAATGAAATTTGGTACAAAGAAAGTCTGGAGCCTGAGAAAGGACATAGGCTACTTTTTAACCGACTGCAAAAAAGGAGGAGTTCCACGTGGACGAAGTCGCGGGCAGAAGCTAGTTAAAGATAAAATGATTACGAAAACTAAATAAAATAATCAAGTATAAAATAATGTGTTACAATAGGTACTACTTAATATTGAAAATGTAAATAAATATGCCGATAGGTTTTTTGTTACTATTTTCGGTCAAAATTGTTCAGCCGAATTTAATACTTAGGTACTATTATACCTAATAATTTCTGATGCCTTCGCGGTTATTACACACTATTTTACCTTTTACAAATATGGGAACTGTAGAGTTTCGGAAACGCCAGTTTATAATAACCCGCTAAAAACAAACGCCACGCCACCTCTCGATAATTGAGGGATGTATCTACTTATGTACTACCTACTTGTGTTTTATTTATTTCCTATCACAATAACAATGATTTGATATAAAAAGATAATTATATATTATTTAAAATAAAACGAAATTTAAATATTACACTAAATGTTTGTATTTCCACTAAACCTCAAAACAAAACAACCTGTAATACAATCTTTGAATATAACAATGACTGTAATGCACCAAAAACACGTTTAATAAAATTATGCGAACACTTGGCAGAAGAATAAACCTCAAGCAGAGAATAAGCCAACACTGCATTTTAAGCCGAAACCATTCCAAGCAAAGTCGCTTCCAAAAAGACGCCTAACATAAAATTGAGAATAGCACTTACGTCCTTTTCAGTCTTTTACAACTTAGCAATAAATTGTAATACAGTCGTATGAATCGCTAATGTTACTGCAGTTACGTCGTTTTCGTTCTTTAATATAGCGATATTATAACTGACGTTGTCTTGCAAATCAGCGTTATAAAAATTCGTTATTTATAAAAGAGCTTTTCTGATAGACACATGATTATTTAAAGGTTTGTATCACCACTTTGGCCAAATATAAGTTGACAGATAGGTAAGATATTTTTCAACTTTCAGAAGGTATCTTTGTATAGGCAATTTGTTTCATTGCAATGTGTATGCGGTATCAAAAAATATTAATATATATGTATTTCTGGTAGTTTTTTTTATCGATTTGAATACTGAAGCGCAGTTGGCCAGCTAATGGGCCTTTACTGCAAAACCGGACGGGTGGCGAGACTCCTGAGAGGCTTTCAAGCCTTTATCTGGTAGGTATTGGTGAAATTCTGTATGGAGATACTTTCTATTATTATGAAAAACAACCCTCAAAGGGTGAAAATAGAAAAACACAACGGCAGTGCAATAACTTACACATCACATTATTATGGATTAAACATAACATGAATATGTAAAATATTGTATTAATTCACACATTATTACAAAAACAAAAAAAAAAGTTCAAACACCAAAGCTATAAAAGATGAGGTGACATTAAGTAAATACAAAAAGTGCCTAATAATGTACTTCAACACACAAGACTATTTAATAATATAGACAAATTAACATTTCGCACACCTAGATCTAAGGGGAGCTAACTCAAAAATCTGAAGTATTAAATTAAACACACGCTAAAAAAGAGGATCCGATTCCTTACATCAATTTCGCCTCTTCCGAAAAAGTTACTTTTATTGAGTTAGCTCCCTTTATATCTATATTCTATTTCAATAATTAAGGCGTGTGAACGACATAAAATAACATTTGGTTATTGAAAGCTAGTCAATAGACCGCTATGAATGTGGCGTGAAGTCGATTTGCCCTCCACGACCCCACCTCGAACTAATCAACCAACTAATTACCCGACGCCGTCTCAATCAACCAACTAGTTGACAAACTATATCATAAACACGTAAACATATCAACAAATTAGATTTTGGAGTTGCATGATATGTTTTGAATTTGTTAATTACATTTTTTAATAACTTAATACTAAGCAAAGGTTTTTTTTGTGGTGATGATTTACTAGGTTCTAGTAAAGTGTAAGAGTCATAAGGTTCCGGAACAGCGGACAAGTTCGAGTTGGACTTACGCACGAAGGGTTCTGTAATTTTATATATTAAAACGGCAAAGAAAAATAAGTTGGTAAACATTTATTCTGTTTTTTAGTGGCTAACTACGATACACACATACTATGAGATACAGCTTCGAGACAGACGGAAGGACCGATGGATGAATATATATATACATAGTGATAGGACAAAATAATCCCTTCTCGTCATATACATATATATTATTGCTCTATATATATTTTGTAAAACTCACAATGCGGCAGATTTATCTGCAATCGCATTTCTATCGCTTCTGGAATAGGTACTTGAGTACGAAACGAAGTTTATACTATAAAGGAAATAACCTTAATCTTCCGCGCAAGACGAGTTTGTTCGCAACCATAATATAATATATTTGTGTCCTAGGTATCCTTAATATAATACACTAGCAGCCCGCCCCGGCTTGGCCCGGAACCTTTTTTTTATAGCCTATGTCACGGGAAAAATTATGGTATAGCTTTCCAACAGTGAAAGCAATTTTCGAATCAGTCTAGTCGTTTAGGAGCCTATTCAATCCAAAAAAACAAACTTTTCCTCTTTATTATATTAGTATAGATTAGAAACTAAGTATACTTGATAGTATCGTTAATCTTTAGCAAAAGGGCCAACTCATCCCATTGTCAGTAAGCATGCTTGTAACAAGCGGAACAGCTCAAACGGACCAAGTCCCCGCGACATGCAATTTATCCATAACCGTACAACAACACAGAAAATGCATCTCCCCAAATCGAAATCGATCTAAAATATGTGACTCTAAAATAACGCGATTGCAGTTATTTATTTCGGTCACAAAATTGAATTATTAATCATTTCTGAGCAAATCGAGAGCCAGATGCGTTTTATAACAGATAATTTATTGGTAGAACTATAAATTTGTATAATATGAGTAGTTATATATTGGGCATTCTGGCACACCTATGTGTGCCAGAATGCCCAATAATTTTTTGCGACGCAAAATGTTGTGTGCTAGAATGCCAAATAGTTTTTTGTGATGCGAAATGTTGTGCGCCAGAATGTCCAATAGGTTTTTTGATGTGAACTGTATATAATGCGAAAATTTTAACGCATCCTGCAGCGAGGATCTCAACGCGAACGGTACAACTCACGCAAACGTTCTATTATCATGTGGAAGCGTTACTCGGTTACGCTACCCGGGAACTTGATTAGGAATGATCTGTCCGTATTATGCTCATTTTGTATGAGTGCTTCATCCTTGTAAGACGCGTGCATTGAAATCAACCTAAATTCATGTTGAAGGAGTATGAAGTTTGTGAAACAAACTCAGTCCTTACAGTTTGATGTTCTTTGTCCTGATACCAAGAAACGTAGTTTTCGTCATGGTGAACTTTTACCTGATTCAATTCGCTGTATAATTTGTGGTCCTTCTAACTGTGGAAAAACTAATTTGATTGTTGGTCTTTTACTTCATGAGCAAGGGCTACGCTTCAAAATGTTTATATATATTCAAAAACACTCTTCCAACCAATGTACCAGTTTTTAGAAAAAATATTAATGATGGTTCAGTCAGTGAAACTTCAAACATATCGGGAAAATGATGAAATAATTAGCCCCCATGAAGCCAGGAATAATTCAATTTTCATATTTGATGATGTTGCATGCGAAAATCAAAACAATATAAGAGATTACTTCGCAATGGGAGACATAAAAATATTGATAGCTTCTACTTGAATCAAACTTACAGTAAAATACCTAAACAATTAATAAGGGACAACGCTAATTTAATAATTATTTTTAAACAAGACGATGTCAATTTACGTCATGTTTATGACGAGCATGTTGGTACCGATATGTCTTGGTCTCAGTTTCGAGAAATGTGTGCAAAAATATGGGCTGTACCATACAGTTACTTGGTTATAAACAAGGATTGTGTCAAAAATTCTGGATGTTATAGAATGGGATTCGATACATTTATCACTCTAGATTAATTATGATACTTAATGAGTTTCTTATTCTTAAACCTTTTATTTCTGTATGTGAAACCATCTAGGTAGGACATGGATCTGAAAATAAACGAAGAGAAAACTTTGAAAGATAAAGTGCTCCAGTCTGTTGCGGCAGTCAAAGAAAGTTAAACTCCTTCGTGACATGAAAACTAACAATGAAATGATGTTAGAATCTGTATTGAAACCAATAACAGAACCACTTAATGAAATCGCTAAAAATAACGACAGTGGTAATCACAATTATTTTAACGCTAACGATACCAATTTTGATGACGATGGATTTAAATGGAAAAAGACATTAAAATTTAGTCCTAGTGATGAGAAGAGAAGTAGTTATAATAACATGACAGTTGTACAAAAATCTCCTGGATCTACTAATAAGGACGATCAAGAGATGGTTGATGGTAGCGACTATGTTGAAGATGATGATAGCATATCATGCGATAGCGATGACGAGACTAGTTTAGTCACTGCAGATGATACTTCATTAAATACCTCTGAATCTTTTACGTCTCCTCGCGATGACCCCGCTTTGCAAAAGCAATATGATGTCAACTTGAATGTTCCTTTTGGCATACGAACAGAGCGCGACAAACTAATGCTAGGTTCCTGTTCAGTTTCTGTTAGCGGCAAAAAGTTTAAAGTAAATAGACGTACGTACAATTTAACACCGGGTTTACATGAATTGTTATTTAAAAAAATACCAGATTTAGATAAAGTAACTGTAGAAGATAAACGTTATTATAAAATGTTACTATTAGAAACTAATGCGCATAGACGAGATTTTAATCCCAATAAACCAATAAAAAGTAACAAAGGTATGAAATATTTATACATTATCAAACCACTTTTTAAATTAAGCAAAACACGTTCAATTAGCGATGATATATTTACTTGTGGTAAAGGATTACCAACAATGAAAAACGTTAAAAGAGATGTTTCATATGTATATTGGGATAATGCAAACGAATTAGTTGAAAGATTAAAATTGCTCATAGCTTCCCGTGATGCTGGTAACACAGGATTAGATAATGAAATCATATCAATTATTGAAGAGCTGCGCGAAGCTGGTGTAGTCAATACATAAGATATAAAGCTGAAATTTTACTTTTGTAATCAGTCGAAGTTGGACTTCTGACTGCTCACTAATAATTAACCACCTAACCTTACGAAGTGTTTAGATTTATTGATATGCACATTCATGCACGCGTTTACTAATAGATGTCGCGAGCGTCGACGATTTCTTGAAATAAAGCAGATTTTTTTAATTATCTTGGTTCTATTACTGTAATAATATATTTGATTTAGACAAACGAAGTAACGATTAATTTTAGTATTTTACATAACTTCGGTTAAGATAAAATCGTTTTTATCTAAACTTAATTTTACCTAAACCTAAATCACGCTTACGAAGTTTTTAAGATTCGTTGATATATATAGAAACGTCAATGTTTAAACAGTCGGAAATCTCGTGGCTATCACAACCGCTAGTCATGAATTTCTTACCAAATCATAATTCCTTACGGACTGATCACCCGGGATATGGATTTGGTAACGCGGTGGCGTATTACGGTTTCGCTTGGCTTGGTTTTAATAAATCTATGATGATCGGGGCCTGAGACCGTATGACACAAATCCACTCTCAACTTGGGATCATCTCAATACTGTAGCGGTTGACGGTACATGAGTCCCATCCTCACGTCCCGAGCTTTGCTAACTCTGGGATGTGTCAAACACCTTGTGCACCCATGACCCGTGGCTGGGGATTGGGTGCTGATGTATCATACACGGTACTGATCACACCATTGATACGTTGTGTTAAGCTTTTGTTTTTCTAAACAATAAACCTTGTACCTACATTAATTATGATATGAAATATTTCGAGTTAACAACATAATATCAGTTGCACGACGTATTCAAATCAAACTTGCTAACGTAGAAATCATGCACGTTATGCGATCACAATCGGTTTGGCGCAACCCAAAGATAATTAACGCGATACCAAAGCGACTTGTACCATTTTTGTTGTGTTGTTGTATGATTTGAATCCGAAAACGAACTGAATACAGAAGTGATTTCTGCTATGAGTCGCGTAACAGAGTGACGCTTCCACATGATAATAGAACGTCGGCGTGAGTTGTATCGTTCGCGTTGAGATGCTCGCTGCAGGATGCGTTTGGTACCTATACTTAATTGCACATAACAACATAATATCAGTTGTACGACGTATTCAAATCAAACTTGCTAACGTAGAAATCATGAACGTTATACGATCACAGTCGGTTTGGCGCAACCCAAAGAAAATTAACGCGATACCAAAGCAACTTGTACCATTTTTGTTGTGTTGTTGTATGATTCGAATACGAAAACCCATGATTTGAATCCGAAAACGAACTGAATACAGAAGTGATTTCTGCTATGAGTCGCGTAACAGAGTAACGCTTCCACATGATAATAGAACGTTTGCGTGAGTTGTACCGTTCGCGTTGAGATGCTCGCTGTAGGATGCGTTAAAATTTTCGCATTATATACAGTTCACATCAAAAAACCTATTGGGCATTCTGGCACACAACATTTTGCATCGCAAAAAACTATTGGGCATTCTAGCACACAACATTTCGCATCGCAAAAAACTATTGGGCATTCTAGCACACAACATTTTGCGTCGCAAAAAATTATTGGGCATTCTGGCACACATAGGTGTGCTAGAATGCCCAATATATAACTACTAATATGCAGTGAGTAAATATACTTAAAGACATTTTAACCAAAGACAAATCTTCATTAAGATCCTTATGATCGATCTTGATCCGCCCTCTTCCAATGGATTTCAGCTTTTTTACAGAAAATTAATTTTTAAATTTGCAAAAAGTCACACCTTCATTTTTCCAAAAAGTACAAGAGCCAACCACATTCCAGACAGCAGCAATTAACCTTTTAACACGCTGAAGTAACACTATTAAAAACCATAATTTCATTGAATCTGTTTCAATTTCCAGTAACATTTTTGCCGGTCAGTACACTACATCGTGTAATACCAGTGCCGATATCAAACGGGCACCGTTTTCCGATATTGATGAGTTGAGCCGAGCGCCGGCGTCGACCGCGCTATGAATCACTAGCATTACCTGAATCCCTCACCACGACATCGATCCTTCTACAACCGTATCAAACCCTCCCAGTCCATTGCCCGCTGACCACCACCCTGATCCTGCAACTATAATAGAAAACCAGCAATGGACGCATACAGATAACAACAAAGGAGCAAGCAACGCTGCAGATGCGGCGGCACTATTGCGTTGAAGCAACGAGCGGAAACCGAATGCACAAGTGATGTATGTCGTAGATAGGTGGCTGTTTAATGGTAATGTGAAATAGGCCTTATTAAAGCAACAATCACTATTGTTTACGAAATTTCAACGATCAAAGCAGAGCTATAAATTGATCATGCAGTTATAAAAAAGTTATCGAAACATTACCAGCTAGAAGACTTTCCGCATTAATATTTCAAGTATAGATTTATCAAAGCATTTCACGTAGTACGAAACCGTATAAATATAACGGGGCCATTATTCATATCGAACGCGAGACAGCGATAAAGCATTAGGAGAAGTTCGGAACAGTCGGTTTAACCCTCGCTAAACATTAGCGAAACTAAGTTTACGATGATGCAGCCAGCAATAGCCCGCCTGTAATTCTATCGACGCGCCAACTGCATAATGCATGCCTGCACTTACACTGTGCACCTCTCACGGCGGAGTTTGAGCATCGTTCAACCATAACGATATATGGACAGCTTTTTGCCAAATAATACCATCCATTGCTGGTGTGATTCGTGGTTCATACAGCGCGGATCTTTGAAGCGCTTCAGTGTATGCTGATCGCTGTTTTGTTTTAGGAAGACAGGGCCGATTTTGTTGCATTGGTGGAAGGGTTGAGAAGCGCTCGTTTCGAAAGCAATAACTCGAGTGTACATTGACGAACGCGTTTCTAGTGTCGGCCTCTTAACTAAGATGGAGATCGTTTTGAATGCTCCTTTGTAGTCCGGACGCGAACGCGCGCGTTTTCGTTTGCTCCTTGGAGCGTGTGATATGTTGCTAGAAGATGAGGTGCCCATTCATGCATTCAATATCATTTGTGTCGCTATTCTGATATGCTTTACTTGTTTATTGCGTGAAATGTGTAAGTCTCTTATGTTTTAGCTAGAAAACAACAAGAGTAACATTGGAATGTAACTTAATAATTTCTGATACCTTCGCGGTTATTACACATTGGAATGAAACAACTATTAACGGATTTAACTTGCGTATTTTTATTTTATTTTATTTGCTGACGTTTCGGAGCCTTTACAGATTCCATAATCGTAGCACGACTGAGCTGACAATAGTCTAACGCTAAAGTGAGTAACAAGAGTAACGTTATGTTTAAATCATCCATTTCGCAAATGAAAGATTGTCATCAGAATAGTATTGTATTGATGAAATAAAGGTGCAGTGATGTGTAGAAAAAGATTTCCAAGAATACTTGAAAACTTTGATACATAATTATTATATCATAGATTTGTAGTTCAAGGAAAATAGGAAAAGGGAAAATAAGAAAAAAAATCCAAACTGGAAATCACATACAGCTAATAATACTTCCTGAATCAACCTTAACACATTCAAAACCCTATCATTCACGAAATGTTAATTCAATAAAAATATTGAAGTACTAAGTAAATAGAAGTCCCGAAGCCTTTAGAACCCAAAACACACAGATTTGGTACAATATCGAATGATTACTCCTGATACTAAATTATTGCTGTTAATTTAGGATATCCAAATTTATACTTCGAAAACTGTTTTGGGTTGGATGATCATTTTATTTGGTTTCACTGGAGTTAAGTTATTTTTATATCTGGTGAAGGACCAAATCTAAAAATAACTAGAAATACTCTAGATAACTGATTGTAAATAATTGATTTCTTTAAATCATGTAGCAGTGCCAAGGGCGTGCATTCCATATAGGCGCAGTCTCACTTTTGAATGGAGTGCCTACCTTAGCGCCATACTTACGCTCCCCCCACTGCACGCACCTGTAGTGCTAGTAAACTTTATAGTATTGTAACAAAACAATTAAGTAAGTACAGAAATTTAATTGAATACACAACAAATGTTCCTTTTTTATATATATTTTGTGTTGTGTGCTCAATTCAATCTCTAAATTAACCTTATTCATTAGTAATTATTAGTAATATTTACTGACGCCTTCGCAGTTTTTATTTGTTTTTTTAACACATGAATCCTAACTATTGCATAGTCAGCAATTCTTCCAAATGGAAGTGAAAACTACGTTAGCGGAGATTTCATTACTTTACCTTTGTCAATATTATGCGGTTTATTGGATTTATTGGGAACGTCCGAAAGGAGCCCGCTATTCGGGAGAGCACAGTCATATGTGTCTCGTGTGACTGTTTGCTTCCTTAGTAATTACTACCAGTTCGTAGTATTATGATCTATATTATTATGAAATCTTAATTATTTCCGGCTGAGGCCGGAAAAATAAATAGCCTTATAAAATTAAACAATTGAAACGAATGAATTAGGTACTTAACATTTCGTATATATTTAAAAAAATATATACGCATCGACTTGAGAACCTCCTCCTTTTTTTCGTCTGTTGAAAAAAGGGGAGGTAAGAAAAATGCTACATTTCAAAACTATCAAACCTACATAACATCTTAAATGTCATAATTTCTGATGCCTTCGCGGTTATTAAACATTAGAATGAAAAAAACTATAACGGATTTAACCCGCGCATTTTACTTGATTTGCTGACGTTTCAAAAATTTTAGCGTTCCCGTTGGACTTTAGGGTTAGACTATCGTCAGCTCAGTCGTGCTATGAATATTATCATTCAAATCTTATATTAGTATGTCGTTACGAAATTTATAAGATGATGCCAAAAATACTTATGGGATAGAAACAATTGCTATGACAGAGGAATACCAAAAATAAATAACTAGAGTCCAAGTGCAGTTGCATCAGGGGCGTACAGTGAAAGCTAGGGTAGGCACTCGGTATATTTATTACATTGTGCCTATATACAATGCACGCCATTGGTAACCCCGGCTTGCACTCGCAGTGCAGCTACCTGCAGCTGCGTGCAGAATGAGTAAACTGTAATTAATTTTGCGTCGCTTCCAAACCGCGCCGACTGACTAGGATGAAATCCAGGTACATTACTGCTTGTTTTTTTTATATTTGTTTTGCTTATTAGAAGGTATTTGGTTTTTATTAAATATTACATGATGGATATTCTTTGAGTCGTTTTTACTATTAAGTAATATTTAAACAAAAATAAAATTTTGGAGTACATAATTGCTTTTGTGATAAAAAAGTAAGCAGGTACTCTATTTAAATCTTTAAGAGTTGTATCATTCCAATCTTTGACTATTTTCGTATTGTTTATTTTTTGACATTTAATTACTAATAATAACAAATTAAGCAAAATTTGTAATAGAACACTTGGACAAGCTAATATTTTTTGCTGTTACATCATAAATAGTACAGTCTACATCCAATGCGCCATTTTGTAATAACAGGAAAAATGTGATAATGATTTTTTTAGGGTCAGTGAATCTGCTAATTATTTCTTAATTTGTATCCTCATCAATGCCAAAGAAACGCACATTGTCCTTTTATCCAACAATGCATAAAAAATGAAAGGTACCAGGTTTTAAACCAAGACAGTAACACTTGATGCGAAATCGCTGAGCGACGAACAGAATTTTGATTACGATACGAACAGCTACGGGTTTCTGTGCTACGGGTTCCTGTGCTACGAATTTCTGTGCTACGGGTTTTGGTGCTACGGCCTACGCTTTCATCATGCATTGGTATGCAAATGAATATTTGGCTAAATTAACCTTTGGTTATTATGAAAATGTAATTTTAGTTATTTTGGCTAACGGAATATCATTATAGGCTGTTCATTTAGTGAACTGTAATGTGAAGCTCGTTATTTTACATAACGATGTTAATTATGTACCTATCGATCTATGAGTGGATATTATTGAGTAAGTAATTATTAACAACTTATTATTCTATAATAAAATAACTTGGGAAAATTCTCTCCTATACTAATAATAAATTATACCTTCTATAGTTTCGAACTAAGTCAACTTTGCAGTCATGTATCACTCGTAGAGGTTTTCTACGTGTCAATTGAAATGAAATAATATATAAAATATGTTTAATATACATTGTAACGAAACAAGTATTATCGGATGTAACTCGCGTATTTTCTTATGTTAGTTGTTTCATTCCAATCTGTAATAACCGAAGCCATGAGAAATTATTATCTTTATATATAAATCTTCTGTACGTGTGTTAGTCATTGAACTCCTCCTAAACGGCTGGACCGATTTTGATGAAATCTTTTGTGTGTATTCCAGGGGGTTTGAGAGTGGTTTACATTTACAATGCTGGACCGATTTTGATGATTTTTTTCCGTTAGTGTTTAATATAATTTAATGATGATTAACAATTCCTTAAATACGAAACTTTGATTTGAACATTACAAAAGGCAAGTGCCTATTTATATATGCAGTTACGACTAAACGCCTAAAAACCTTCAAATTGAGTAGTTCGTGTAAACAAGCTATTTGTTTGCAATAACGCGTTCCCAATACATCGCGGGCGATAAATCGAACGGGACGAATGTACTTGGCGTCGATAAATTCGTAATGTGAATGGAACAATTTCAACGGCGCGTCTTTTACGCTGGCACTGGATGAGACAAGCAAGCAGGCGCGTGCAGTGGGGGAGGGTAAGTATGGCGCCACGGTAGGCACTTCAAACATTAGTGACACTGTGCCTGTATGGATTGCACGCGTGAGAGCAAGGGCGCAGTGTATGGGTTCCCTGTAGGTTTTGATTCCCTTGCGAGTGTCGAAGATTATTTTAGAAAATCCTAGCTCGCCTATCAATCTAGTATATTACAGAAAAGTATAGGACACTTCTTTTTTCTTTTCTCAATCGAGCAATTAATGGTAACGATGAGCGCTTTTTAGGTTTGGGAGTGGGGGAGAGGGGTTATGTATATATGTATTACTAGCTTCTGCCCGCGACCTTGTCCGCGTGGAACTCCTCCTTTTTTGCAGTCGGTTAAAAATTAGCCTATGTCCTTGCTCAGGCTTCAGACTTTATTTGTACCAAATTTCATTTTAATCGGTCCAGTAGTTTTAGCGTGAAAGCGTAACAGACAGACAGACAGACAGAGTTACTTTCGCATTTATAATATTAGTAGGGATAAATTGTACTACAACATATCGTCACGAGCCCTCAAACTTTAAAAGCACTCATGTTTGTAATTTTTTGTTTTATTCTATTATCCATCCATCTTTATTTCATTCTATTGCGCTGGCAAGCGTGTCCAAGACACCAGGATTTAGTATGTAGTTGGTAGTTATTTCTGATAAGGTCAGTTACATTAGTTATCAGTTATTTTACTCAAAGTTCTTGGGGCCCTATCCAGTAACCACGTGACTCCCCCTACCCTACCCTACTGCAATAACGCGCACACGTGACCCGCGTGCCGCGCGATTGCTCGTGTTTTAACTAGCGCCATCTTGAATTTCTCGACCTCGTATGTAGTGACGGCTGTATAACAAGACCAAGACTTAAGAAGAACTAGACCTAGTGCTGAATTCGAATGTTAGGTCTAAAACAACTTGAACCCTGTGGTGATTGATATTTAAGAGATTTATATATTATCGCCCGGTTACCTTTTTTTATAGACTTTGTCACTCGGGAATAGTGTAGCTTTCCAATACTGAAAGATTTTTTCAAATTGGTCCAGTCGTTTAGGAGCCTATTCAATACAAACAAACTTTTCTTCTTTATTATATTAGTACAGACGAGTGAATAATAGTGAATATGTCTTAGGTACGTACTTACTTAGATAATTGCCGACTTTTTGATAAAATTTTATGATAGCATTATAAATATACACCACATTTTAATACTAGTAATTAATGAAAGACCAATAAAACTTTCAAAGTGCGGGATGTCCGTCCACTTATCGCTGAACAAGTTGACGAATTTGTCGGTCGACTAAATTGTGAAAATGAATTTTTCATGCACAGCTACGCGGTAAAACAATTTGTTGGTAAATTTAACTGACGTGATTCAAATGGGTACAGGCGTTTTTTAGCGCAATCCAAAGCTGCATTTTTAGATTTGCCAACTATTTTCGTGTATTTTACATATTGGGTTAACAATTTTAGGTCAGTTGGCACCTTTTAACTAGTTTAAATTTGAAATGGCAGATTATTTTTACTTATTTTAGGGATATATCGCAAAATAGATAGCTATTTTGGTTTCAACTACTTCTTGAAAGAACAATCTTACAGGAACAATCTATACTAATATAGTAAGGAGGACAAAGTTTGTTTGTTGGTATTGAAAAGGCTCCTAAAAGACTGGACTCATTTGAAAAATTCTTTCACTGTTGGAAAGCTACACTATTTCCGAGTGACATAGGCTATAAAAAAAGAGATCTGGGCGAAGCCGGAGCGGCCGATCTTAAAAACGGTATTTTTTATATCAACTCAAATACCTATTTCTATTTTTCATTTTATACTTATTAGCTAAATTATAAGTCCCAACTATATTTTAAAACTCCTTTCTTGGATCTCCCGTACTCCAAACAAAAGAGTATCGCCCCAAAATCCAATTCCAAATTACAACCCATGCAAAAGACATAATCCGTGCACAATAGACATTGCACATGCACCTCGATTATGTGATTGCATGCATGATGCTGCGTATTAGCGCTGCACCGGGAATAATGGGAAATGTATTCTAGTCTTGTGGGCATTGTAGGGACGGACTGTATACCTAGGCTCAATACTAGGAATTACTGAATTCAGGACCTAGAGGGTAAGAATTTTGACGTAATAATTTCTGATGCCTTCCCGGTTATTATACATTGGAATGAAACAACTTTAAACGGATTGAACTCGCGTATTTTGTTTTAATTTTGATGTAATTGATAAAGGTGTAATTGGTGTGAAATCAATAAATTAGTTTGTTTTAAAATGCTAATGGATAAGTATGAAGTTTGCATCACGCTCACCTCACTTCACTTCGATAGTCTTGAAAACAATTCATCTTGATTATGTAATGCAAAAGTGTCCGGAACATATTGAATCAAACCAGTTTAGATTTTAAACCTTAACCTTACACACATATATCTGTGTTGTGAGTAATAAAAACTAATAGGTTCTAATAATTTCTTATGCCTTCGCGGTTATTACACATTGGAATGAAACAACTATTAACGGATTTAACTCGCGTATTTTTATTTTATTTTATTAGCTGACGTTTCGGATTCTTTACAGTTTCCATAATCGTAGCACGACTGAGCTGACAATAGTCTAACGCTAAAGTAATAGGTACTAAGTTCACACAAAGCGGATTATACACAAAAAGGACGAAAATCTAGAAAAGCAAAAGGATCATTTGTCGATTTTCGGAAAATAATCTTGTATATTTTTGAACTTTATGATGTTCGGTCCTGAGCTATCAACTGTATCCACTAACGTGGATCAAAGGTTGAAATATCTATTTTTAATTTAATATTGAATTCAAACATTATTCTGTAAGTATTTGCATTTCTTAAAAATTATATACAAATTTCGTTGTAGCATCCGCGTAACATTTTTGCACTATTAATCCTGTTAGACTTGAATTTCCTCTAAGTAAAGTTCTGCTTTGAAAAATGAAGACGAAATAAAATGCATTAAGCATTCACCGTTGCGATGTAAACTTGAAACAAGAAATAGCGAGTATTTTTACTTGGACCTAGAATATTGCGAGGTGGGTCATAAACAGCGACATTTCGCCAATCACGAGCCAGCAGTAATCCTGACCAAATTGAAAATTGGTGAATACTAAATAGATTCCTTTTGGTCAGAAGACAACAAAGCTAATGATAATAAGCCCATATTACCGACTTTTAGTCCGTAGTGTTGTGTACCATGATAACTTAATTTGTGATGAATGATGTTTTATTTAATTACTAGCTTCTGCCCGCAACTTCGTCCGCGTGGAACTCCTCCTTTTTTGCAGTCGGTTATAAAGTAGCCTATGTTCTTTCTCAGGCTCCATACTTTCTTTGTACCAAATTTCATTTAAATCGGTCCAGTAATTTTAGCGTGAAAGTGTAACAGACAGACAGACAGAGTTACTTTCGCATTTATAATATTAGTAGGGATAGTTTAAGGTTTACTTGAAGTAGGTACATTCCATAAGTCACATTTTATAATATTAATCAATTTCTAAATTGACAAACACTATCAATTATTATCATAACATTTTTATACATAGTCAGTACTAATTGAAACATTTAACAGAATGTTCTTATAAAAGACATCTACGTTCGTAGTTCTAATATTTACCCATCTTACCGTTCTATACATTACATTAAACTTAATTGAAAAATAAAAAGATTCCTTTACTTACATCGCATTCAGTCCTGCCAGCCCACAGTTTAGTCTACAAGCTACATCACGAACGCACAAAGAAAATCAAACCCACAACAATGTCATCCACGTAAACGTACCTATAATCTGGATCTTAAGATTGTTTTTTCTATAAAAACATAGCGAACATTACTTCCTTCTGATCCTTTATACCGAAGACGGTACGTTCTTCTCAAGGCGTTGGAAAATAAGGCTTAGAGATATGAATGTTTAGGTTGAAATTGGAATGTGGATTTGATGAAAAGCTTCTTCTTATTCGAGATAGGAGTTGCCGGTACTAAGTGCATCGAGATCGCCCTACGTGCATCCGTTGGCAATGTCAGTTGGAAATTTCTCGTTACCGCTATAATCCACCTTAGGGTTGATATAGCGTTTTGAGATATTTCACAATTTACTGAGGCTGCACTTACCTGCTTCAAACGTGTCGGATGCACGGAACAGGAATCGTCCACAAAGCGGTCTGTCTAAGACGGGTCTGTGTCGATGATACCTACTAACTGTTCAATAAAGTATTTATGGAGTGGGAATACGAGGCTCACCTCGTAACTAAGTTATAATAGTAGTGATAAAGTGCTCGTTTTATAATAGTGATAAAGAAACAAACAGCTTAAAATTTACAGTTCCCATATTTGTAGCTGACTGAGCTGATTGTTAGTGCAACAGGAATTATCATATCATAATATTGTAGTCAAATCAAAGGTGTGTAGTTATTTAAGACTAAGATATACATAAAATAAACAACGACAATTTGCAAAACAAACTTCAAATAGTGTTAAGTAATACAGTATGTTTTCCTAGATTGTTGGTTTCGCAAACAAAAAAATAACGTTATTTTGTATGCATATTGGATTGGACCAACAAGTATTATCAAAATTTTCATACAAAATAAAAACAAGGTCCTATGCAGTTGGCTCGGCTGTGAGAATACGGAATGAGCCGACAATATCGTTACAACTGTTTACTTTGCCTTTGAATACAGCTCCTACTTTTGGATGTAATTTTATTTTGTGCATAATTTTGCTTGAATTGCAATGTTGCTCTGTTATTTGAGTTCAATGTTTGGAAGAAATTGGTAAGCGTGGATGATATTGTTATGGTAATTATGAAATATGAAGTACCTACTATTAAACAGCACAATATTGAACAGGTATTCAAACTAAACAAAGTTAACAAAGTGTATGGATGGACGGTAAAATTTGAATAAAACTTTAATATGAAAGAAAGAAGGTTCTATGTGAATTCATTAAGATTCATACTATTTTGGATTAACCTCTATAGGACCAGAATAAAATAAAATATTCGAGTTAAATCTATTGTAATTATTTCATTCCAATTATTATTAAAGATCCTTCATCCATAATTTTGGTATATATGTCATATGACCTGAATAATGGATAATCTACGTTTATTATCAGGTATTAATTATTAAATAGATAACTAGTTATTACATGGATTAATACTGAGCTAATCAGCTTTAGTAGCAAAACATTAATTGGTCACCTAATCTCTTATCAAATGCAATATCATTGGGATTATAATGTCTAATAACGGATCCTTCGCTTTAATTGAATTACCAGTACCATGAGAATGCAGGTAATATTTTTTTCTGTCTTTCGGCCAGAAAGCGCCAACTTTCTGGCCTCTGCGCTAAGTGAAATTGCTGCTTTCTGGTTTCGTCGAACAGAAAAATAGTATACTGACCTCAGCCAGTAAAATAAAAAAGCCTCAGATCACATTTTTGTCAACCTCGGCTTTGCCTCGGACGACAATTACATGTGATCTGAGACATTTTTTATTTTATGTAATGTAGGTACTATTTTTTCTGCATCTCTTTTCTTAAGTCTTGTTTCAAAAGAGGCATATGCATATTGCATAATAGACAACGAGTTTCTAGCGAAGTTTTTTTGCATAGCCATGTTTTATTTTTTAATAAGTTTTACTATTAAATTACAATCAGTACAAGTTATTTTTTTTTAATTTTTGAATTGGTCATAGAGTTGATGATATTGTGTTTCTACTTATACTACTCAACATTAAACAAAATAAGATAAGTTAAATTCATTAGATGTAGTAACAAAGGTACTGATTTAGAAAAATAAATAACTAAGTTATTAATTTTTCGATTAATTTGATTTAGTAATTGGTGCAGGTAACGACAGGCTTTTAAAATAATGCCTATTGGGATTTAACCAATCAGATCGAATGATTCATAATTCTGCGGTTGATTGCCACCGTAAAATTTATGCGATTGGTTAAATCAGGATATAAAATACATTACTCCCTAGACGCATACGTGCCAAAGAATTTCAGAATCAAAATTATGTTTTTTTTTTGTTTTCAGAGAATTCAAGTACAGTCGCAAATTTCAAAATTTCTTAGAATCATAATTTACTAGCGGCTCGCTCCGGCTTCGCCCGCACCCCTTTTTTTAAACCTATGTCACTCAGGAATAGTGTAGCTTTCCAACAGTGAAAGATTTTTTCTAATCGGTCCAGCCGTTTTACCTATTCAAACAAACAAACAGACCTTTCCTCTTTATAATATTAGTATAGACGAACGATTTCGCAAAACGAATATTTTAATATCTATATCCTTGAGATCAAGTTAATACTTTGAACAAGTCTAAGAACCAAGACCTTATACAACTAGAAACAAACATTCCAAATATATTGAAAGACGTGACTTACACAATGCAATTTACTTTTTAATATTACCAACAAGTAACCGAAATTGCTGAGCCAAAAGAGAACCACGCCCAGCGGGCAAGGTTCGTCCGATAGTGACCCGAACTCGAATGAAATATTAAATGGAGTGTTTTTTTCCAATTGGCCAATGCTGCCAATGCTAGCAGCTGAGGCGGTTGTAAAACCGAAACGTGACTCGGAGGAGACAGCCGGAGTAGACTCTAAAAAATCAAGTTGGACACGTTAAGTTGGCAATATATTGCGGTGACCTCCTTTCAAATTTACGTGTGTAATTTGAGAGAGATTGTGAACTCTTTTTTTGTTAAATTGGAAAGTTTTCTTATTGTGCAGTAGTTTTATTCGATTGTGTAATAACCGCGAAGGCATCAGAAATTATTGTGTGCCAGAACTTTAGGTACCTAATTGTTATGTAAGTAGATGATTTAATAATATCATGTAGCAATCGTAACATAATCACGCTAGTCTTTGCAAGGTATACAGTGACTGCGTCCATTCATTTGATATAATTATACGTTAAAAGATATTATGTAGTACCGAGGTTTTAGAAAGCATTGTGAATGGAGTACTCAAGATATTAGAGGCATTCAAGGTTCCAAAGATTAAGGAACCCATCAATCAAAATCCGATAGATATTTATGGTGTAATTTTAATGATAATGATATTAGTACGAAGACAAGAGTGGATATAATCGAGACCCTACTGGGAATTGAACCCACACCTATTCCTTAACGCCATCAGTGATCATGGTGTAATTAGAAGCACAACACTTCACGTTAAAACATAAGTGTTAGTTCAAGTCCCATTGGGGTCTCAAGTTTTTCACTCTGTCTTGGTACAGAGTATCATCTCGTAAAATATTTAAATTTTTAAAATATGCAATTGACTGTAAATAAGTACTCCACTATTTGTTATCTCTGAGAGACAGGTCGGGTCAAGATGCGCTAAGCCTGAACATCTGAACCGTAGTAAGCTAGGTGAGCCGGTTTGATGCCCGAGATGGACATTTTGTCCAAGGGCTTACAATGCTTACATAGTAAAGATCCATTTTGATATTTGAGTACTTTTAGAGATAAGCATTATTATAAGATTGAAACGGTAAAAGCAAATGAGTTTATTAGAAGTAGAACAGATGGGTAAATGATTTTTGTTTAAAAACATATATACACCTAATATAGGAATGAAACAATTATAACGGGACGAAAAAAAGTTAGCATGTTTTTTTACACCTTTAGTACCGGCTACCTGTAAAACGACCCCGATTTCAGCGTACGAAGTATTCATTCCTTTTTAATTTTATTTTATACTATAAATCTTAAATATTTCATCTTTTTTTAAATCACGTACCTAAGTCTGAGGTGACTGGGATTTTAGACCGTGGTTTTATCCTATGTTCAATGTACCTTCAGGCCCAAGTTTATATTTTTTAATTTCATATAAAACAAGTTATATCGTGTTAAAACAAGCAATATGTCGAATACAGCCATGATCTGATGACGATGGCATGCAGACTCGATTGACTGTAATGATTATGCGGTAAGCTCGATTAAGGACAAGTTGCGATAAATTAATTTTGAAATGATTAAACGAAAAAAGAAAAACAAATTAATTATTTATTTAATATTTATAATAAAGACACAGTGTTTAAAGTAACGGATATTTAACATAAACAAAAGCATTATAATGAAATGCTTTATTGTAGTTATATTGTAGTTAAGTATATTTGAATACTATTCAAATATACTTAACTACAATTTTAAAATGTTCATTGAAAAAAGTCTTCATAAAACTTTTTTTTTTTCGAAACATGATTAATCCGAATGAAAGTCAAATCGGATGCGCCTTAAATTGGAAATATTTCATTAAAATTATTGCAGTTGCATTCATTGATTACCGAACCTCCTGCTGAGCTCCGCAGAAAAATACCATTTATAACATAAAATATCATAAAATCCCATTGCAAAAATATTGTTTCCAATTATATTCACTTTTCACGGAATGTTTGTAACGAATACTTTTTGAGGATATCGGAAATTCTGAACAATGGTTTTTATCAATGATATTATACAAAAATCTACGTCTATAAATGAACCCACAGTGACATATATGTCAATCAAGAACAAACAAACTAATAGGAAATACGAGCTATACATTGTGCAAAACAAAAAGTATTAATTAAACAAACAACATTTTTTAAAATATTTTTCTAGGTTTTTGTTCACAAATTCATTCCCGTTCATTCCCAGGTGTAATTAATTACAAATTATTTTAATTTATTATCTTAATTCAATTCGGTACAAGTAAATACCTATACATATTTAAAAAAAATGCTTTGACTGGGATAAACTAACTGCATTTTTACTATCTCTGTATACTAAAAGATACAGAAATAGTATTTTAATCTAATTTAGTATTCTTAGATGAAGATCTACCTTAAAGTTAGGCAAAAATACGTCAAAGACATATAAACGTCCTGAACTAATCCCTACTAACTTATTTATATCTTTTACCTACATCCTAATCAAACCGAAAGCCGCAGTCACTATTCTAAGAAACCGTATCGAAAAGAAGTCTTTTAGTTGAGACGAATCGAATACCTTTCCTGTCAGTATCGGATGCAATACCGTAACGGACTCAGCATCGACATCGACCAAATAGTAATAAAAACGACCGACGATTCGCGGCGAATGTTCACTTTTAGTTTATTTCTTTTGAGTCTCGCTCGTCACTTTTATTCCGCACTTTAGCTTCCACCTCAATTCAGCCACTCGCCTTCCCTTGCATCAGAATTTACGAATGCAACCGTCTTAATCAAATGCAACTCTACGAGTGCGACTTTAGAGCTGACTCTTGTTTGAAGCCGCGGCATCTGCAATGTTTTTACTTTTCATTGCGAGACCGGAATATGATGCAGAAATGTAAAATTTAAGGACAATTGACTGGAGAGCGAGCGCAAATGTGTAGTGTGCGCTTCTCGCGTTTCTACCGTGAAGAATATTTTTTTAACAATTGTTCTCCTTTTGGCGTTCGTTAGAATGTTCTCAGATTTTGTTGCCCGGTCGTGTGATGTTTTCGCAGTAATGATTTTCGCACTACACGTTCGCTTTGATATTTAGTTAACCATTTCTATTTTGCCAGCTTCCCTTGATTTCATGATAATATGTGACAACATCTTGATTATCAAAAATGTGTAAAGATTTATATTTTGGAATATTTAGCGTTAGACTATTGTCAGCTCAGTCGTGCTACGATTATGGAAACTGTAAAGAATCCGAAACGTCAGCTAATAAAATAAAATAAAAATACGCGAGTTAAATCCGTTAACAGTTGTTTCATTCCAATGTGTAATAACCGCGAAGGCATCAGAAATTATTAAGATTTATATTTATCAGTTTGAGATTGATAAAAACATCTTCCTCGTTATTTTCAATTCTGTTAATATTCCGTTTATGTGAAATATTTCTCAATAATTAACAGGTAAATTATGTTTACCGTTATGTACTTAGATCGTCACTAACTATATTTTAGTTTACCGCTGTATCGTAAGGTGATACAGCAGATACAAGTTAGTCATGATTTTTTAATACAACTTTTTAAGTCTTTTCACAGTTTCTCGACACTTTTACCAATTTCCCCTCGACTGGTCTTCCAACAAACAACGTGAAAGGCATACATTATTAGTAGGTGGCACTTATCAAGTATTGATTAGAGCGAAAAGAGCGGGCGTGCTCGGGGCTGTATGCAAATGTTCCGTGCGTCGGTCAGCGGCGGTCATGCGTGGCTGCGGGAGCTCGGCCCGAATTAAAAGATGCTGAGCCAGAACTAAAATAAGCAAAAGATTATATAATACTAGCTTCTGCCCGCGACTTCGTCCGCGTGGAACTCGTCCTTTTTTGCAGCCGGTTAAAAAGTAGCCTATGTCCTTTCTGAAGCTCCAGACTTTCTTTGTACCAAATTTCATTTAAATCGGTCCAGTAGTTTTAGCGTGAAAGCGTAACAGACAGAGTTACTTTCGCATTCATAATATATAGAGCAATAGAGCAATAGAGCAAAAGTCCCAACCAAAACGACTAAAAATCACTATCTCAATTTAGTTATCTGCCTACTGCCTACCCCCTAAGAACGATGGCGTGATTATTTATAGCCTATGTCCATTTCTAGGTTATCATCTATTACCATACCAAATTTCATCAAAATCCGTTCAGCCGTTTAGGCGTGAAAGAGCAACAGACAGACAGACAGACAGAGTTACTAACGCATTTATAATATTAGTAGTAAAGTAGTAAAGTAGTAATAGTAGTAAAGTAGTAAAGTAGTAAGTAGTAAATTATAATATTAGTAGTAAAAGTAGTAAGTAGTAATAGTAGTATATTAGTAGTAAGTAGTAATAGTATATAGTAATATTAGTAGGGATAGCACTTTTATGTATTTGGTGACCAATATCCAAGAATACTCTTTGTAGTAAAGAAAGTAAATCTGGCAAGTTTTCAGAATTGTATAGATTTCTGTGTAACTTTGTAGAAATTCAGTAAAAATGATACAGGTAACAATGTACGGGAACGTTTATTTAATTGGGGACCAGATCAATTGGTCTGCATTGGTTGATTTTTTAAATATTTTTTTGGTCATACAATCAAATCCAAACCTTAGAAAAGTACTTTTACACAAACAAAACAAAAACACCGTAACAACAAACATAAGAGACCATCATATCTCCAGGAGGATTTCATCCCAAAGCTAGCATGTGGTACTCTAAAGTCCCTCCTGCAGACCTGAACAGACCGGACTCACAAACAGCACTGGTTCACGAGTACGACGTGTACAGCCTCCCGCCACACTATTCAATTTTATGAAGTTCTGGCACATTGTTTGCTGGCTTCTCACTTTTGGTGCAGTTTAATTTGGCCCGGTGAAACGCACCGCCTCCTGGGCCAGCCGTGTTGACCCGCGTTGAATATGCAGGGCGGGCGGGAGCTAAACTCTTGTAAGCCTTTGTTTGGCCCGATATTGGATACGCCGTTTATCGCCGCTTTGATACAGTCCGCCCGTTGTTTGTTCGTGTAAATAAGTTGTTTTATTAAAGTCGTTTTTTAACGTTAGAGTACCCTGCTTCTATTTTTGGATGTTGAATGCAGTTTGGGGTAAGGATTTTTTGTTTGCCTTTTTGGTGTTTTGGTGTTTGATACAATTATTGTCATTACAAACACAGTGGTGCTTATCAACATAGTAGTAGCACCTACCAATAATTTCAGGAATAATACATCCAAAGGGATTACGAAGGAAATTTGCTTAACACCGACACTGACAAATTGTTTGACAGATGTTATTATTGTATTACTTACTTATACGTAATAACGTATATGTAAGTAAGTATAAATGTAAGATATATTATTAATGCGGATAAATGTAAGATTATAACTTACTCTAGAAAGGTGTCTCCTATTAAATACGATTATAAACTTGATGGAAGTTTACTGAACCGCGTAAATAGCATCCGCGATTTGGGCATAATTCTAGACGATCAGCTATCCTTCACAACACACATAGATTCAATAATAAAGCGGGCGTTTAGAAGTCTAGGTTTCATAAATAGAATAACTAAGCCTTTTAAGAAAACTGCTACACTTATAACTTTGTATTTTTCTTATGTTCGATCGATCCTAGATTTTGGGTGTGTTGTCTGGAATCCTTTCTACAATCACCATATCAACCGTATTGAAAAAGTTCAAAGAAAATTTATAAGAATACTCAATCATCGTTGTCTCCGTGGTGGAGATCATTACGAGCATTCCTTAGGCTATTATAAACTTTTGAGCCTAACCAATCGACGTAAACAATTCGACATCTCCTTTCTTCACAAAATCGTTAATAATTCAGTTGATTGTCCATATTTGCTCTCTAAAGTAAATTTTACTATTAAGGTTCGCCTTCCCGTTCGCTCCAATCGTGTATATCATATGTTCGTGCCACCCGTGTTCAAAAAGAACTACACAAGAAATAATTATATGTCCCGTACACTTAATCTTTACAATAAGGATTTTAATGACTTGGATTTGTTTAATACGTCACTAAACAACCTTACGAAGTATTTTTTTGATAAATATTGCCATAGCGATGACGATACACCTTAATAACGTTGCACCCACTTTATTATGTGTTACTTTTTTCTTCTATTCATCTTTTGTTTTCTTTTTCCTGTCCTTTGTAAAATGTACCTACATCTAACTGATGTCATCACCTGTTTTGGCTTATTTCTGACAGGAAATCATCTTGTAACTTTATCATTAGTACTTATTTACTGTTATGGATTCCACTATGGTTTATTCTAACTATTATTCAAAAGTGAACGACCCCTAGTGGATTTCACTCAATACTTATTACTATTACTTTATATTTCTACATTAATTTAACTGTGTTGTTTGCGGTCCGCAGCAACACTCTCTTTTAATAAAACTGTATTTTAATATTTTTTCGGCACTCCTTTGTCTACACTCTATGTATAATTAAATCAAAATGTAATGTACCTGAATGACTGTTTGATGCCAAAATAAAGAGAAAAAAAAAAAAAAAAAAAGTATAATTAATTATAATCGTTATTATAATCTTCAGTAACTTATAGAAAAGTAAAGAAAATACTTATAGGGTTATCAGATGTAATCATAAAAATATTAATTTGACTTAAACAAATATTTGTATTTGGTAGTTGAGCCCTTCCCCCTTCTCACTCTTCAGCTTCACATTGACGAAGGAGAAACCGACCCCCCCTGACGTCACGGTTCCCTTGGCCTTCTTCTTATCCAGGTCTATCGCTGATATTCCCTGGAAAAATAACTGCTTTAGTTTTTCAATCTTTATCATTCACATAAACTATATTTATATGAGAATTTACTATTTTTTATCAAGTTGCGTGTAAAAGAAAATTAGTCTCCTAGAATGTCACACTTGTGAAGGTCTGAAAATGTATCAGTCTCTGTCAGACTTCTACAGTAAATTAAATAAGAGCTATAGTCTCCTTAACATAATATAATATTAGGTACTCGTAGGTACAGGTAGGTACCATGAAAAACTATGTCTCGATAGCTATGAAATATAATATAAATATTGATAGTTTTGATTAGTAACATCACATAATTACCGTTTACCATCATTTAAAAAAAAAATAACCGCCGAAAAAAAACTAAAAGGCAACAAAATAGCGCACTGAAAAGAAAAAAATAATTGTTTTGTCTTTTATAACGACTATTATTTTGGTTGTAATGTCTGATATTTTTGAAGTTGGTGCCAGCTGGTGCAGCAACTCTTCACTCTCAACTCTTCACCAAGGTGCTCAAGTTTGTTTGAGGCTGGCACCGACTCCAAAAATATCAGACATTACAACCAAAATAATAGTCGTTATAAAAGACAAAACAATTATTTTTTTCTTTTCAGTGCGCTATTTTGTTGCCTTTTAGTTTTTTTTCGGCGGTTAAATTTTTTTATTAAAAATTTATTATTTTATAATTTTCTGTGATCATAATTTATACAAATTATTACATGCTTCATTTTTAATTACTTACTTTTGAAATAGCTACCTACCTTGTTTTTGCTATTAACTTTTAGTAAACAATTAAATTACCCCTATTTTCCCCCCCTTAGGGTAGGTTTCTTTTTTCCAAATTTTTATGGGATCAACTTTGAGGTATACCCTATCTAATAAAAAAAGAATTATCAAAATCGGGCTACTCTGTAAAAAGTTACGCGTGGTCATACGATACAATCGGTGCGCGAAAGATTAATCATCCCCTCTTTTCCTACCCTTAGGGTTGGATTTTTTTTCCAAATTAAAATGGGACCAACTTTGAAGTATACTCTTTCCAATAAAAAAAGAATTATCAAAATCAAACCACTCTGTAAAAAGTTATGCGTGGTCATACATAAAAAAAAAAATAAAAAAAAAAAACAAAAAAAAAAAATATACGCGTCGACTTGAGAACCTCCTCCGTTTTTTTCGTCGGTTGAAAAGACACAAAATTATCATCCGAATATTATAGTTTATTAGTAAGGTACCTACTTAAGTGAACTCACCTTTATAATCCTATTTTTCTCATCACTATAAAAAACATTTTTGACCCTCTTTTTTAGTGGTAATGATGACAGCTTCACAGCCTCCACGTAAGCCAGCTGACTGTTGACACTCGTGCCGACTTGCAAATCATCAGCTGTCACTGACACTTGACTTATAAGCAGAATAACCAAAAAACTAAGCAGCGTGTTCAAAATCAGTGACGCCATTTTGAATTTTACAAAACAAAAGAGCTGTGGTGATTGAGTGGAAATCGATTTGGTTATATAGGTTCGGTGTTACCTTAAATACTGAATTGTAGGTAAGTAATGTATTTTCTTAAAAGATATTTGTTGAATCACTGATAAGTAAAGAGTTATTGATAAGATATTTTTGAAGTGTTTGTGATAATAATATAGAAGATGAGCTCATCTTTACATCTCTAAATATGTTATCTTAGATTACAAATTGTTTTCCTTCAAGATTAGTTATCTACTTGGCACATTAGTACCAACAGTGATAAGTAACGTATTTATCCATAGTTTTATGTTAAACCAATAACAATTTAAACCATTGCTTTAAAACTTTAATTTATTAATCAATGTTCGACATGAAATTATGGAATGATGTAAAAGTTTAATCTCGCGTAATCATTTAAAAGCAATATCATTATTATTTTGGCAAACAATTAAGTACTTAAATAAATTAAAAGCCTCCACAGAATTTACTGTCCTGTGGCTAGAGATGAAAAGGATTCATGAATCTGCTATTTTATAATTCGTTTTTACTATAATAATGTCACTTAATAACTTATTCACCATTTGATTTTTTTGTGAAGCAAAGTATTCTGCTGGACATATATTTTCAGGAACTAGAATTATTGTATTTCTCAGAATACTTTTTAGAAAGCTGATAAACTACCGCTTTATAATTAATTGCAAAGGTATGATAGTGATAGATGACCTCTTGTGGTGCAATGAAAACCTTACGTGCTCCACGTGTCATGCAGTTTTAACGGATGATCTCCACCACCTAAATCCCGTAGATTAGCGACCAGGGGCCCTAGACGAGTGTCCAACGTTCAACGTTAACGTTAAACGTTAGGATCAAAATGTATGGGATTTGACATCCGCGAACGTTTGTGACGTACGTGACAGTCGTTCGCGGATGTCAAATCTCATACATTTTGGTCCTAACGTTTAACGTTAACGTTGAACGTTGGGCACTTGTCTAGCCCCCTAGGTCCTTGTAATAATTATAACATATCCACTTACTTTCTCACCGATTTGCCAACAATACCATACATTTCCATTAACCTCCTTAATTCACCCTACGCTTGTATGCTAAAACCTAACACGACAAACCAAACATTCAACAAACTTTTTAAAAATCCCGAGGGAGTTTCCGGGATTTTAAATCTGACACGTCATGTGCTACACGAAAATGTGATTCAATGTTGCCAATTTATGCTCTAGCTTTATAAACTTGGACACATTAACGCCACATGTGACCGGTGGCCGGTCTCAAACTTTTTTTCGACCCCTTTTTGTGATTATAATACGGGTCCTTTCGTGAAAGGATAGCAGAGATGCGATAGTATGTTAAGATTTAATTTCTGATGCCTTTGCGGTTATTATACATTGAAATGAAACAACTTTAACGGATTTAACTCGCGTATTTAATTTTTATTGGCTGACGTTTCGGAGCCTTTACAGATTCCATAATCATAGCACGACTGAGCTGACAATAGTCTTATGCTAAAATGATTAATAAAAACAAACAGGGTAGGTTAACAGGGTAGTACTAAAATTTTGTAATTTAATAAATAGGGTAGTTTGCATAGCTGTATTAATCTTTTTAGCAAAAGACTATATTTTTAAAATTTACTTAGCGTAGATTAAATTTGATTTTGTATGTCGCCGCTTAGCTAATAATACCGCTTATATAATGTTGGTTACTGCGTTAAAATACCGCTTCAGTCACTCGGTGAAGGTGCATTATTAATTATCAGCAATTAGTGACTTGAGCGGTGCCGTATTATTAACTAAGCGACGATATGTGTTACTTATACTAATTTTGGTTTTTAAATTATATGCTACTAGCTTCTGCCCGCGACTTCGTCCGCATGGAACTCCTCCTTTTTTGCAGTCGGTTAAAAAGTAGCCTATGTCCTTTCTCAGGCTCCAGACTTTCTTTGTACCAAATTTCATTTAAATCGGTCCAGTAGTTTTAGCGTGACAGCGTAACAGACAGACAGATAGACAGACAGAGTTACTTTCGCATTTATAATATTTTTAAATATTTGCAGTAACCATTCAGTCCTCATTTGACTGTAATAATACTAGCGACCCGCCCCGGCTCACACGGGTGCTATAGACCTTCCTCTTAAATCAATCTAACTATTAAAAATACCGCATCAATATCCGTTGCGTGGATTTAAAGATTTAAGCGTACATAGGGACAGAAAAAGCGACTTTGTTTTGTACTATTTAGTGATACCTAAGACCTAAAACTTGCTATAAACAATGTATTTTTTTTTTACAAAACGGACGGTACTTTTAAAAGTCAGTGCGGAATCTACAAATGGGAAAATTGGAAAGATCTGTTAGATAGCTTAGATTTTTTATATAAAAAAAATATTTAAAGATAGCCTTCTATTATGTTTTTATTGTGGTTTGAACTTATTTTCAAGCAAATTATGTTGGAAACGGTAAGTGATTCGCATTGTCGCTGTACAGATGTGCTTGAATGAAGCGACGGCTCCCATTTGATATATTTTTAGGATAATAGAAATGTTTTAAAAAGGGTATTTTTGCATTATAATCATTTAGGTAAGTTTGTGTTTTCCATTATATTCATGAATGCCTAATGATATCTGACATCATCGTTCTGGACTTCTTAAAAAATAACTCTCATTTTGGCATTATAAACCATTTATATTTATATAACAGCGGAAATTGTGTAGTTAGTACTTTTATACTCTATACTAATATAATAAAAAGGAAAGTTTTGTTTGGATTGAATAGGCTCCAAAACTACTGGACCGATTTGAAAATTCTTTCACTGCTGGGAAGCTACGTTCACCCTAAGTAACCATAGGATATTATGAAAAAAAATAGGGATTCATGCAAACCCGGGGCGAACCGCTAGTTATAACATAAAGTCAAAATAGTAACTATGGTATCTAAAATTCAATTTGCAATTTAGAGCACTGCATCATTCTTGCCTGTTACCTTAAGCCTAGTATAAACTCCTAACATGATTCAAACCTTCTTACCTTAAGAACAATCGTGCATCATACCTGAAGTATGATGGTAACCCAGGCATGATGCCATAAAACTAAATGGTCCGTACCGTTCAGTCTTTACGAGGTGACGATGTAGGGACACATTGTGCGTAAGGGTTGTTTACACAGTAATGAATGTGATATGTTAAATAATGTAAAGGTTTGTTATTCGTAGATATGCGAGGAATCGTAAAATCAGCGACTAATAGTTTGAATAAAATTAGAATCTTAAATTAAAGATTGGTAGGTATATTAAAAAGAAGGCACGGTAAACGAAGATATCACACGTTAGGAAAAATTGTTTACCAGACAAAAATATACTTTACAGTTCGTCTATCGCTATTGTCAGTTCATTCGTGCTACCAATTTGGGAACTGTAAAGTTTTCGAAACATCAGCAAATAAAATAAAATACAGCAGTCCATAAATTAAACAAAATAATAATGGTAGCCAAATCCGTTAAAATTGTTTTATTCCAATGTGTAAGTAATAATATAAATGTAAGTAATAATGTTAAATATAAATGTAAGTAAGTGTATAAATGTAAGTAATAATGTCGACATTTGAAGAAATTACATTATTCAAGGTGTTCTTTTTGTTTATGAGTCAAGGCCGCTAGCTTCTTTGAAATCCCTACTAATATTATAAATGCGAAAGTAACTCTGTCTGTCTGTCTGTTACGCTTTCACGCTTAAACTACTGGACCGATTTAAATGAAATTTGGTACAAAGAAAGTCTGGATCCTGAGAGAGAACATAGGCTACTTTTTAACCGACTGCAAAAAAGGAGGAGTTCCACGCGGACGAAGTCGCGGGCAGAAGCTATATTATTATAACGATACTCAAGAAATAATCTTACTTATTTATATTTCAAATACCAGTACAACACTTATCCCTTAAACACAAGCCTTATGTAAACTTAACTTAAGTATTCAGATGAAAAACAGGATAAAATAACAACACTCTTTTGACTTCATAATCAAAATAACCTATTTACACTTCTCCATTACAAGCATTTACAAAGACTTTGGCCTAATACTTACAGCATTTTCGTATAAATAAGGCTTTAAAGTATCAGAATAAATTCCCGGGTAAGGCTTCCCGTATTATTTCACGTACAATTTGTGTTTTTATTGCGACGCTGTGGGAGTTGTCGCGTTAATATTCTAGTATTTGTTATACGATTTTATGTAATTTTGTCGCTTTTTTTATCCGTTTACGGGTTGTAGCACAGCGGTACGTACGCCTGTATCAACTTATAATCATTATGAACATTTTTTTAAAGTGACAATAAAATTGTTCTTAGGTCACTGTATCATTCTATATGTACCCACTAATATTATAAAGAGGAAAGGTTTGTTTGTTTGTTTGGATTGAATAGGCTCCAAAACGGCTAGACCGCTTTGAAAATTTTTTTTACTGTTAAGCTTTTGAAAAATTTTTTTACTGTGAAGCCACGTTCACCCTGAGATAGACTATATAATATTTAAAAAAAATAGGGATCCGTGCGAAGCCGTGGCGAACCGCTAGTCTAAGATAAAAAGAAAATAAGATAACTCAAAATAGCATTGGCTAGGTACATTTTATTTGATAATTTATACGATTATAGTTATATGTATTTTTAATGCTTTTGCGATTATTACGTATTGAAATGATCTTTAAAAAACTGTTTAGTTAAATTCTACTATTATAAAAACTGTTAAGTTTTAGAATATGCGAGTTAAATTTCCTGGTAGGTACATATTTGTTTCATTCCAATTCACTCGCCTACCAGTGGGACGATTGAATTCTTACATATTAAATTAATCATCGTCTATGTTTTTTTTATTTCGAATTTATTTATTCCTCAATGATTACAAATTACTTCACCAAGAAATAAACATTACTTGGTAATATACTTATTAATCTACCGTAAGCGGCCATAATGTAATATGTTTTCCGTCCTCCGGCCAGAAAGCGCCAACTTTGTGGCCGCTGCGCTAAATGAAATTTCCGTTTTCTGGCTTCGTCGAACAGAAAAATAGTATACTGACCTCGGCCAGTAAAATAAAAAAGTCTCAGATCACATTTTTGTCAACCTCGGCTTCGCCTCGGACGACAATTACATGTGATCTGAGACATTTTATATTTTACTGGCCTTGATGCGTAATGTACTAATAAAAAAAAAACAAATGACTATTTCATACTTAAGTTTATCGATTGATATCACCAGTCCAAAATTATTATTTTTTAAATAATTAAATCCAGTGTTAGAAATTAATTAATCAATTAGTTCTAAAACCAAGACGGTAATGAGCATGGGAGGTACCTTAATAGCGACCAGTCTACGCCGAGAGTGCTTGACCGGAGGACCCTTCGGTCGAGAGCCCTCAGTTAACCGTAAACCACTCCACTAGTAGCGTTTATCGATACAAAATACAACGGGAATTAGTTTGTAAGCTTTTACCTGGATTTGATAAAATTATGCGTTTCCTCATTCAGTCAGAATAGTCTGGCCAAATGGCTGTTTAAAAATGATTGAGTATAATAATTATAATTATAATATTTGGATCAGTTGAATGCAATCTTTTATTATACATTTAGCGAAAGTGAATTTTTAGATTTGACTTTTGGTTCGAATTATTAAGTTCAAAATAATATAAGTATAATGGGGAAAATATTACTAAGATAAAATCCCTACTAATATTATAAATGCGAAAGTAACTCTGTCTGTCTGTTACGCTTTCAGGCTAAAACTACTGGGCCGATTTTAATGAAATTTGGTACAAAGAAAGTCTGGAACCTGAGAAAGAATATAGGCTACTTTTTAACCGACTGCAAAAAAGGAGGAGTTCTACGCGGACGAAGTCGCGGGCAGAAGCTAGTTTGTTATAAATAAAAATGCACAAAACGGCGCGGTTAGCGTTCGGAGATTTTAGACAGTTATAATAATTATCTATTACGTCTTAGGTATTTAATTTAGTTTATTTTTGGAGGATATAAAATATGTTTCCAGGAAGAAAAATATCAAGTGTTTTGGTCTTTGTCATCGAACTTATTCACAATTTATTTTTAACTGTCTTAACATTAAACGTAAATATATGCCACCCACTTTTCCCTTTGTATAAAGATAAACCAACTTTTCCTATTCTCTGAAATAAATTTAGGAAAAACGGTAACCCGTTGAACGAATTTCATAAAGATGATTACGAAACGAAACGTGAAAAAACGACCCTTGCTATCTCCATTCACGCCATGCACAAAACCGAGTCAAAATCAAGAGACAAACTGAACAAGCAGGGGAAAAAAGTTAAAATAAATAAACAGAGAATGTCCCGTAAACTCGAAGATTGTCGATAAAATGTAAACTTGATAGCTTATTTAAAGCGGACAACCGGTGAGCGGCGATAAGATCTCGGCTGAGACAAAGGCGAGTTCGTTGTGTTGTTTTTCTGCCGGCGGCGCAAGAGCGGCTACAATGTACGGCTCCATTACAAAGATATAGCGATTTATTTACTTTATTTGACACTAGTGGTCCTGGCAGTCCTGCATTGGACAGTTGTTGTTGTGTTGCTGACCAAGGGAAATAGAGATTTATATTAATAAGTACTAGCTTCTGCTCGTGACTTCGTCCGCGTGGAACTCCTCCTTTTTTGCAGTCGGTTAAAAAGTAGTATGTCCTTTCTCAGGCTCAAGACTTTCTTTGTACCAAATTTCATTTAAATCGATCCAGTAGTTTTAGCGTGAAAGCGTAACAGACAGACAGAGTTACTTTCACATTTATAATATTTTTGTTAGGATAGTTAGATTGCATAACAATTAGGTAGGTATGTATAATTTGAGGAACCAATGAGTTAAACAAAGTTGACTTGTCTGATAGATAGTGGGAGTGAATTGCAAAGACTAATAAGCTTAAACGGTGAAAGAATTCGGCAAGAATTGGTGCGGTGAGGGGATAATGAGCATCAGAGACTAGGAAGGCAATATTATAGTTTTGGTTCTCTTTAAACTTTATTCTTTTTAAATCCTGGAAATGACGTCTTTGTCATCAATTGAAAAAAAAACTTGAGATATCTTGAACCAATATTTCAAAAAAGGCCTAACATCTGACTGCTGCTACTTTCTTGCAGCGTTTCTGCTCGCAGTACCATTATATTTTATCCGAAATGCTAGTAAATTGACTTGTGAAGAGTCCCTTGGGACCTTTTTACTCAATAAAGATTTTCCAGTTCTTCTCTATGGTAAAATGACAAAAATATTATCTGTGGCTACTAAACAGATAATCATACTTTAATATAAATGAGGTATCCAAGACTAATGTACAAATGTTCACTTAAAAATAATGGAGTTTTCCATAAAATATACCTAACACAAAACAAGGTGAACTTTTGAAAAACGCTCAAATTTTCTGAGTAAAGGTCATGCGACAGATCCATTCATCAATTGATGTTTTTCCACTGACATGATGACGATTTTAAAATCACTCTTCTGTAACTTATTCCGTCTTGCAAGGCGCCTGTCGTGTGTAATAGTCACAAAAGAAGGCACTGCAGCCGACAGACTGCAGCCTCTTTTATACAATACTCACTATACCTAATTATCTATATATTGAGTAAGACTTTGTACATTGAAGACATGATAAAACTGGTGAACCACCTCTCTGACGTTTTGAGAAGTTCCAAGAACTAGGAATAGACTATAAGTCAGGCAACTCGAATACAACCTTTTGGGATTCATACTTTTTGGAGTTGTATTTTCATATCTGTTATCATTACATATCTATCAGTCATTAAAGAGTAAACGTTAAGCCTAGTTTTTTCATCATCTTCATTATTCCCAGCAGATAATTTAGCACGATACACAGACACACATTTATATTCTAATACACAAATGACTTCAGTTCATTTACATAAAAACAAGTTCACAGACAAGCCAATCCGAACTTGCCAGTCGTCAATCAACCGCAAAAACAACCGACAAACAATTGCTAAGCGAAAATACGAAATTGTTGAATTTGTTTCGTCATCCTCCCTGATTTGTTTGACAACTTCGCATCCCGGTCCGGAGCGGACGAAACTTTTCAACACAGCATAAAAACACGTCATCAATTTCGCGGATAGATTGGCCAGCTAACAGCGTTCATGCGAGGAGTTTTGTTAAGCTGTGACATTTGTAATGAATTCGCTCAAATGCGTGTGGCAATGAGACTTGTCGCAGAATGAGGGAATGTTTGTAATTTGCATTTCGTGATTGGAAGAGTCTCGGCACACCTGAGCCGTTTGTCAAGCCGTCCGCTGTTGTGTAAACATCAAATATGTAAGGAATTATTCATCGCGGTCGCTTTTAGGATTTTACGTTCGAGCTGGTTTACGAGAGTTGTGAATGTTTTAGAATAAGGCTTCGTCTTGCAGAGTCCTTAAGCGCGACCAGATGGATACATTTTGTTAAAATGAGCCGACAAAGTTTTATGCGTAAGCGCTGTGTGAAACTGCCCTAAAATATCAGGCGGTGGGATTTAAAAGCCTCATGCCGTGATAGGTACTTGTTTGTTCTTTTCTGAAATTATATTCAAGGTTATATCAGAATCGAGAACTTCATTTACTGATTCAGTCTCATTATATCCACCCTCCCTAATTACAATATTCATTGGCTACTTTTATTCAAATATTGCAAGTTGTCTAGTTTTTTAGAAAAATGGCAGTATTAAAGTATCTTTGTTCAGTTATTTATTGATTACCTATGCAATTAAAAACATTGTTTGGGTACAATTTGTTTTTGTGCACACTCTTGTTTACTTTGTAAGTCCTTACCTTTATCAGTATGTAGTTAACTAGCTTTCGTCTGCGTACGATAAGCACCCCCGTTTACTATATATCAAAATTAGAAGTAAAAATGAAGTAAGTAGAAGTCCTGAGTATACTATTTTGGTATATTGTATGTTACAATCATCAAAATCAAATAATACTTACAAAATGTACATCTGCCACTCGAATAATATGTGATTATGCATAGGTAATTAACATTTTAAACGGTTTCTTATAAAATCTGAATATCCTAAATAAGCTACAAATATCCGTGACTCACCGGACATTGTGAAACAGGTAGTAAAATCTATTTCAGAAACTACAGACAATCCAGCGTTCATTCTGCTTAATTAACAAAAGACATAAAAGAGATAACTCCAGCAATCAGCAAATGAACTAAAACGAAACCATAGCGAAGACGTTAAAACTGTAAGAGCGACTTCCGAGGCAGAGGTAATACCCTCAATAATAAATGAGACGACCTAACTTCGCGCCTCTACCGACACTCCACCGCCCCCGACCACTACAAAAGCCATAACCACCTCCCAAACACAAACAAAACGAAACCCTAATAGTGAAACTTTAAGGTGTCAAGTTGAAAGCGGCAAAGACAAAGTTTTGACGCAAGTTCTCGCAAATTTCTCTGAATTATATATGTGTTAAAAGCTTAATGCACTTAATAGTCAAGTAGTATGTAGCACATAATATTTTTCTAGTAACAATGACTTGTGTGAGGTTGTTGCAAGTACGCGGATCATCGTGGTTAGGTAT
This sequence comes from Polylopha cassiicola, assembly GCA_038024825.1. Classification (NCBI taxonomy): domain Eukaryota; kingdom Metazoa; phylum Arthropoda; class Insecta; order Lepidoptera; family Tortricidae; genus Polylopha; species Polylopha cassiicola. Next base: position 12,688,623 of record CP149052.1, on the reverse strand, counting down.
ACAGTATTCACTGATTTAAAGAAAAAAAAGTTTTTTAAAGACTTTTTTTGTATGATTTACATTCCCCATCATCACTTTTATTAATTTTGTTATTGATAAAATTTAACGTCATGTATCTTTAATTTCATAATTGTCTTATATTTTGATCATTGAATTCAAATTGAACAGAGAATTATATACCTAAATATTTTTTCTAACAAAAAACATAAATAACAATTATGTTCTTGAGCACAGTACACGAAACAATTGTCCAAAAAAGTATTAGGCCATCACATATAATATAACACTTACTTATATCCTTTTCAACAGCATTCCAGAACTATGAAAAAACTTTTCTCGTGGCAAATAATAGGATAAAAATATAATATAATTTCATTATATTTTTTACTGTGTAACACGTCTCGTGGCCTAATTGCGCACAACTTCGCCAGTTGTGATGAAGCTAACAGTCCGCCATTTCTCAGACTTTTGTCAGGGGTAAGTTTTAAAATATAACCTTTGTAATGTTGGGGTAATATGAAATGGGGCAAATGAAAATTACCATAACGTTTGCGTTCTGTAGTTCAGAGGACATGAGCGAACAAAGACATAGTAGACAACTTGTTTGTAAATGAAGTAGATTCAGAATATACTATATAATATTAAATATTATAAAGGTGAAGAGTTTGTTTGTTTGTTTGAACGCGCTAATCTCAGAAACTACTGGTTCGAATTCAAAAATTCTTTTTTTGTTGGATAGACCATTTATCGAGGAAGGCTTTAGGCTATATAACATCACGTTGCGACCAATAGGAGCGAAGAAACAGTGGAAAATGTGTAAAAAACGGGAAAAATATGAAGCCTTATGAAGATGTGACAGAAGACTTTGACAGATCTTTGACGAAACAATCGGACGGGCAGGACGACGTCTGCCGGGGCCGCTAGTATACTATAAGTAGTAAGTATCAATGTAAAGGTTGGTTGGAGTCATTTTGAAAATTGAGAAAAAAATAAATACCAGACACGATGAAGTGTAAAAATTCTGCTTAAGAGGTGTAAAATACCACGCTTACTCGGTATTTACCAGAACGCTGAAAAAACCTCCCAAATTAATCCCATACCAAATATACCAACATACCAAAAACCGGCAATCAAACACTAATACCTTGCAAACGTGACATTTATACGGGATATTATTCATACGAAACAACATGAATTAAAACGATTAGGCTTTCCGCTCGGGTACCGCGGCTCGTAAAGGGCGGGCCGCTATAACGTATTTGCATCTTACTAAGACACCATGAATACGCAATGAGACGGCCCAAAAGGGAATTAACCCGGACTGCGTAATTTTTTTCAAAGGTATTTTAGCCTTTTGTAGTTTGTAGGTTTGCGGGGTTAATAATGAATTGCGGGTTACGGTTATGATTCGTATATATTAAGGATTAGGTAAGTCACACGGGATATATAGTAGTGTAATGAGGGCCACCGCGTGTCAGAATCCGCTAGAAGCGCTAGTGTAGAATGAGGTCTAGCTGTCATGTTCCACCAATGAGAGGCAAGCTACTGGCCTGTGATTGGTGGAACATGACAGCTAAACCTCATTCTACACTAGCGCATCTAGCGGATTTCTGACACGTGGTAGCCCTCATTGTTATCTGATTCTGTTGATTACATCGATTGGTATCGTTTTAATTCATGCTAAAGTATGTGGATATTAAAATGAAAAGTAAAATAAAATCAAGAATGATATAAAATTGTTAAATCATGGTTGTTTACTGAAATTATTTTATTTGTTAAAAAAAATACGTGTTATGTTTTTAAAAGTCACTTCCAATGTTTTAGGTTGGTATGAATTGTAATAATATAAAAGTAGGAGTAGTTAGTGGAGCTTAGGTACCTACAGGCTATACCGTACCGTAAATATTCTCCAAAAAATATTGTCATTTGATTAATTCCCAACCTACGAGATTAAGGTCGTGAGGTTAAATTTAATTTAAACAATTCCAAAGAGTCCTAATTGCAGTGGTCGTAAAAGTGTCCTCATGTAGCGAACAGCGACGTCATATTACAGAAAGATCACTTGACTTAAATAACGCTTGAAAAAGTACCACAACATAATTATCTTATTAAATTTAGAAAATAAAAAGGTAATTGGAGAGTGGATGGAGGTTTTAAGATCGAACATGTTGAATAAAATTTAAAAAGTAAGTAAATTAATTTGAAACTTTTGTGGTAAAATTGCATGCATGAAAAGCATATTTTAAATTGAATAAAATTAAACGTATGAAAATTTATGTATTTTGCATATTAATTATGAAAAAAAAAATGGTTATAATAACAGCCGCTAGGGGGTAGTATTTTAATCTAGAGAATTGTTCTCCTATACTACCATTAATTATAATAATTACGTTGTGTAGTAGTACAGCATAACTTAAATAATTAACAATATGACTTTATCAGCAAAACTAAGTTTGCTAACAATGGCTTTGTGAAAAACTGTAATCTAATCACATTTCAATAAAAAAACCGTTCCAATTATTATTTAATTCCAAAACATCACAAAACTGCGCGTTTGTTAAATATAAAACGCCATAATTAAGCTGCGTACATAAGGTCGGAGATAACGAGATGATAATTACACTGTGTAAAGCTGGGGCCACACTGTCGCGTGGATTGTAAAGCCGGGGCTACACTGTCGCCTAGAGTGTAAAGCCGCGTGCACACATGAGATACGGTTATTGGTTTTAGCGGGTAGCTAGAGAATATGTATGTCTTAGCTTATATAATTAACTTGTTGTTTAAGTACTTTGGAAGTTTAAATTAAAAAAGGTTATAAAATATCTATTTAATTTTGAGTACCGTTTAAAAAATACATACACTTAGAATAGGCGTAAGAATTTTGTTCATCAAGTAGATTACAAACAATTATTGAACAAGTATTTTTTCTTTCCTCAATCTAACAATAAAAGACAAAATAAGCGCTTCTAAAGTTCAGGAGTGGGTGCACGTGACGTCACATTATAGTATAATCAGTACCTATCTATACTAATATTATAAAGAGGAAAGGTTTGTTTGTTTGTTTGAATTGAATAAGCTCCAAAACGACTAGACCGATTTGAAAAATTCTTTCACTGTTGCTACACTTTTCCCGAGTGACATAGGCTATAAAAAAAACGATCCGGGCGAAGCCGGAGCGGGCAGCTAGTAATCTATATACCATAACGTGACGTCACGAGCCCCCATCGATAGAGATCTAAAAAAAATCCAAACTGCATGAAATAAATCACGAATCAATCCCGCATCCCATAATCGAAATCAATTTGGCAAATTTGAAATAAGGATTTCTCGCTGCCTCGCACCTGGGACCTAAAAATGGCGACGGAACGCTTAGAAACATCTCATGATGGACGCTGATGAGAGTTCTAGACGTTTCCAAACGAGTTTCGAGTGACAAATAAGGTAGATTTAATTCTAAAATGGAATAAGGTTGAAGAGTTATGTCTCGCTTGATTGCTAGTGAGAATTTATTTTAGTATGTTTATTTATGTCAATGTACTAGGTAAGTTGTGACTTCGTTTTGAAATAACTGAAGATCTGTACTAATATTATAAAGCTGAAGAGTTTGTTTGTTTGTTTGTTTGAACGCGCTAATCTCTGGAACTACTGGTTCGAATTCAAAAATTATTTTTTTGTTGGATAGACCATTTATCGAGGAAGGTTAGCTAATTAAGGCTATATAACATCACGCTGCGACCAATGGGAGCGAAGAAACAGTGGAAAATGTGTAAAAAACGGGGAAAATATGAAGCCTTATGAAGAAGTGACAGAAGACTTTGACAGATCTTTGACGAAACAATCGGACGGGCAGGACGACGTCTGCCGGGGCCGCTAGTATGCTATAAATTTTAAGATTGTACTGAAATGTATGTGTGTACCTTCCGAAAGGTTGCGCCAAATTGGATGATTCTTTTTGTTTTGTGTTTGTCTGGAGAAGGTTTGTTTAGAATTTATTATAATCACTACATAATATAAAACAAAGTTACTGTTGCAGCTGTCATTTCCTCCGTATGTATGCTTTAATCTTTTAAACTACACAACGGATTTTGAAGCAGTTTTTTTTAATAGATAAGGTGGTTCAAGAGGAAGGTTTATAGCACCCATGCGGAGCCGGGGCAGGTTGCTAGTATAAAAAGAATTGAACCTAATTGGATTTTAAGGACTTATCACATCAGGGACACGTAACATGTTTAACGCAACTAATATAAAGTAAACTCAATTTTGTTGTTAAAATATATTCCGACCTAAGTTCCTCCTGAGCACACATGTAATTTTTCTAATAACTAAATCTTCTAATAATCTCCAAACTCATACATTTTGCCAACATGACGGCAGTGTACCAAAACACAATAATAGTAAAATTGCCTCATACGTACGCTAATAACCGAATAGCAAACGACATAATTCGTTCCAATAATTTAAATTTGCGGTGTCATAATGCCGTGGCATTGTTTAGGGTACAAAATTGCCTTAAGCCGGGCCTCGGCGCGACATCGGGGGCTTAAAGCCTTAATTACAACGATTTACACACTGACAATAATAATTTTGGAAATTATAACAGATGGCTGCTTAGTTGTGGAATGATTTTTGTGGGAATCGAGGAAACTATATTATTATGACTGTTGTTTTTTTGGATGCGATTACTGGATGTCTTTTGCTATGTTTTGCTGCCGATAATAATGATGTTTATTTTAGAACTAATAGCTTGTAAGTACTTGAGTTGTTATGTTTTCGTATGTTATATATTTTGGTATTAAATAACTATAGCAAATTTTATTTCTGTAGTTAGGTATATTATTTTGTATCCTGATGTTTCAAAAACTTTACAGTTTGGTATTAGTAGTCGACTGAGCTGACGATAGTTAGTTTCAAGTTTCATAAGTAGGCATTTTTGAGGATTTTATCATTTGGATATGTAAATATATATATATCGTGAACTCAGTCGTGCTAGAAATATGGGAAATGTAAAGTTATCGAAGCATCAGCAAATAAAATATGTGAATAAAATCCGTACAGTTGTTTCAATCCAACGTGCTATAACCGCGAAGGCATCAGAAATTATTAAATAACCAATTAGACGTTCCCACTTTACAAGAGAACTGAAATGTACAGGATGATTCGAAAGCTTCTAGTTTCGGTTTTTAGTTTGTTCCGCTGTAACTGCATTTTTATTTTTCACTCCGCAGTTTGTTGGAAAAGCTTCCGTTCTTTTGAGTATGCGCTTACGGACCGGAGCTTTTAGATACACTTGCTGAATAAAACTATGAATTTATTTACTCTGCAATTGCGACGCTTTGAATGTGTTTTTTAAGCTTTTGTAATATACTAGCAGCCCGCCCCGGCTTCGCCTGGATCCCTTTTTTATAGCCTATGTCACTAGGATAGCTTTCCAACGGTGAAAGAATTTTTCGAATCGGTCCTGTTGTTTAGGAGCCTATTCGATCCAAAAAAACAAACAAACTTTTTCTCTTTATTATATTAGTTTAGATTATAGAATTCAGAATAATATCACTATCATCGATTAAGTCAGTTATGAACATGGGTACTGTAAAGTTTTCCAAACTTCAGCAAATAAAATTCTAAAATGTAATTTCATATACTTAATATAATCTAATGTACTATATCAACATTGCCTTTTAAGGTAAATTCCGTGTACAAGCGAGCACAGAAGCCACAAACCATAATTCGCACACCTAGATCTAAAGGGATCTAACTCAAAAACCGGAAGATTTGAGTTATGCACACCATCTGATTCCAGCAAAACCCACCTACACTAAAACTGATTTCAGCTAATATAACTCTGCTAGCTTTATTATAAAAAGTATAAATTTATACAGAAAACTCATGCGTGCATGTACCTACATATTAATCAGTTTCTCGCCTCTCCTGAAAAAGCACCTTTTTTAAGTTAGCTCTCTTTAGATCTAGGTGTGTGATATTATTATTACGCGGTAATCTACGCAAACTTCAAAAATTCATGACGTCATAACAGTAAACCGACCGCGTAAACTCCGAACAAAACACAATAAATAATGCTGAATATAAATTTTAAAGCACATTGTTATGAATAGAGAATCCGAAGTTGCCTTCGTAAATAACGTTTAAGTCGTCCCGAGGTTATCTTTTTACCTGAAACTGTGCTTTTGAGAAGAACCGTAAATTTTATTTTAACCCCCCCAACGCTTGTAGGCCGGTTTATTTTATGAACCGGTTTTCAGACCTCGGTGGAAAAATTTGGACTTGGTTAATTGTTTACCGGATAAATTGGAAACGTAAATTATTTTCCGAACTGGATAAAAAATATTTTATATTAGGTATAATAATATTGTTATTAGAATTATAAATTTTATTAAAAAAAAAGCTTAACCACATTTCTGCTGTAAGTACTAGGCTGGTTTAGTTTGGTTGTATACCTACTTAACAATTATTTTAATATCATTTACAGAATAAAAAAAAATATATATTGTCATTTAAATCGACACAGTAAAGCAAAATTTTGTTACATTATTTTCATAATATTTGACTTACCTTTTTGTACTTCCAGATATTTCTATAACTAATTGTAAAGAGGAAAGATTTGTACCTATATTTGTATGATTGTATGTTTGTAATGAATAGGCTCAAAACTACTGGACCGATTTTAATAATTCTTTCACTGTTGAGAAGCTACGTTCACCCTGAGTAACATAGGCTATAGAATATTTTGAAAAAAAATAGGGATCCGTGCGTAGCCGGTTCGAACCGCTAGCATTTTATAAAATAAAACTAGCCTAACCAAAAGGGCTAAGAAATTCTTCAAATAATTACTATTTACCAGAATTAAGGCTACACTAAAAAAAACCAGTATTCTGCAATCTGTTTCAAGCTCAAGAGTGGCTTCTAACATGCAAACCACTTGCTACTGAGCACACTTCTTGGCGGAGCGTTCTTTGAGGATTGAGGGGAAATTACCTTGTTTTTTCCGTCAGGGAATTTTCATTTAATTATGGTTAGGAAATATGAAACGCGCACCTTGTAGGTATTTATAAACATCCTTTTATCTAGTGGTAGGTTGTAGACAGTGACCGACCGAAACACGTTATTTTGCCGTAACCGAAACCAAAACCGAAGGTTCGGTTTGATTGTAGTTTCGGCCGAAACCGAACCTTGTATAAATAAAGAAAAAAGTCCTTAAAAAGTCGAAAAAATGTTAGTAAGCCCGTTTTTTTCTAAAATTAATATCTCGCCGACCTATAATTACAGGTTTCTACTTTCAAAGATTTATCACAATGAAATTTCAGCACAGTTACAGAGGTTCTGTTTGAAAATTTAACTACCCTATAAAGTGAAAAAAATAATAATATAGAATTTGGTAAGTACTACTTACCATTATTCGCGGAACAAACACAACAGGTATACACGTCTACACGAGCAAAGCGCACTGATTTAGAGGAAACAAAGGTACGATGTTGTAAGTTTCGCGCTCGGCCGAAAGGTTCGGCCGTTTTTGGCCGAAACCGAAACTCGAGCCGAAACTTGTTTTTTTGGCCGAAACCGAAACCGAAACCGAAACCGAAATTTCGGTCGGACACTAGTTGTAGACAATTCAAACAAAATATGGAACTAATACTTTGACGGCCTGTTGGTCTACAACATATATCTTCGAAATGCCTAACCCGATTATGCACTTAATATAGATATATACCTAAAGGTCATCTACTTGCTTGCCAACTTTCATACAAATCGAATCAACTATAGGTATATGTTATAGTTACTCATGTTATAGTCGAACAAACATAATGGTCATTTTTATATAGCTCTGTACATATTATTATTAGCATTTGAGGAATAGAAATATAATAATATTATAATAAAAGGTTGCCTGAATTCCTGAACATTCAACCAGTTAAAATTAATTAAGCAATAATAAACTTTTTGTAACATTTAATCACGTCTAACTCAAAAACGACTTCCCTTAAATGTGTAGTAGGTCTACCCAAAAATTACCTCCACATCGGATTCGAACTCGTATACCTCAGATCATTGACCTTAGACTTGGCCATTAAGCCCAGGAAGATATAACAATTATAATAAAACAGTTTTAACAAGGCTACGGTAAAGAAGGGTTTTGAGCGCGTTTATAAAACGATAGCCGACCATGGAGTAATAACATCGCGATATCGCGGTAATTAGCCATTTTGCGACTTGTTTGCATTCAAAACGGGGCTTCAGGGCGTTTTTAATTGTTTATTTCAAAAGATAAGTTTTAAGGAAATATTCATTTTCTACCTAATTGTTATTTGGGTGCTGTTATGGTGTGGCTTTAGAATAAACTGTAGTTAGGTATCTGTTTTCATATTGTGTTTTCTAGTCATGTTTTAGTTTGTAAGAAAAACTAAGGATGTATGAGTTTATTGCAGGCTTTTTAAGGGAGGTGTTCTTTAAACTGGTAGTAGTCGCAGCCTAGTGACAAAAATTATAATAAAACATATCTATGTAAAATACCTATTTACTACAATCGATTCAAATTTAAATATAATACATATTTCTCCACTCTTGTCTAAATATTATAACCATATCCAATCATTGTCATAAATTATAACTAAAACAAAAGTAACAAAAGATAAATTAAGAAACATTTTCAAATACAATTTCAAAAACCATTTTTACAAATCGGAATCTTGAAATGGTCTTAAAATTTCCAATACAATGAATATTAAATTCAAATAAAGCTTAAATAAGTAAGGGAGATGTGCCGACGGGCTGCTGCAGAATTCATACATACTTTGTAGTGGGAACTAAGACGCTTGTTGTATGGAACAAGGAATAAACTGATGGGAAACACAATAGTACATTACTGCCGGCGCCGGGAAGTAGGGGGTTGCCGGCCGAGTATACAGTATAGACAGTATATTGTTACGAGACTTGCAAGCCCCTTCACGGCTAGGCATGTATAGTGCTTTTCTCAAAGTAATGCAATGAAATAAATAAATACACCATTCAAATAAAATAAATTACACTTGAATAACAGGTTTTTTTATTTTCGCTCTAATCGCGCTTAAATGTTTTTTACACAAGTTATCCATTTTCTAAAGTATAAAGTTGAAATTAATCTAATAATACAGATCCTTTTTTTATTCTCAGTTCGTGTATAATAGGCATTAACGCGAATATTTTTGGTACAATAAAGTTCTAACCTATTAAAAAAAACGGTTGCTTAAACTGTTTATGAAAACCAACGCCATGATGATATTCAAATTAAAAAGAAATTAATTGCCGGCCTAGGCCGGGAAGTAGATATTTCGCGGCCGCATGTGACGCACGTAAGACTTCTTCAAATTCCTTCCCGGCCTAGGCCAGCAACGATACATTTCGCGGCGGGTTTTGACGCACGTAAGGACGATATTAAATTGCATGTTTGAGAAAAGTTTATTAAAACAAGTGAAACTAATATTCTTCTAACAAAGTATAGAACTCAAAATGCTCTTGCTTCTACAAATTATGGAAAACGTTTGCTTTTTAATGCGACTTTGTCTGCGTAGATAGCTTGTTGTAGCTTAAGTGATACATTTCATGATAACATTTATGTTTCCCCGGAACTAAAACCACCTTTATTTCAATTTCCTAATTTTCCCTATTTTATTTCAAAATATAATAATATGGCCTATATCACTCACGAATAGTGTTGCTTCCCAACAGTGAAAGAATTTTTCAAATCGGTCTAGTCGTTTAGAAGCCTATTCAATCCAAGCAAATAAACTTTTCCTCTTTATTATATTAGTATAGATTCTAGTGACTTGCGCCTTCTCTTCGCTCCCCAAAGCACACTTTATCATATTTTATAAAATTTAAGACCGTTGTTTTGGCACATTGTACACGGGCTGGTATTTATTCATGGCAAACTTAAATTTGTCAACAATTCCGTAACATTGTTACAACGTGGCGGAAACTTTGGACTTTTAATGTAAGTAATAGAACTTTGTAATAACAATTGCTTGAGGAAAAACACTGAATGGAAAGGATTAAAGAAAGACCTTTGCAAACTTAAATAATGTGAGATTTTTTTGTCATGATCTACTATACCGAGTAAGTATCAAAATAAGGTATTTGCAACTTAAGTCTTGAAATTCCTTCGGCTTCAAAGTTTGTTCACGCTTAAAAATCTTAAAAATCAAAAGAAACCAATTTACACCAATCACGTAAACGCATTCCGATATTAAAACCAACCGTTGATTACTCCTCGTAACAACGACCAATCACGGCACTCAATCTTGTCTCCCCAGAGGCCGGTCCGTAAAACAACCAATTAGCGCCAACCTAACCGTTCCCTGTCGAATTACAAGCCGATATCAATAAACTATCACTCGATATGATTGGTTCTTTTACGGATATCTTGGGGATTAGTTTTGTTAACCTGTTTCATAAGTTCTGAGTATAATTTATCTGCAACTTCTTTAGCAGATAATAACATAATTTATGATGCTTTCGCGGTTATTACACATTGGAGTGACATAACTACAACGGATTTAACTCGTGTGTATAATTTTTTATAGTTCAAAAAGCCGACTGAGCTGCCACTTTTGCCAGCTCTCTTACACTGAAGTGAAATTAATACCTTATTTGAGAAATTACACAATTTGAAACTACCCTTGTAAAATCTTCTTTCTTATATATAAAAATGAATCGCAAAATGTGTTCGTAAGCGCATAACTCGACAACGCCCGAACCAATTTGGCCAATTTTTTTTTTAAATGTTCGTTGAAGTCCAAGGATGGTCCTTACGGCGAGAAAAAATCGAATAATTGCCGGGAAAACCCTAAAAACAGCCCTTTTCTTTTCCCATACAAACGTTGTCTAACTAAAGTTACCTGATTTTGAATTTCGAAAGGGCAGGATGACGTCTGCCGGGACCGCTATAGGCTATAAAATAAGGGATCCGTGCGAAGCCGGGGCGGACAATTAGTATTTAATATTTATGTTTCATTCTTCGAAAATGTAAAATTCATTTTAGTTGTTTCATTCTAATGATTAACACTACTAATTAATTTGCTATTAAGCGATATTGGATATGCCGAGTAAGCTACTTGCAACTTATTTGATAAAACATCATTAACTCTAGTTAGTTAAACGCTGGATAAAATTTACTAAGTATTTGATGATTAAATAACCTTAACTCTAGTAATAAGTATATAGTACAATGCAAAACGTGATTAAAAAATCATAAAATGCATCGTCATTCAAATCAGTACGAAGCAATATGATTTTCTTTTGCTAAATGTTTTTTTGTAGATAAAGGTAGCTATTATATTTTTATGTATGTCGGTATATATTTGTATGTCAAATAATACAAAACCAGAAAGAAAACGTTTGGTTAGTATAAAAAATAAATAATTTATTTCATAACATTTTTATAAATTAAATTTTCTTTTTCCTGTAGGTTGTGAACACTCGTCTCCAAAGATTCACAGCTTCTGCTTTGGGGATCGGTCCCATTTTAATATCTTCATTTCCTATATGAAGGATTTTTAAACCTTCTTTTGTGCTTGGAGTCCATGTGACAGAACCTTTGTCTGAATTTGGCGTTGGATCACTGAAAAAAATAATTTTTAGCGTCACGCTTTTATCATAAAATATAAGGACTATTCATTATTTAGGATCTTCCATAAGGATTTACTCGTTATTTGAAATTAAATGTTTGAGTAAGTAAAGCAGTGTTACCAGCTTACAAAAAGGTTATAATTACCGATGTTCGATCAGGGAAGTATTTATGTATTTAATGACAAATTATGAACATGATATTGTATTAATAAATAAATAACAGGTTACATATATAGTTTAAACTGATCACATACCCATATTTAGCGAAATTTGCCCACATCCTAGTCAAATTCTCTATCATTCTTCTATCTTCATTGTTAATCCAAAACCTCCAAAATACTGGTTTAAATATGAAAAATAACTCATCTCCATGGCATGCTCCAGTACTATTTATGTAACCGGATAAATACTTCATAATATTTCTGCTTCCCGCGTAATCAAAGTAATAATTATAAATAGGCTTAATTGAATTCTTCAGTAAAGCCTCCGACTCCAGCAAAGAAGTCATCCCGAAATACAAATCCGTGTACAGTTCTGACATATTCATAATCTTTGTCATATTTATTGGTCCATCACCAAAGTAGTATTTCTTCACTTCCTCTGCTACCAGAGCAGCTTCTTCTTCATTCTTAAATTCTAAATCTGACGCGAATAAATATCTACCATTTCTCTCATTTACCGACTCTTCAGTTTCCGCAGCTATCAAAAACAAGCCCTCTTGACTATTAAAACCGTGTATCACTGACACGTTTAAAGATTTTTTCAAAAATATATTATAAGGCAAGTCTGTTATGATGGGCTCAATTCCTGGAAACTCTTTCTCCACACACGGCAGATGCAATAACTGCGTATCAAAATACATATCCAGAGGTTTCCTCGGTTTGGTTTTCAAAAAATCTGTAAAAGGTCTGTCTTTGAAAATGTTATAAAGTTCTCGAGGATCTTGAGTATCGTATCCCCATTCTTTGGCAATAAGGCTGGCGACCCACACAGGTTTTCTATTAATTGCCCAGTTAGATATTGATGATCCACTTTGTAAGATGGCTCTCTTGAAAAGACCATGAGACGCTTCACTGGCTAACAATAAAGACAAGGAGGTGGCTCCAGCACTTTCCCCAAAGGCAGTGACATTGTCAGGGTCTCCTCCGAAAGCTGCTATATTCTTCTGCACCCATCTAAATGCTGCGAGCTGGTCCTTCAAGCCAGCGTTACCTGGTGCTTCTTCTATTCCTAAGCAGAGGAATCCTAGGGCTCCTAATCTATAATTAAATGTGACTAGAATGACGTCTTGTTTTACAAGGAAATCAGGTCCATATACGAATTTATTGCCACTTCCCAGGGCAAAGGCGCCACCGTGAATGTAGACCATAACTGGTAAAGGACCTTTGACCATGGTTGGTACGTAGACATTTATCTTCAAGCAGTCTTCTGTGCCAATCGGTCCTGTCTTGAAGTTCTGTGGGCAGGTGTACAGCTGGCTTGTCGCTTTGAACGTGCCTTCCCATGACGGTGGTGGATGTGGAGCCTGAAATATTATTAAGTTTGTAACTAAGTAGGTACTTGTTTTTTTCTCTATTATTATAAGTTTATGCTTGACGCTTTTACATTTCCTTTTTATTGCTATTTTTTTAAAAGAGTAGAAAGTTTTCTTAGTTCTTTTTTGAAGTAGAATGAAAAATATGCATATCATAAAAAAAACATATTTACATAATATTCAGTAGGTAAACAGTATTTACATAATATTTATTTGACCTATATATGCCCCTAAGGCTATTCCATTAACACTATTTCAAACACAACATATCTTGCCTAATGTATAATAATCGCCTTATTTCACATAGGTACCCAAAATATTATGTCATGTTTATATAGGTATCACTAGATAAACCGAATCATACATTCCTGTCAAATATCATGACTTTGCTTATTTTACGAGCAGTTCGAATGACACGACAAAAATCAAACCAACGAACACCATTTATTTACGTAAATAAACAACAAAAATAGGAAGAACATACTTGAAATCTCGTGCTGCTATTAGTTGAAGCGTATGGGATGCCGATGTATTCAAAATACGACCCATCGTCGCTGACTTTACCGCTCAAAGTCCCTTGAGCGATCTGAATCTCCGGGGCCGGCTGGTCAACCAAGTTCAAGGCAAAGAGTGTAAATAAAACTACATTCTTTGCATACTTCATTTTCACTCAAACGTCAGTTCAAAACACGTGTAAGTGTTACAAGTCTTTTTACGATATGCTATCTTTGTTGAAGATAAACTGATAAATAATTATGTTTAACCGACATAATTTATGACGAAACGACTGTAGCGTGAGCACTGTGAACTTGAACTAAAAAAAATGTGATAAAATCGACCACGCGTGGAGCGCACTAGAACACAGTGTCGACTATTACCGTGGAATCCGGTTATTAACAATGTAGTTGGAAAACATTGTCCTCGGTAGTGTGACGTTAGTATAAGATCGATGATCCGTTCTGACGTGGATTAGGCATTAGGAAGGGTCAAAGTTCAAAGTGATTATAACCAGTAATTATAGAATTACTATTATTGATTAACCTGTCTGTAGGTTTTGACCTCGGACCGTATCCAGTACTAAGTATTACTTATTATAAGAATGATACAATTTATACAGTTACTTTGTAATGTTTTATCTTTACGTTCTATTGAATAAATACTCCTGGAAATATTGTAATAGCAAACTTTAAAACTAGACGAAGATATTCGATGTTTTTGTAAAATACGTATATCATTATACGGATCTTCTGTAGAAACAACATATTATATACCTATACATTTTGTGCTTAATAAGTAAAAAATATATTATACTACATAATATGACTTTATATAATATTATATATACAAAAAATCAAGATGATATTTAACACTTTTGTAAGAAAGAAGGGTTTTGATTTAGCTCCGTGTTGGGGTATAAATATATAGTAGGAGAGCTTTATGACAAGTTTTCGGCTTGCCTCAAATACCTACCCAAAAATTGATGTCAGCTCTCGGGCTACTAACATTTACTATTGTATAATGAAAAACATCCATAAGAAATAGTACATTACTGCCGGCGCCGGGAAGTAGAAGGTTGCTGGCCGAGTATACAGTATAGATGGATATTGTTACGAGGCCTGCAAGCCCCTTCACGGCTAGGCAAGTACTACACATTTCTCATTAGTAGTACATTGCGCACCTAGGCCAGTAAAATAAAAAAATGTCTCAGATCATATGTAATTGTTGTCCGAGGCGAAGCCGAGGTTGACAAAAATGTGATCTGAGGCTTTTTTATTTTACTGGCCGAAGTCAGTATACTGTTTTTCTGTTCGACGAAGCCAGAAAGCGGCAATTTCATTTAGCGCAGCGGCCAGAAAATTGGCGCTTTCTTCATTGTTTCCTTCATTTTGTAACAGTCATAAATACACAGACAATTTATAATAAGTAGGTATTTATTTTTTAATTGAATCACTCCTACGTTTTCTGGATATATTATTACAAGGAAAATATAAAGTACCCGTTTCGTATCTTATTCGTCTATTTATTATTACAGAAATAGAATATCGCAAATATTGTATGACTAACAATTTCTTTTAATGTATTTTTCCTTCACTGGAGAAAATTAGTCTAACATTGTGAAAATAGGTATTTTTTATCACTAACAGGAAGATAACCTTCGTATTGATGTTTTTCTTATAATAGGTATTATTATTATGCCATGTAACAATATTCTATATTATGTTTACGTTACAATATTCTATACTAGCGGTTCGCACCGGCTTTGCACGGATCCTTAATTTTTTTTTAAATATTATACTTAACTAGCCTATGTTACATGTGGATAATGTTGCTTTCAAATGGTGAAAGATTTTTTAAAAACGGTCTAGTAGTTTATGACCCTATTCGTTACAACCAAAGAAACAAAATTTTCCTCTTTATAATATTAGTATAGATTATGTTTACGATTATGAATTTAAAAATTATTTCACTATTGGAAAGCTACACTATAATTATTCCCGTGTGACATAGGATATAAAAAAGGGATGATCCGTACGAAGCCGGGGCGGACAGTTAGTTATCTTATTAAAATAGCAACATTAAATTGTTTTACGCTTTGGCGGTTATTACACACTGATCTATAACATATTTAACACGTGTTTTTTCGAACTCTGACTGAGTTGACGATACTAAAGTAAAAGTAACAATCTAATGAAAAGGTAATTTATTCTGTATTTAACATAATAATGTGTTGTGTAAGTATAATTTTACGCGCCTTTTAGACCCGATTTTACGTCAACCACACCTACTTCCAAAAGGCGATATATCCGACACTTAACAACCACAAGTATGCGTTCAAAGACATTTTGGAAGTATCCTTCGTCAACCCAAACAAGTCGTAAAGTCACGTTAACTCTAAACTAATTACTGGCCAAGAGCGCGAATGACCTATAGCTCACGTGACCATTTATTTTTTTCAAAACGGGACATTTGTTTATCTAGTTCAATTAACATGTATTACGTCGGTTGAAAGGATGAATCAATTTCCTTTTTTTAGTTGTTTTACGAGAATCGGTTCAGACTTTTATTAGTTATTGGGGGTGAAAACTCCAAAGGTCTATTAATATACCGAGTGAGTGTCAAATGAAAGAGGATCACATACGCATTGCAAAATTGAATGTAGCTGAAATTTACGCGCGATTTTTGAACACCTTTCGGGGAAAAATTCTGCGTAAAACTGTTTTGTTTTCGGAAATTGGGAATTTTGCGTTCCCGAGATTATTTCAAGGACACCGGGACATTTAGACAAAACGGGACAGTCCTTTTAAAGCGGGACATATGGTCACGTTACCTATAGCGCCCATTTTACATCGCGTTGGTGAAATTGAGTTGAATAAATTAGAGAAAACTGTGGAATTCCAACCCGACCGCGCGTGACCGGGGTTTAAATGTCGCCATGTTGTAATTTAAATGTCATTTTTTGTCGCCAGTGCAATTAATAACGGTGCGTCACAACAATCTTGTCAATCTATACTATAATATTATAAAGAGGAAAGATTTGTACCTATTTTTGTATGTTTGTAATGAATAGGCTCAAAAACTACTGGACCGATTTTAATAATTCTTTCAGTGTTGGGAAGCTACGTTCACCCTAAGTAACATAGGCTATAGAATATTTTGAAAAAAAATAGGGATTTGTGCGAAGCCGGGACGAACCGCTAGTCTTTAAATAAATGCGTTCAGGCCTTAAGCCTGTTTCAGAATACTCGATGAAGTGATTGGCTTTTTCATCGTGTAGTTCTACTGTTTCTTGCCTCCTGCCTGTAAAATTACCCGAAAATATTATTTTAGCTACATTTATCGAATTTATTTAACATATTTATTACGTTTTTAGAATAGTGCTAAAACCGAACACAAAATTGCCGATTTAATTCGATATGATTAAATACACTAAACTCATTTTTTATCACACGATCAAAAATTTGTTCTTTTACAGGGAAAGCGGCGCGTTTTTATAAGTGAACGTTAGTCTTTTTTTAAGCACTTTCTTAATCATCCTCTAATATTACAATGATAACAGATATTGGAAACGGCTTCTTTAATAGGTACCAATTCAATTGAAGTGACTATGACAGTTCAAAAATATCACAGCTACAAAAAAACTCGTATCTTTGAACCTGTACCTACTCCTTTGGAATGAAACAACTTTAAACGGATTACACTCGCGTATTTGATTTTATTGGCTGACGTTTCGGAGCCTTTACTGATTTCATAATCGTCGCACGACTGAGCTGACAATAGTCTTATGATATTAACTACGATCTATCAATCGAAATTCGATTAATATTTTTGGTTCAATACCATTAGTTTTTAATTAAAAAGGAGTCTGCCCACTACACTACACTTTTGCATGACCGTGCTATAAACGTGTCAAGCAAAAAATATTCTTTGTATAGAAAAGTATGATACTATATCCACTAGACCTTTCCGTCACCGACTCGTACCGCCTTACGTATTACCTTACGTGCTTGATACGTTCATAGCACGCTACCGCTAGTAAAGGCATAGGCGTGGGTTCGAATCTCACTGGGGGTCTAAAATTTTTCTACTCTTGACTTAGTACAAAAAATATCATTATAATAGTCGTATGACTTTAGCATAAGACTATTGTACGTTAAATCCGTTAAAAGTTGTTTAATTCCATTGTATAATAACCGCGAAGGCATTAGAAATTATCACTCATTTGTTACATTAGAGTGTATAAAGTTGAAATTATATTCATAGTTACTTGATCCTCTTGAAGATGAGACGGCCGACACTTGAATTGATTCTTAGTGATTTGCATCAGAGACGCGTCAGCCACTGCTGGGAACTAATCGACGAACTGCTAACTACGGGGTTTAGGAGACAAGGCAGTGGAGTAGTGGCATTTTATACGCCATTTATTTTATTTGTACTAATTTAATATGGACGAAAGATTTGTTCGTTTGATTGATTATATAGGCTAAACGACTGGCCGATTTGAAAAAGACTTTCACTGTGACATAAAGACAGATTATTTTGAAAAAAAATCATTTAACAACATCCTTGGTATATCATTTGAATAATAATTGCAGTTACTGGAAAGTTGTTTTGTAGAAATTTCTATGAACAAGAATACAGCTTTTAACGAGTAGGTAGGGTAGGTAAGTACTTACCTACCCTACCTCCTTTATTTCCATTATCACATTTATCGAATTTTTCAATCCTCACTAAGTAGTGAGGATTGAAAAGTTCGATAAATGTGATAATGGAAATAATACTACTTACTAATTACATGTTACCTGAAGATAACTTTGGAATAGATTAGTAAAGAAAGCAGTTTAATGCTGACGTTCTAATACTCAGACTAGTCTGTACCAAATAAGTACTATGTGACCAAAAAGTTTTCGAAGCGACAAAATACAAGAGTGAAATATCTAATAGGTAATTATTTTATTTCAATGTTTAATAATTGCGAAAGCATCAGAAATTATTAAATGTAGGATTATTAATTTGAAAAAATTGAGTGGGAAGACTCCATTGTTTTCTGAAGTCGTCTTGTCTGGACATTAAGGAAAGATTTTTGAGGACTTTTAATAATTTCCATCGTCCCCCTTTTTGATAAAAAAGGAAGTCCAAGTGAATCTTCAAACTTTGGTGTGAACTTTAAGAGTATGCATGGCTTGCAGTTTTTAGTTCAACAAGATCTTCACAAGTTTTTAATGATTACATATAATTTTTCTACACTCTGTAGGTACTTAATATAATAAAGAGGTAAAGAATGTTTGTTTGCTTGTATTGAATAGGTACCAAAACGACTGTACCAATTTAAAAAAATATTTCACTGTTGGAAAGCTACGTTCACGCTCAGTAACATAGGCTATAGAATATTTTGAGAAAAATTAGGGTTCCGTGCGAAGCTAGCGAGAACGGCTAGTCTATACTAATATAATAAAGAGAAAAAGTTTGTTTGTTCCCTGTTGGAAAGCTACACTATTCCCGAGTGACATAGGCTATAAAAAAAGGGATCCGGGCGAAGCCAGGGCGGGCCGCTATATATTATAATATTTGCTGAGTGCAATCTATCGCAGCAAAATATCGCAGAAAATAAGGTAGTTAACTACGTTATTTTAGTAATTGCATTATTAAGTCTACAGAAATATTTTTTCTTTATATTTATTGGGTATTTCTCTAAAACATTTAACCTCGACGTTTTAATTTGACGTAAATTTTCTATTGACATCGAAAACTATTCGACAGTTAAAGCGATTCTCAAAAACAATTCCATAGTATTTTTAATTGCACGAATATTAACACTCGACGGAGTTTTGGCTGGGGGCGCGAAATTAAACAAGTTTCAGTGTTTTTTGCACAAGAACCACCAGTGTCGAGTCCACACGACACAAACCTCAAACGAAATCGCACGTTACACCAATAGGTTAAAGTTGAAATTCTCTTGTTGCTAAGAAATATGTGGCGGGAGTTAAATCAAAGTGCATACGTGTTTGAGTGGACGACTCGTGGAAAATAAAAACATTCCTTAACTGCTGTCGAAAAATGGAATGATTTGTAAATAAATTGTGACGCTGTAGCGCAGTTATGAATCGAAATTGCAATAATATGAAGTGCAACTCGCGGTTGAAACTATAAAATTAAAATTGGTAGACTCGTTTTGTGTTTATGACAGTGGTATTATGAAGGACTATTTTTGAAAAATATTGTTTATGCTCGTTGTTACGTCGTTAGACTATTGTCACTGCTACTATGATCAGAAATATAGTTTTTTTTTAAAAACTCAAGTCAAGTTGTATTTTAGATATTAATGAAATCTGCTGAACAAAAGTAAGAAATTGTACCACAACGTGAGCAAAATAATGATTTTGATTACAACAAAACTCTCTTATAGGTACTTGTATAAAGCTATAGCTTCTGCCCGCGACTTCGCCTGCGCACGATAAGCTCTCACGTGTTACCCTTTAGGGAGTGCATTTTACAAAAATCCTTAGTACCCTACGTTATAAAAGAAACCCCTGTAAAAAAATTAAAGTTTCTAACTCTTATAATTTTAGCCCTGGATTGATATATCAGTCATTAATCCAGCTTCTTCTTTTATATATTACTAGCGCCCCGGCTTCACACGGGTGCTATAAACCTTCCTCTTGAATCACTCTATCTATTAAAAAACCGCATCAAAATCCGTTGCGTAGTTGTAAAGATTTAAGCGTACATAGAGATATAATAGGGACAGAAAAATTGACTTTGTTTTATACTATATAATGAAGCCCTGCGTATATATCAATCATTAAGCTATCTTCTTTTATATATTATTATATAGTAGTGTGCTGAATTTCAGACAATTGAAAGTCATAAAAAGTTTACAGAAAGCGATAAATCATTGAACAAAAAGCGGTAACGCACTGCTCTTAGCGTGAGACAATAATAAATCTATACGTCATCTTATCAGGCGGCTTGATGGATCCCGTAATCCTTAACACTGAGTTCATTTATTATGTGTTAAAACGTCTGGGCCCTTGTGTTTAAGAGCGCTCCTTTGCTCGGCGCTTCCATACAAAACGTAATTCCTCATTCTTTCAAGAATTTTGAATTAAACATTATTATTTTTTTCTGCAATTATGATCGGATATGGCATAGCTAGGTCTGACTGTCGTTATTTTTATTAGATTATGTAAGATATTACAATCAGAGATGATATTAGATTCGTAATTTTACATGAAAAATAGACACATTTTCAGAGGACTTGTTCGCATACATTTAAAGATTTTCATAAAGATTTCAAAACATAGAAACATCGGAAATATCCTCAAGATTGAAAATAAACCATAACTACAGTATTAATATCACAATTAATAATTTACAACGGGAATTCGTACTTTCGAAATAATTTCTAAAGAAATGGCGATATTAGAAAAAACTCATTTCACGCGAGTCTTGATACATGCGTTTGTGTGCGTGCCCGAATTATTCCGACGGCCGCCGAACGTTTTGACAAGAACAAAGGTCAAAGACGAATTGCCAGTCGGTCATAGACTGTCATTGTGCAGATTTTTTGACGTTACGTTTACTAATTAATAATTAATTCATAAATAATAGTAACTAAAACAACCACGGCTAGATTAACGGACTTCTGAATTATTACAAAGTGAATTGGTTTTATTGCGACGATCTTATATACCTACTTATCTACCTACGACGACTGTGTGACAGCGGACTTGGAATTACATTTCATTACGATTGTTCATTATGCGTAAGTACTAATATCAATTTATATTATTATTATTTATTAACAGTTGGAACCTATCTAGATATACTTTATACTTAATCACTCGAAGCGATCATGTCTTTTCATTACTTTTCAACTTAAAGTGTCTTTCACTTGATACTCGAACGTCTATATATAATATCGATATGTAATATCATATGATATATTCAGTAGAAAATGAAAATTTAACGGTGTGGATTTTTTTTTTCACAGCAAAACCTAGAAAATCTAGTAAAACGAGACTTTGGCTATCAGCTCGTCGTAAAAAACCAAGCGCATGGATTTACAAGAAACGAAACATGTGAGCATTCATTTTATAATTCACATAAAGTGCAATCAATCAATAAGTCATAGCGAAGTTTATAATTATGTTGTAAATTAAATTTACAATGGTGAATTTAAAAATTTTGATTACCTATGTATCTCATAGTTACTGTTTGTACAAATACTATTAAGCACAGTCTAGTAGCATTAGATAAATATAATTTGTTGGAATGAAACAACTATTAACGGATTTAACTCGCGTATTTGTATTTTATTATATTTGCTGACGTTTCGGATTCTTTACAGTTTCTATAATAATTTATTGTTTTTTTGTAGGATAGCGGAACAAACTTTACAAGATGCCGCAACAGAAAGGTGATTCTGTTCTGTTCGGGTGGACTGTGAATGTGATCTCTCTTATATATAGGAATAGATCGTTATTCCTATTGTTTTTTTTTTAATAAAATTATTTTTTTTTGACAAAGAAATTTTATGGGTATCTATATTCATACACGGTGCTATCTACTTTTCAAGATTGATTGTTGTTTGGTGTAGGTACTCCATTGAAATGCTACATTTTTGGGGTTAGCTTGCATTTGTCAGAGGCCTCAATTTTATTTTTTACTACCTAGCGATTCGCCCCAGCTTCTCTCGGATCCCTGTTTTTTTTATTTTCTATGTCTTAATAGAACCTTAAATATAAAACTTAAAAATAATTATCGAAAATCCATGAAAATTTGAGAAATAAATACAAGTCCACGATATTATATCTAACTTTCTTTCAATCATTTTACAAACCCCCACAAAATGTAATTTATCTATGGAGCAATGACTTTTTATATACATATACTAAGCATTATCTATTGTAAATTATGCCCAAGTGAGCTATCAGATTATTAAGTCAATACAATAATAATGTCTGTATTTTCTTTGGCGCAAGATTGATGTAAATAATTATACCTATCCATTGCCAATTTATTATTTCTTATCCCCAAATTTATGCTGAACCCGATTATGATGATAATGTAGCTTTCGAATGGTGAAAGAATATTTAAAAACGGTCCAGTAGTTTTTGAGCATATTCATTACAACCAAACAAACAAAGTTTTCCTCTTTATAATATATTATTATTAAGTATAGTATAGATTGCTATTATCAATATTTCCTTTTCATTTATGGCCAGCCAGGGGTGTTTCAAGATGTCTCGGTTGTATGTACTTATATCTGTATACTAGCCTCTGCCCGCGACTTCGTCTACGCTTGATGAGTAGGTAGGTACCAGGTACTTTACACAATATCGTTATAAAATATAGCTTAAGTATATATTTTTCTAATGTTTAAGCTATATTATTGTAATGTTTCAACAAAATCCATTCAGTAGGTAGTTTTTACTTGAAAGATAAACAAACATACCTACCTAAAATTTTTACATAGGTACCTACATCCATCCATCTATTCATAAGATTGTTACTACGGTAGGTAGGTACCTACTATAATATTTTGCTTATATTCGACCTGATGCTCTAGTGGATAGTAGGTAGGTACTCCTGGTTTGAACTCATCACCTTCTGGTAAGTACCTAACGTAAATATTCCAAGTAAATACCTACCTGCCTATTTTCAATTTGTACCCGTTTTAGTTAAACCAGAGGACTCGTCGAACTTTGTGCAGTGTTCTAAGTAAATTGTCTTTATATTTTTTTAAGTTAAACATTATAATAATGGTAACAAGCAGAATTCCTATATATGTAAGTATATATATTTATATGTAGGTATTATGTTTACTCTACGTACTTACTTAAATATTTTTTTTATCCAAAAACGTACCTATTTACTTGACATCGACCAAACCAAAATAAGGTACGGAAGTAGGCATTTCATTTAAAGTCAAATAAATTTTGTAAAGACTCGCTGTCACACACACACTAGCATGAATATTGGTTACGACATTCCCTCTCGCTCGCGCGCCCGAAGCGGCTGACCGATGCAAGCGAAATTGACCCTTCGTTTTCTAAACCTGAGAATCCATAGCCGACTTCGCGGTACAAAAAGGTGCACTCTTAATTGAAGGGAATTTTTATGTAGGTTTTTATGATATTTGAATAGTTACGTGGTTTGGTTTTTGCTGTTGGTTTGATGTAACGATTTGGACTGTGAGGTCATTATAAGAAATGTAAGTATTTTATGTACAACATGGGTATATAATTAAATTTGCGTTTTTTTTGTAAGAGTCTGTTTGCATGTAACGGTACTTTGTTTACTAGCTTATTTTAAATTTATTTAACTACCAAAAAGCTTAACCGAATATTACATGAACTACGTTAATAATAAGTAGGTACCAATTATTGTTGTTTATGTATGTCGGATAAAATTTCAGTATATTTACCATATTACAAGATAATGAATTTAAATTCAAAAATGAAAAAATGGTACATATGTAATGTTACAAGATGGTGTCGTGCCCAAAACGTTCAACCTTATTTTTTTTTAACATTTTTTTTTTGTATTCAATCATGTCTCAGGTTTGAGTTGAGTAATTATGACACTAAAAACTTTATTTCTTAAGGTGATTTACTAAAACTGCTAAGATACCTAGTCAAGGAGCGAGAAGCGTAAAATGATCGACTTAAGGGTAAGTTGTACCTTACAATTTCTTAAAAGACTGCCTCTTTTCGCGACTGGTCTGCGAATACTAATCACACCATCCGGGTGAATTTTCAAAAATCGTTACTTAGAACTTCCCGATGTTATAGAAGTCCGCTTCTTCTGTTATTGGGTAGATATTATACACGACGAAATATTTAAAAAAAAATGACAGGTTTATAGTTTAGTAAACATTTGTATTTTTGTGTGTGTAGGTATGTATATTTGAAATAAACAAACTCAAAAACTTCACTGCCAATTTCAAAAATTCCTTAACCATTGAAAAACCACATTTACTCTAAGTAACATAGGCTATAAACTATTAAAAAAAAATAGGCTATATATATATAGCATTCAAGCGTTTGCTACGTAACCACTTTCTTGACCATTAGTTTTCATCATCCGTAATTGTGGTTATTTAGGTATTTATTTTTGTGTAAGTACTTATCTATATTAAGTATATTTATGTACCTATTTACTATATGTCTATTATTTATTGGCGTCTACACGCTCTCTGTTTACTTCAAAGGTTGACTGCTAGAGAGTGCCGTATGGCATTAAGTCCGCCTTTTGTACATTCCTTGTTTTTTTGTGCAATAAAGAATAAATAAATAAATATATATTTTGCCAAAAGGATCCCCTTAAAAGAACGTCGTAACATCATAAATCTGCTAGATATTGCAAAATGGCGTTTATCTGCGACGTGACGTTGAGGAATCGCCGCGCGGAAAATCATTTGGTTCCCCCCATTTGTTTGCGCAGAGAAAATAAATAGACCATAGTTTTTAGACCTTTTCCTTTCCCGAGATTCTTTATTCCTTATTATAACCATGGCCTTCAAGGTCAAACTAAATTTTAGGTAAGAATGAAACAACTTTAAACAGATTTAACTCGCTTTTTTATTTTACAGATTCCGTACCTAATCGTAGCACGACTGAGCTGACGATAGTCTTATGCTACAGTGATAGTTTAGCATAAGGCTATTGTTTTATAGTTTAGGTAGGTAATTCAAAAGGAAGAAATACAAAACACACCAAGATCCATTACGAGCCTGTAAAGCCGCATAGATTATCAAAATACGAGTATCAGCTTAATTAAATTAATATATTCCTTAAAACATATAATTAATTTTGGAATCGCGACGTGCGTTGATTAATGTTAGGCGGGAAGCCTTTCTGATTACCGCATGTCAGGGGAGGGGGGGGATTAACAAGTGAACTGCGAAAACATAACTTGTATGAGCAGATGCTATTAGTCATATAAGTACGTAAATTCACATATCACTTGAAATGAAATGGTAATTATTTACCAGAAAGTTTCATAGGCTTCACCTTATAATCAAATCAAATTATTTATTAGTAGGTAAATAGACCATAACAAGATACTTGTACATGTTATATGAATCTACTAGCGCTTCGGAAAGACCACCCTGAGAAATAACGCCTCGAAAACTCAGTACAAAGTTATTAGTTGTTTAATTTAAATGTACAACAGCTAAAGAAGAATCAGAAATTTATTATTATGTAATGTAATTTAAATCCTTACAACATGACGCACAATGTGTCAAAATATAGGCCTGTACGGCTCACCATTTGACAGATGAAGTTATTGACAGCTACGCTCAGACAGGCAGGGTATAATTATGTAACGGATTTTAAATGAAAAGTATGGAAAGTTCATATACTGCCATTGGTCATCTCTCTCTGACATCACGCCATGTCGTAACGCTGTCTCACTCTGGCATGTTGTTGAAATTAGTTTTGTTAAAGAGATGCCGCGTGGTTGTTAGTTTTTGCCGTTCCAAGTGGTATTCCTGCAGTGATCCATCAAAAAGTTCCCCCTATTATACACCTCTGCGGGACCTACTAGGAGAATTCACCCTTGGATCATTCTAGAATATGACTATTGGTAGATTTTCGTTAAGTTAGTCTGTTACGACGACTGTAGGTTAAGTTACCGAAACGTCGGTGTATAATCAATATATTATGCAAGTTAATTATTTTCTAATTTTCAACAATCTTTCTATGCTTTATTACCAAATTTCTCTTTAAGATAATCACTATTTTACGAAACAGACCTTGGGGGCTAGACAAGTGCCCAACGTTCAACGTTAACGTTAAACGTTAGCACCAAAATGTATGGGTTTTGACATTTGTGACGTACGTGACAGTCGTTCGCGGATGTCAAATCCCATACATTTTGGTCCTAACGTTTAACGTTAACGTTGAACGTTGGGCACTTGTCTAGGGCCCCTTGGATTAATATATGGAAAATGATGACTTATTTTTTTGTTAATCAAACCAAAAAATGATAACGATAAAGTCCGTGGAGGTTCGTGACGTCATTACTCGTTAAAAATTACAGACTGATACTACGCTTCAAAACATTAACGTGTTTATCTTTACGTTTCGGAAACTTTACAGTTTATTCTTAGCACGACTAAGCTGACGATAGACAAAATTATACCGTGGTATTTTATTTTCATTCCAAATTGTAAGAATAAGTATCTTAAGTTTGGTGAGTGAGCGTGGTAGCGGCCTCTACCGTAGTACTCATTATTCGCTATGAAATGAGCACCGGCGGTGGAAGCAGCTCTTTCACGAATACTTAATTAAATATGAATAAATTTGTATCTTTAACATCGTTGCACATTCGGCGTAGTCTGCACTCAAAGTTTTAGAGCCTAATAATTTCTGATGCCTTCGCGGTTATTACCTATACATTGGAATGAAACAACTTTAAACCGATTCAACTCGCGTATTTTATCTTATTGGCTAACATTTCGGAGTCTTTACAGATTCCATAATCGTAGCACGACTGAGCTGATAATAGTCTTATGCTAAGAAAAACTATGCTATACTAGCTTTTAGAGGTTTAACAATGAACACACTGGATAGTTAATAATGAAAAATATTCCAGGTTTCAAATTGGACATATGATTTAAAGGTCGTGCACTTTACAGTTCCCATTTTTGTAGTCGACTGTGCTTACGTTAGTTATTAATATATTAAAAACGTCAGCATATAAAATATAATGCTAGAGTTTATTGCTTTATAACTATTTCATCCATTGAAGAAAATGGTTCACCGAAAAAAAAGGCGGCTATATTCGTTCTATTTGATGACTGAGAAATATTAACTATAGCTTTCATCTACTTATAGTCTCGATGTATTTGGGGAATTGAGAAAGCCCTTAACTATCAAAAATACAGCAATAACCTTTTAAAACCAGCCTTAACATATTAAAGTTTGAATTTTAAGGAGTCGTTCGAAAGTTAGTTAATATTTATGTTAATTTTCACGTTCTCGTATATTCAGTGAGCGAGAAATTTAGCTATTTATTATTAAAATTGTTTTAATATAAGAACGTTGACCTAGCATTCTAATCGAGTTACTATTTGAATACAGACGAACAGTCAAATAAAGTTTCAAAAACAAATTTATAGTTTGTTGTGGATGTGTGTGTGCACGCACGCATTGTGTGTGTGTATGCGTGAGTGAGAAAGAGGGAAAGAATAAGAGAGTCTGTGTGTGCGGTGTGTGTATTTCTGTGTGTGTTTGTGTATATTTGTGTTTATCAGCTATGTAATATTTTAATTCAATATCCCCGCATTTATTGTGTACTAGCGGTCCCGGCAGACGTCGTCCTGCCCGGCAATCGATTTGACAGTTGTCATTGTTGCGTTTTGTTAAAAGTACTATTTTTAACAAAAGAGTTTAATCTTTTTTTCTTTTTTTTTTTACTGGAACGTGATAAAAAGTATCCTATGTCCTTTTCCTGGCTCTAAGCTACCACCCCGCTAATTTTCAGCCAAATCAGTTCAGCCGTTCTTGAGTTATAAACGGGGTAACTAACACAACTTTCTTTTATATATATAGATTTATTAAACTTAAGATCTTCCATAATCTTATATCAAACATAAACCTCACTTTATTTCCAGCATGCGTCAATTCTGACACAGAATTAACTACCGTAAGTTAAGGCTGAGCACAATGGCGATGGTTTGCAGTGCATTGTGGTGCACCGTGCTGCAGCGTGTAAATTGCACTCCATTATCTGGAACGGGTTAGTATATCATATGCGTGCTTGTGGGGCGAAGCTGGTTAGAGCACAATAGACTGAAGGTTTATGTTAGATGCTGGTGAAAAGAATTCTCTGGAAGGTTCTCGAAACGTCACACGCACAACGCGTGTCTCTTAGAAATTGGCAAAATAAAACACACGCGTGTTTCTCAGGGTTCCAATAATCAGAGTCTCTTTTTAGAAAATTTTAGCTCAATCGGTTAAAGACTTCGATATACTTCAAAATTGATTTACAATATTTCACCCGCACATACTATAATATACTTATATTGTAAGTTAAATAAAAACTTGTATTAAGTAATGATAATTGCTACTTGTAGTTTATTTTGACTACGAAATTAAAAAAAGAAAATATTATTGAAGTATAATATAATATGATTATATTATGTGTTTATGAATATGTTTTTTAAAAATAATTATTTGAAGAGAATTAAGAGAGTGGCGTATTTTTGTACGTTTTAAACAGTAGGTAACTTTAGATTACAAAAATGTTCCGTAATAATTATAATATACCTACATAATTACTACAACGAGATTTTCCATTAGTTTCTCCATAAAAACATATTTAAAAACACGGCTTTTCCAAAACGGCAATCCAGAGGGCGGATACAGTATTGCATAACATCGTCCACTTATGAAATAACGCAAGAAAAAAAACGACACGACGTTGCGAAAACAGACCGGTACAAATTGGCTGACACTTGAAAAAATAAACTTGCATAAATGAAGGCTTTAAATTTCCGCGCAGCGTCTCCGCGGAAGCCTTCTATTTTCACCTTACATCGCGGCGCAAGTGACAAGCGAGTGAAACCAAAACACAACACTAGTGTAATAATTTCTAGACTTAAACTACAATATATTATTAATTCGCTAAATAGTACACTTATTAAGGTTTGAATACCCATGGGCGTAGCGAGGTACGGGCAGGGGTAGCAGCTGACCCCCCTAGAAGAAACCTGTAGGTTTTGATTCCCTCGCGAGTGTCGATAATTATCTTAGATATATTCTTAGTTATTATACGCCTGCACTGCACTGCACTTTATTATGAGAATAATATAAATAACTGTAAAATGAAGAGTTTTTTAACGCAGCTTGATTTTTAAATTCTGACCATAATTGTAAATATATATAATACATAAAGTTATGCTTAAAAACTAAAAGCAAATCCAGGCATTCTCGAAATTGTACGAATCCCTACTATCCCTACTATCCCTACTAATATTATAAATGCGAAAGTAACTCTGTCTGTCTGTCTGTCTGTTACGCTTTCACGCTAAAACTACTGGACCGATTTAAATGAAATTTGGTACAAAGAAAGTCTGGAGCTTGAGAAAGGACATAGGCTACTTTTTAACCGACTGCAAAAAAGGAGGAGTTCCACGCGGACGAAGTCGCGGGCAGAAGCTAGTTATATTATAATTATAGATCTATTGCAATTTCTAAGATGACCGCATTATGTCTTCCTGCTTACACCAAACCCGACAAGTCGAGCACGGCGTGCTCACGCTCTCAAGGGCCGCAGCAAACCCTGCAACTAGGGCCCTTAAAAATGTGGTAATTAAGAGTTATTTTCGCTTGGCGAGTTCCAGCCTCCGCGCAACGGATTCCTACTTCTTTGACTGTCCTCCGTTGAATTAAATCGAATATTAAAATGAAAGTTCCAGGAATTGTTTCTGCAAGTTTCTGCTTTAACTAATTTGGATTTATGAGTCCCTGAAGCGGTGTTCTCTGGTGCACTTTCGGTGTTATTACATTTGAAATTATAATAACACAGCTGTTTGACGAAACGAAAAACAAAAGCGTGGTAGCAAATATGTGGGTTAAATTAGCTACAGTTAGTTGTTTTACTGAAATATAAATGACTAGCGGCCCCGGCAGACGTCGTCCTGCCCGTCCGATTGTTTCGTCAAAGATCTGTCAAAGTCTTCTAACTGTCACTTCTTCATAAGGCTTCATATTTTCCCCGTTTTTTACACATTTCCCACTGATTCTTCGCTCCTTTTGGTCGCAGCGTGATGTTATATAGCCTAAAGCCTTTCTCGACAAATGGTCTATCCAACAAAAAAGGAATTTTTGAATTCGAACCAGTAGTTCCTGAGATTAGCGCGTTCAAACAAACAAATTCTTCAGCTTTATAATATAAGTATAGATTACTAGTGTACCTACCTATAATTAATTTAAATAAATATAATTTTAATTAATTGTAAGATTACAATATCTTTATTACGAATTAAGTTATTTTGAATCAACATTACAATTATTATCTGAAAATTTGGCTTAAATGTCAATGTTAAAATATTGAAACATAAATATTTCTCTTTAGTAACAAGTGTTTTTGAAAAGAAGCCGAGGTTGACAGAAATGTAATCTGATGCTTTTTTATTTTACTGGCCGAGGTCAGTATACTATTTTTCTGTTCGACGAAGCCACAAAGCGGCAATTTCAATTAGCGAAGCGGCCACAAAGTTGGCGCTTTCTGGCCGGAGGTCGGAAAAAATAATTTTGGAGCATTATGCAAGATATAATAATATTTAGTTGAATACGACTTTTAACGGGTAGGCGACAACTATTGATCGGAATATCAGTGCATGAGATTTAGATACATTTTGATTTTATTAAGTTATAAATATAAGTGAAGAATTCTCATTATTACCTATGTGTGTAGACATCGTTCTCAGTCGCCGTGTGCGTGTGTCAGTATGTCACCCCCGTGGGAAATCACTCAAAGCTGTAGGTGAGAGGTGAGAAGAGAACCTATTTCTCAACTCGGACAGTTGTGACGTTTTGGCACCTATTTGATGAAATAACCTACCTAGTTACAAAAAGCGTTTTTGTGATAATAACCTGCTAACCTGTGTACCTGTTAACTTTGTAGGTACCTGCTAACCTAGTATTAGACAATCCAAAAACTTTGAAGAGGAAATCGTATTGACGTAAAATTGTTAGTAGTAGGGTTTTGAAATAAGCTAGTTAAGCATTGGAATGAAACAACTATTAACGGATTTAACTCGCGTATTTTTATTTTATTTTATTTGCTGACGTTTCGGATTCTTTACAGTTTCCATAATCGTAGCATGACTGAGCTGACAAAGGTCTAACGCTAAAGTAAAGTAGCTTTAGCGTTAGACCTTTGTCAGCTCAGTCATGCTACGATTATGGAAACTGTAAAGAATCCGAAACGTCAGCAAATAAAATAAAATAAAAATACGCGAGTTAAATCCGTTAATAGTTGTTTCATTCCAATGTGTAATAACCGCGAAGGCATCAGAAATTATTAAGCTAGTTAAGGATTAAAATTTCCTATTTATAGGCTTATACACTATGAATTGTGATCTCGGGTTAAAACAGGACCGATGTTAAGTGTTAATTTACTAAAAGTCATACAGTTCCGCTCAGTAGTTTTTCCGTGAAAACAACTTTATAAACTTTCATAATCATAATAATACTAGCAGTTCGCCCCGGCTTCGCACGGATCCCTAATTTTTTTAAAAATATTCTATAGCCTATGTTACTCAGGGTGAACGTAACTTTCCAACAGTGAAAGAATTATTAAATTCGGTCCAGTAGTTTTTGAGCCTATTCATTACAAACATACAAAAATAGGTACAAATCTTTCCTCTTTATAATATTAGTATAGATAGATTATTCAAGATACAATAACTTATGTTCCAAGACTTACTTGTCATGTATGTCAAAATATAACGACATTTTAACTCGAATAATCAGCGTAAGATATAAAATCTATTTTATGCAGATAAAGTGTAGTTTATACAAGATTTTACGACGTATTTCATTTTTTATAGTCGTTCGCCGCATCCTCCGTTATCGCGCCTGCAGCGGGTTCGGTCCGGGCGAGTCACTGGTGCGTTTCACTAACTATATTATTATTATTATTAGCGGCCCGCCCCGGCTTCGCCCGGATCCCTTTTCTTTATAGCCTATGTCACACGGGAACGGTGTAGCTTTAAAAGAGGGAAAAAATACTCCAAATCGGTTCACTCGTTTGTTTGTTCAAACAAACAAACAAACTTTTCCTCTTAATTGTATTAGTGTCTCTAGTAGATAAAAGACAGCGTAAAACACAGACGGTATCTTTTTTTTAAAACATCGTCATGTATCTATATCGTTGTAAGCATGTGGACAATATAAAAAAAACTTCTAGTTTTTTATTGGAATGAAACAACTATTAACGGAATTAACTCGCGTATTTTTATTTTATTTTATTTGCTAAATTCGTTAATAGTTGTATCATTCCAATGTGTAATAACCGCGAAGGCATCAGAAATTATTCTAGTTTTTCTTTCTATATGATCAATAAGGAACCTAGTTTGTGTTTTTTTGTTCCGCTACAGAACTGACGAAATTTCCAATGTTTTTTAGGTCAGTTCGGTTCGGTACCTGAATGCTAACGACATCTATGGCAATGCTAAACAAACCAAATATTAGAAAGGTTGTGTGCCAGCGACTGGCGCGAGTAACTAAACGCAGTTGAATAGTCGAACACGGAATTTTATTATTGTGCCGCGACCCGCAAATTCTATGGTATTATGGCCACGATATATTTTTTTATGGTTCCGACTGAAGGTGGTTAACGATAAAGTGTACAGGCGTTAAGTGAATTATGGCCGATTCGAGATACTGTTGAATTTTACTCTTTGTGAATTAATTTTATTGTTCGTTTATGGACTTTTTGTGGGCGGTTTTGAATTTTCATTAATTACGCTTGAAATTGGCACTGGAGAAACATTTGCTTGAATTTAAATTGCTCTAACTTGGGTTTTACTTTGCTGGCAGCGGGTACAGCTCGCTAATTGAAATAAAACAAGAATGTAGAATATTAGATTACCTAGGTAATACTACCTAAAGATCTTACTTATATTATTTATGATTAAAAATATACTAGGTGTTATCATCAGACCACCAGTAAAAGGTCCTATGAAGAAATTATATATTATTATTATCATTTAAGTAAGTGTTAATTTTTTAAAGCAACGCTATTGTAATATATAATAACTAGCGGTCCCGGCAGACTTCGTCCCGCCCGGCAAAGAAGCGCTAATCGATTTGACAGTTGTCATTGTTGCGTTTTGTTATACTATTTTTAGTGGTGTTTAAGTACAAAGGAACTCGTGTGATCTGAATGATTGGCATCATCATCCTCGACTGCGTATCATTTACCCTGACCACGCACATTGTCACAACTTACATGAATTTGTAAATCGAGTGCAGATCATTATTTCCAATTTGGCAGTAGTTGCATATTAAAGTTTAAATTGAGCGTGCGCTGCAGTATAAGTCTGCATTAGGGGTCCCGCGGGAGCGGCGGGAACCATGGACTGAGAACAGCAAGTGCACGTAGGGCTGTGAAATTTTATGTCAAAGTAAGAATTTTTGCCTGTGTTTATAGTTATTAATGATTCCTTCGCCAAAAATAGCAAGTATTGGAATGAAACAACTATTAACGGATTTAACTCGCGAATTTTATTTTATTTTATTTGCTGACGTTTCGGATTTTTTACAGTTTCCATAATCGTAACACGACTGAGCTGACAATAGTCTAACGCTAAAGTGATTTATACAGTTATGCAAACTACCTTATATCTAAATTACAAATTTTGAAAAAAAAAATACGCGAGTTAAATCCGTTAATAGTTGTTTCATTCCAATGTGTAATAACCGCGAAGGCATCAGAAATTATTAAGTACTAAGTTTGTTTTAAAAGTGTGGAACGTTAAAATATGAAGGATCTTAGATACATATTTTTTCAAAATATATTTTTCAAAAAACGTGTCAAATAATTTTTGGTCATCCGATTAACGGACTAAATAAAATTCGTGTTGTTTACCATCTCTTCGTCTCTGTTGTAAAATTACATTTTCAAGTTAATTTTTTGTTACTATTTCCCTGACAGACCTAATAATAGGTAGGTTACTCACAATTCAAAGTACATAATAAGATCTTAATGAAAAAGATTATGTCCATCATATGCAGTACGTATACACTTACCTACCCCCTTTATACCCTTTTCCAATATTATTAATAACCTTTTTCCAACACGATCCGAGACTTATTCAGTGAAGTTAGAGTTGTAGTGATCTGTCTTTTATGCCATGAAGATGTTTGTGTATGGGCCGTTTTGGCGCCTCTCGTCACTTGTTTATTCTTCTTAGTTATTTATGCGTTTAATTATGGCGCTTCTTGTAAAATTATTAAATATTAATAAGCGTTGTTTTAAAATTATAAAGAACTAGCTTCTGCCCGCGACTTCGCCCGCGTGGAACTCCTCCTTTTTGCAGTCGGTTAAAAAGTAGCCCATGTCGTTTCTCAGGCTCCAGACTTACTTTGTACCAAATTTCATTTAAATCGGT
This sequence comes from Polylopha cassiicola, assembly GCA_038024825.1. Taxonomy (NCBI): domain Eukaryota; kingdom Metazoa; phylum Arthropoda; class Insecta; order Lepidoptera; family Tortricidae; genus Polylopha; species Polylopha cassiicola. The sequence continues at coordinate 12,653,839 of CP149052.1, read as the reverse complement.
CCAGTAGTTTTAGCGTGAAAGAGTAACAGACAGACAGAGAGACAGAGTTACTTTCGCATTTATAATATTAGTAGGGATTATTAATTTACATAAATAATACTACCTCTACTTTTATCTGTATCATTTTTAACCTCGTGTATGATACCTACTGTATCGCAGTCCCAAAACTCGTGTAGTTATAAAGATGATACCACTATCGGCATGATACAAAGTACTACTGCAGCGTGTGCATAATTCAAGGAGCTGCATACGGTGCATACCGCTCGTGAGTTATCGCCTTATCCTATACTACATTGTATCTTTTGGGTGCCTTTGTATCTTGTAGCGTAGATATCATCCCTACTAATATTATAAATGCGAAAGTAACTCTGTCTGTCTGTCTGTTACGCTTTCACGCTAAAACTACAGGACCGATTTAAATGAAATTTGGTACAAAGAAAGTCTGGAGCCTGAGAAAGGACATAGGCTATTTTTTAACCGACTGCAAAAAAATGAGGAGTTCTACGCGGACAAAGTCGCGGGCAGAAGCTAGTAATCTATATATAACTTGTCTGACTGACGGATAAATGCTAAGCTTAAACTAGGTACAAAAGGGGGGTTAATTTTGTATGAGATAACTTGTTTCCTAGGTCGAAACTATTTTTTTTAAATATTTTTTTAACATAATTGATGGTAGATGTGTTTCGTATTTGATTGACAGTGATTTTCGAAGTTGATATCGACCTTCCATAGTGCTTTTTATTTAAATTATATTTGAAAGCTCAATCTGATTTTATTCCACTCCGTGGGTAAAATTTAGTACTTATCTAATAAACTGGTGATGTGTTTGTAGTCGCATTATAAATACTGATTTTGCTTGTGGGGTGCTGATATTACCGTTTTTAAAAAACATTGTTTACTTAATAATTTCTGATGCCTTCGCGGTTATTACACATTGGAATGAAACAACTATTAACGGATTTAACTCGCGTGTTTCGGATTCTTTACAGTTTCCATAATCGTAGCACGACTGAGCTGACAATAGTCTAACGCTAAAGTGATTTATACAGTTATGCAAACTACCTTATATTTAAATTACAAATTTTGAAAAACTACCCTATTCTCAATTATGAAATACTAAAGTTACATTTCACGCAAAAAAATTTACTATTATACAGTACAATTAAAACCTAATAGGGGGCGTTACTTGCGCTTCGGAAAGACCATCATTACTGAGAAGAAACGCCGCAAGAAACTCAGTAGAAAGTCACTTTTTTAGGACACTTATATAGGTATTTACAATGAAAAAATATTGTGACATTAAAAAATTTAAATCCCTACTAATATTATAAATGCGTTAGTAACTCTGTCTGTCTGTCTGTCTGTCTGTCTGTCTGTCTGTCTGTCTGTTGCTCTTTCACGCCTAAACGGCTGAACGGATTTTGATGAAATTTGGTACAAAGAAAGTCTGGAGCCTGAGAAAGGACATAGGCTATATTATATTCCGAAATTCTATCCCTAAGGGGTTAAAAATGGGGTGCAAAGTTTGTATGCAACAACGTGATTCCTTGGTCCGATCTATTTCAAATTTTACATAAACATTCTTTAACAGAATTGATGGAGTACGTGTTCCGTATTTTATTGAAATTCACCCCCTAATGGGGTTAAAAGGGAGATTTTCTTCCAAATTGATATGAATACTACTTAGTGCTTTTGATTTTGACACACATTTAAAAAGTATAATGTAGGTATGCATAGCAACGGTTGCTAATGTCATTCCTGACATTAAATAAATACCCAAACTGTTACGTGTATGATTTCTTCAGTGATAACGAAAATGGCATTATTATGTAATATCCCGTGGATGGTGTGATCGGGACCATTTAATACTGTTCCTGGGTAAGCAGACCCTGTTTAACTTGCGAGGGGAAACTGGTGTCATTACGTAGAGAAATAGAAGTGTTCTTCGCGACCAAAGCTGACATAATAAAAAAGCCGTGATAACAGAGGTGACGGAATGGGACGAGACGGAGGTGAAGCAAGCTCGCGCGAGCTCCTGTGAAAATGACCCTGAACATATCCTCAAGACCGAGTAAGCTTATAAGGAGTATGCTTTGCGAGAATGCGTATCTGCGTGGATGTGGAACTGGATATTTTGCTACTGGATACTGGTATCTCATTGCAGGCAATGAGGCAAACTGGGAAATGTTTTATTTCATAACACCACTTTTATTGTATTTAAACGGTATGAGGTTTTATTTTGGATTGATTTGTAAAATTGTTTTGTTAGATCTTTGTAATAAGTGTGGTAATCAATCCTTAAATAAATAGCCAGCTAACCTCACGTGTATGATTTCTTTAGAAACTTTGTCCGATTTAAATACAAAATGTTGAACTCAGTGGTAGTTGTATAAATTATGCAATTTCGAAAGTAAGGTAGGTACTTATGTACTTAGTTTGCATATTGTACATGTTAAACTATTGTTAGCTCCATTTATTACGAATATAAGGGAAGTGTTAGGCAGCGGCCGGCAAAGCGTCAGTTCCGGTACTTTTAATAAAAGTATATTTACGACATAACGTTAACAAACTAGGTTTTGTCAGTATACTGATGAATTGAACTGCGACCCTACAGCGCGAAGGCCGAGCGAGCGAAGCGAGCGTGCCGCAGCAGTGGCAAATGAAAGTCTCCTTTAGGTACGTCGACGAGCGAAACGAGGAGGAGTGTTAGGTAGAACCGTGATCATCCAGCACGCGATCCAAGCGAGCGAAGCGAGCATGCTGCGGCAGCGGCCGGCGAAGCGTCAGAATCGGTACTTTTAATGAAAGTATATTTACGACATAACGTTAACCAACCAGGTTTTGTCAGTATACTTATTAATTGAACTGCGACCCTACAGCGAGAAAGCCGAGCGAGCGAAGCGAGCGTGCCCCGACAGCGGCAAATGACAGTCTCCTTTAGGTACGATGACGAGCGAAGCGAGGAGGAGTGTTAGGTAGAACTGAGACCGTCCAGCTTGCGATCCAAGCGAGCGAAGCGAGCATGCCGCAACAGCGGCTGGCGACGCGTCAGAATCAGTACTTTTAATGAAAGTATATTTACGACATAACGTTAACAAACCAGGTTTTGTCAGTATACTAATTAATTGAACTGCGACCTTACAGCGCGAAAGCCGAGCGAGCGAAGCGAGCGTGCCGCGGCAGCGGTAAATAAAAGTCTCCTTTAGGTACGACGACGAGTGAAGCGAGGAGGAGTGTTCGGTAGAACTGAGACCGTCCAGCTTGCGATCCAAGCGAGCGAAGCGAGCATGCCGCAACAGCGGCTGGCTAAGCGTCAGAATCAGTACTTTTAATGAAAGTATATTTACGACATAACGTTAACAAACCAGGTTTTGTCAGTATACTAATTAATTGAACTGCGACCGTACAGCGCGAAATCCGAGCGAGCGAAGCGAGCTTGCCGCGGCAGCGGCCGGCGAAGCGCCAAAACCGAATAGGATTAGGATAAATAACCAATATGGCAAGTGGGAAATACGTTAAGGAAATAAAACATTATGTGGAAAAAAAATCATCCATACGATGTTAGGAAAACAAAAGATAGGTCATAAGAGTGTTAGGTAGTTAATAATCATTATGACATAAAACGTTAGGGAATGCAATAATAGGTTAAAAAACGTTAGGGATTCAGATATAGATCCGTATTCTAATGAAGTTCGCCCCATAACGGGGTTAAAAATTACGCGGACGAAGTCGCGGGCAAAAGCTAGTTATACATAATTAAAAGCAAAAATTAATTAAAAAAACAAGTTACTATTATACTAGACATTGGATAAATATACAGAGGTCTCTGACCTCAGCCGTCAATATGGCCTTATAATAAATGAACAAAATCATAAATTGTAAACTTTAAATTTGAAGTAAGCAGACGGAAAACTTTGTCGGTAGCAGCCTCATTTCCAGTTAAATTTTATTCATCGATTGACGTCGTATAATCGATTCTCTTGCTCAATTCTCGCTTTATTATCCTGACATTTACAGTTCCGTCATGAATACGAAATAAGTTCGGTTCAATTTGTTGTTGTAATAAAAGAAACTTTGTCCATTGACCTTAATGTTTAATGAAGAAAATGTTATAAAAATACTAGCTGACCTAGCGAATATTGTACCGCGTATTTTAAGATTTTTTATTAAAAAAAAGTTGATGATAGCTAGGAGTAAAATTAGCGTTAGGTATATGTTTTAAAATAAAATTACTATAACGGTTTAACTCGTGTATTTTATTTCGTTTGCTGGCGCTTACGTATACGTCATTTTCGAATATGGGAGCCGTAAAGTTTTCGAAACTGCAGTAAATATAAATTAAGATACGCGAGTTAAATCTGTTATACCTACCTAGTTGTTTCATTCTAATGTGTAGGTAGGTACCTATTTACCGCGAAGGCATCAGAAATTGTTATATTATTTTGTATTTTTCATTGCTATATATTACTACCAAATGACTAATAATATGAGTCTAAGGGAATAAACAGTTATAAAATCTAAATGACTGCTTGCTCCCGAATAGCGGCTCTGGTTTTTTTCCTACGCACGGCGCGTGTTTTGCCATAAAGATGCCAATTTGCGACTTCAGCTGACGAGGCGCGCGGTCGTGTAATGTGGTGAGTTGTAATTTTGTGTGTTAATCTATATAATAACGATCCGCCCCGGCTTCACACGGGTGCTATAAAACTTCCTCTTGAATCACTCTATATATTAAAAAAAACAGCTTTAAAAATTTAAGCATATGTAAGGAGGGACAGACAGCTATAGCGATTTTGTTTTATACTATTTAGTATAAGTTATGTAGTACTTTAGCGTTAGACTATTGTCAGCTCAGTTGTGCTACGATTATGGAAACTGTAAAGAATCCGAAACATCAGCAAAAAAAATAAAAATACGCGAGTTAAGTCCGTTAACAGTTGTTTCATTCCAAAGTTATGTCTTTATAACTACATATTTTTTATAGATAATCTTATCTATATACCTAAAAGAAAGTTGTAACACTATGTAACTTAAGAACGGATGTGCCGACTTGGCTGAAATCTGGTGGGGTAGCTTAGAACTAGGAAACGAACATAGGATCTAAAAATACTTTACAGCTTGTAGTGCTACGAATATGAAAACTGTAATTTTTTTTAAACGTCTGAAAGTACAATAAAATAAGCGAGTTAAAAATTAATGTGTGATAACCGTGAAGGCGCCAGAAGTACTTAAATTTAAACAGTCTAAAAAAGTAACGTGAACGCATACGAAACACCTTGTAATATCAAAACCGTTACAAAAAACACTATTAAAATCCACGCTCTAAACCTAAAATAAATTCACAAAATTATTTGCGTGAAAATTTCATTTTCATTGGCGGTAATATTTCACCGAGCCGGTCAACGGGCCTGAAAAATAATTGTGTGATCTTTTTTGGCCAAGTTCTATTAAGTAGCGAGGTCGTAAATCAGAAGTTCACAAAAGTGGAGAACGCGGGCAAAGTTCGTGAGACGTTATTTACTTAGATAACGGTTTAATTGGAAAACTGGACAAAGAGATGACGTCATGCGTGACGTGACTGATGTTGGAGATAAGCTGTAATGTTATAATTTGGTTTTATAATGGGTTTACACACGTCATGTCAGTGATAGTGCGTTGCGCATTTTTTTGCGAAATGTTTGTGGGCAGCTGCTGCTGGTAAGAAACTTATTGTACATGCACTATCTGCTAAATGTATTTTTGTTATATTTACTAATAATATTGTGATTTATCTTTATTACTTAATTTAATCTTGCAATTTATTTTTCATAAATATGTATATTACTTAACCTACTTCTATTCTTCATGACTTTCTTCTAATATATAAAATTCTCGTATCGCGGTGTTTGTTGCCAAACTCCTATGAAACTATTTTGCATATCCTTAAATGTCAAGAGAGGTCTACTCCAAAGGTTTTTTTTAATATTTTGGACCAAATTTTTATATTTTTATTTTTTGATAATTCAGCATTCTATGTTCCACCCAATTTTCATCCTTATACTATCAATCCCTATATTATGGCGGTATAAAGTTCGCCGGGTCAGCTAATTACTCGTAAATTAAAAAAAGTTTTGTAACAACATTAAATAATCCACGTTAAGTAAATAAACCTTCCACGAGACTAAGTAAATAAAAACACCTGTTCAAGTAGCCTGTACAAGCCTTATATCACTATTAAACTAGCTAAAATTAGCCAAATGTTGTCAATGTATATAAAATGTAATAAACGGCCATATGTCCGCGCTGCATCTATAATGGCCGCGCCACCTGCGCCCGCGCCGCGTTTTACGACACGCCCGTGCACCGCATTGTAACTAACTAGCCAAGCTTGCACAATTGCATTGATTGCGTTTCGAACTGTGACGCTGCGTTTTGTATTTGTAAATGTTGTTTTGCATATAAGGATAAATGTTTTTTTTTTGTTTTGGAGCCTATTCAATTCAATTTTTGTTTTTCTGAAATTCTTAATGGGTGTTGGTTTAGGTTTTTGTGGATGAGCACTCATATTGACTCGTGAGAAAGTCATATAATAATGAGGAATATGCTAGCGACCTCAATTGAAAATGAATTCCAACTTGATCGTTGCCAATGACATACCTAATCTTCATAACAGCATTTTTTGAAATGAGTTTTTTTACCTAAGCCTATAAATTAGTTATTACCGGATCGCAGTGCCTGAGCTGTGAGGTTTTGCTATTATTATCTTGTGTAAATAACTTATACCTAATGTAAAAAAAGAGTAATGGATTTTGTACACATTTTGAGAGAACAAAATAATAGCAATGATAATTATGCCTTGATGACATCTTACTAATTATACCAGAAGACCGAAGAAAGTCAGACAACTGCAAAATGATAACCATAGGTATATATATATATTTAATGCAAGCGTCCACGTCCTATTTATAACTCCGTATGTTTCCCTCATAACTGCCAATAACACGCGCTCAATTGTTGCTCAATACAAAACTCGTGTTTTAACCAATTCCCGGCTGTTTAGAATCATATCGCGTCGCCGGCCGACAATTTATCGCTTCGAAATTGTATCAAAACGAAAACGATAAACGGTAATTTTATTTCTATTGCTGCAATAACGGTGGAATGCACTGTAATGGCTCTTAGATGCGTTTAGGTATAAAATATATAAAAAAAAACAATGGATTCGGGCATATACCTTGAATATCGTATTCAGTATTAAATTAAAACAAAAAAAAAACATAATATTGGAACTTGCGTACTAGTTCACTAAATATAAAATACTAGCTGTTCGTCCGGGCTTCGCACGGATCCCTTTTTTTTGTTGCCTATGTCACTGGGGAATAGTGTAGCTTCCCAACAGTGAAAGAATTTTTCAAAACGGTCCACTAGTTTTGGAGCCTATTCAATTCAAACAAAAAACAAACCTTTCCTTTTTTATATTAGTATAGATAAATAATTAGGTATATACAATATATATAAAATGCGTACATTTGTATTAACTTAAAATACGCCCTCAAAATAAACCGTCGAGAAGATTCCGTGACAGCATACATTATTCTCGCACTCAAAAAGGCTTTCAAGGTACAATTAAAGCGACCGCAGCGAATTCTGATCTTAGAAGCAACACGGAGCACCGTTAATTATGCACGGCGGTTACCGGACTCCGGCGCTATACGGGTCAACCGAGACAGACATAAGCGCTAAAAACTTAGAATTCGGGAATAAGGGCATAAGCGGTGAGTCACGGACAGGGGGGGACAGCTGCCCTCTTTAGAAGAATCCTGAAGGTTTTGATACCCTTGCGAGTGTCGATAATTACCTTATATGTATTCTTAGTGTGTATACACCTGCCCCCTTGGTCATAGGCCTACCTATATGTAGTGGGGTAGGGAAGGCACACGTTTTAAAAACTTAGAATTCGGGAATAAGGGGATAAGCGGTTCATGGACCTACATAGATGTAGTGGAATAGGGTAGAAACACATGCTAAAAACTTAGAATTCGGGAATAGGGGAATAACTGGAGGCCTACCTAGATGTAGTGGAATAGGGTAGAAAGAGATGTTAAGAACTTAGAATTCAGGAATAAGGGAACAAGCGGCTCATAGGCCTACCTAGATGTAGTGGAATAGAGTAGAAACACACATGCCAAAAACTTAAAATTCGGGAACAAGGGAATAAGTTCAGTCCTGCTCCGATTACGGAAACTATAAAGAATCCGAAACGTCAGCAAATAAAATAAAATACGCGAGTTAAATCCGTTGATAGTTGTTTCATTCCAAAAGTAGGATAAGTTTACAACTCGAGAATGGCCGGAGATTTTTATATAGACCACGGTACTAGCGGTCCTGGCAGACGTCGTCCTGCCCGTCCGATTGTCTCGTCAAAGATCTGTCAAAGTCTTCTGTCACTTACCGTCAACCACTTTGTATATGGGGTATAGAAAGATGTTGATTGTACACTTTTTCAAGATGTTTTTAAAAATTTCTCTACTTACAAACCTTCCCTGGACTTCCACGAATAATTCAAGACCAAAATTAACCAAATCGGTTCGTGCGTTCTGGAGTTATAGCGTCAGGGAGGAAAACCCGACTTATTTTTATATAATACTTAGATTAGATTAGATTAGATATATTTTTTACCCGACTACGCAAAAAAGGACGGGAATTGATAAGTGAACATTGAAAGGAAAGAACTATAGCTTAACTCGCTTACCTTTTTTTTTGCTTAATTATTTCACATTAGAATAAAACGACACATAAAACTAAGAATGTTACGATAACTTTACAGCTCCCATATTCATAGCAGACTGAGTTGATAGTCCAGCATAGAAAATATACGCTAGTTAAATCCGTTTGTTTTTTTTTTAACTTTTTCAAACAAACTGTTTCGCACATTTAGCGAACTAGCACAGTAATGGACGTCCAGTAATTGTAGAAAGGGAGGGAGATATGACAAACAACGTGTGCGAGAGAGAAGGAATGTAATCCGCGGAACAATAGGTAATGCAAATGATGCAGTGGTCATTATCATTAGACTGCAACAGGACCGGGTTTGTTGCCTTTCATATGGTTTTCTATACCAAAAACTATTAATTCCTTATTGTATGTGTCAAAGCAAAAGCATTTGGTAATTTCTAAAGTCCACCTAGCAGACCTGAATAAACCTTTCTTCATTATACATATTACTAAGAAATATATATAAATAGACACTAGTGTATACTTGACAAATGCACAATATTATAATGAACTATGCAATGCCAAGTCAGTCAGTCGGCCTAGTCACACAACATTAACTATAATAATAAAGAAATCGCAGTAACCTTAAACCTTACACTTGGCACGACTTTGTCTAGATTTCATTACTTTTTTGAGATAAACAAGCAGCTTCATCGAGACCTGGCTAGTTTTTTACATAATGTTTTTGGTGGGATTTTGTTAAATAATAAATAGTTTGCACACACACATACATACAAGATTAGTAGACGCATGGCGCAATGCAACTTGAGAGTAGAAACCAGAGTCCATTATCTATAACTCGCTTTAAACATAAATATATCATATATCTACTATAAATATATCTACACATAATATATTTATTAAAATTTTATACATAAAATATTAAAACACTGTTGAAAAAAAAATACCTTAACCGCATTCTTTAAATAATCTAATTTTTCAAATTCCTTCACTTCTGACAGTAACTATTACATAACTAGTATCCAGACAGAAGTCTAGCTAAAACCTAAACCAGTTAACAAATTACAGTCAAACAAACTAGCACTTAGCGTACCTAACCGAAGCCTAATGACCTAGTTCCTAGTTAAACCATAGGTTCAGCACAAATTAATATATTACGTTACAAGTTGTCTAGAACAATAATGTTATGTTGTAATTGGATTCGCTACGAAGCTACGAGGAACGTAGAGGGTCTACGGCGTAGCATGAGTTCGTAGCACAAGTTATAGTAGGTATAGATTTTTTTTTTAAAGTTCCATACTTACTGTAACCTTATGCATGCGAGTTAAATCCGTTAATAGTTGTTTCATTCCAATTAATAATAACCGCGAAGAGATAAAAAATATGTTGACTAATATATTTTTATTTAATTTTATTACTAGCGGTTCGCCCCGGCTTTGCTCGGATCCCTATTTTTTTTTTCAAAATCTGTTACTCGTGGATAATGTAGCTTTCGAATGGTGAAAGAATTTTCAAAAACGGTCTAGTAGTTTTTGAGTTTATTCATTACAACCACAAGTTTTCCTCTTTATAATATTAGTATAGATATTTATAGCGTATTTTCATAAAATTTTGTATGTACATTTTATATTGAATTTCTATATATTTGAGTAATTTTACCCGCGTCTTGTTTGTTTGGTTCGTAATTAACGTGGGCTGCCGATATTAGTGCGCTGAATATACATTTTGAATGATATTTCATATGTTACGAGACTTGTAATCACTTCTTACTATATATTATTACTAAAACTATGTTTCTGTTTACTAGATTCTGATCGTACTTCTAAACTATTTTTCCTGCGTGCCTATGATGAATTGTCGAGTCGACATCTTGTCATGTCGATGTCGTCTTATTCTCGGTGATCTGTCTAAAATCGGTAACGTTGTCGACAACGAGAAATCTTGTCATGTCGATGTCGTCTCTTATGTCGACAACGAAACAATTTCGACACGACAAACCTCCTTGTCGACAACGTACTTAATATTATGTCGACAAGATGTCGACTCGACAGTTCATCATAGGCTCGCTGTTTACAACTATTGGAATGAAACAACTATTATCAGATTTAACTCGCGTAAGTATTTTGTTTATTTAAGTTAGATGTAGACTATTGTAAGCTCAGTAGTGCTACGATTATGGAAACTGTAATGAATCCGAAACGGCAAAAAATAAAATAAAATACGCGAGTTAAATCCGTTAACAGTTGTTTCATTCCAATCTGTTACAGTTTTTTTATTACAATCTGTAATAATCGTTCAACTGTAATATATTTTATGTGAGTCTGATTAATAAATAAATAGAAGATTATTACGTTCTTTAATTATTATGTCTGTCTGTCTGTCTGTCTGTTACGTTTTCACGCTAAAACTACTGGACCGATTTAAATGAAATTTGGTACAAAGAAAGTCTGGAGCCTGAGAAAGGACATAGGCTACTTTTTAACCGACTGCAAAAAAGGAGGAGTCCCACGCGGACGAAGTCGCGGGCAGAAGCTAGTACTATATATATTTCTACTTCAAGGTTATGCCAAGTTTATATTGCTAAGTCTCACTAATTATACAAAGCAAACAAGTAAGGCATAATCTACTGGAAACTATTTCGAATAACACTTGCGAATTGCTTACTAATTATGAAGGATTAAACTAGTGCATATATTAATTTTATACTGATCTTTCGAAAACATTGCATATATCATATTAAAAATTTCTGATGCCTTCACGATTATTATACATTTGAATGAAACAACTTTAAACTGATTTAACTCGCGTAGGTATTTTACTTTATTGACTAATGTTTTGGATTCTTTACAGATTCCATAATCGTAGCACGAGTGAGCTGACAACAGTCGCTTTAGCATAAGACTATTGTCAGCTCAGTCGTGCTACGATTATGGAATCTGTAAAGTCTCCCAACCATCAGCTAATTAAATAAAATACGCGAGATAATATTTTTATAGCTTTTTCATTCCAAGTAAGTGTTATTTATTTAGATACTTATGTGCTTGTAGGCTTTTAGGCCACATTATAATTATTTAATTAATTATATTAATATTGGAATAAACTCAAGGTCCCACACCGGATTTTCGATCTGCGACGCCATTCCAACCGATCTAATTGCTATTTCAATGACGAATGTTTGCACACACACACATACGTACACACGTAACACACGTCGACACACCAAGACACACTACCACACTATCACATCACATCTCACTATAACACATATGGCTCATTAATTTTATGTAAGTATTACATTTTATGAATCAATTTTTAAAAAATTACGAAAAGTATAAAAATAAAATAGAATTTGTTATCTTTACCCAGTCGTTGACACCTATTGTTTCATTACAATATTTAATAACCACCAATACATCGCCAATATTTTTTTGTATGACTTATAGATACGTATCATAACTAATATACTTGCTTAAGTAACTATGTCTGTCTCGATTTCACGCTGAAAGTATTGATAGTATAGAGCCTGAGAAAGGACTATAGAAGCCTATAAAAGCCTTCTACTTGCGAAAAAAAAAACAGAATCAAAATCGGTACATGCGTTAGGGAGATATGATGCCAGAGACAGACACATACACACACACAGAGAGAGAGAGAGAGACGCGTCAAACTTATAACACCCCGTCGTTTTTGCGTCGGGGGTTAAAAAGGGTTATATCTTTGGATAATTCACACCAATTATCTAGTCCCATTTTAAGCAAAGCTTTGCTTGTGTTATGGGTACTAGACAACGGATAAATATACATAAATACATATAAGACTTCCAAGACTCAGGTACAGATGCCAGTGCTCATCACATTGACATCTGCCCCTAGCGGGATTCGAACCCGCAACCTCCGGTTTCGTAGTCAGGGCCTCTAACTACTAGACCAACAGGCCGTCAGGTTGTAAGGGCTTAAAAGGGGGATATGTAATAACTAATTCCATGCGAACGGAGTCGCGGGAAAAAGTTAGTTCCAAATATCAACATTTTTTATTATTAAAATAATAGGGCTGAAACGCCCAGGTAACCACCTACTATAATTATTAAGTATGACAAACCCTGAGAATTTGTTCACCTGTTGCGATATCGACTGTACCTATACTTATAACAATATCCAGAGAAAAAGAAACCTTATTTCCGTACAAACAAAATCTATAATGTATTTTAATAAACTCCAAATAAGTCGACACGGCTTACGGTATACTTAGGGCAAAGAATCAATTAATTAAATCAAAACAGGCTTTTACTTGAATTTGAGTAAAGAAAGTCTTTTTAAGTTGATTCGAACAATTTCAAGTAGGTACTCACGAGCAGAAAAGTGTTAAGTTATATTTTATGATAAAGTCTAATAGGTAGCTTATGCACAGTTGAAATAAATAGATGATACCATATTGGAATGAAACAACTATTAACGGATTTAACTCGCGTATTTTTATTTTATTTTATTTGCTGACGTTTCGGATTCTTTACAGTTTCCATAATCGTAGCATGACTGAGCTGACAAAAGTCTAACGCTAAAGTCGTCAAATAAAACGTCAGCAAATAAAATAAAATAAAAATACGCGAGTTAAATCCGTTAATAGTTGTTTCATTCCAATGTGTAATAACCGCGAAGGCATCAGAAATTATTAGATGATACCATTTTTAAGAAAACATTTCAGAATAATTTCTGATGCCTTCGCGGATATTACACATTGGAATAAAACAACTATTAAAAGATTTAAGTCGCGTATTTTATTTTATATTTTATTTGCTGACGTTCCGGATTCCTTACAGTTTAAATAATTGTAGCACGACTGCTACAACATTTCGGTTTGTGTATTATAACATTAGAATAGTAACACAAACCGAAATATTTTGTTAATTCGTTTAAGATTTTAATATAAGCCGCCAACATTTGAATTTGAATTTTATGTGACACATTTTGAAATGTGTCATTATTCCGTTGAAGCGAAATGTTCAGTTATCTTAATCCCTCTTAAAGTAATTAGTGATCCAACTCGAAATAAATCAAGCGAATTTAAATTTTAAATTTGTCTAAACTTGAAATGGACTAACGTCATACTAGAATGAAACAACTATTAACGGATTTAACTCGCGTTTTTTTTATTTTGCTAAAGACTTTAGCGTTAGACTATTGTCAGCTCAGTCGTGCTACGATTATGGAAACTGTAAAGAATCCGAAACGTCAGCTAATAAAATAAAATAAAAATACGCGAGTTAAATCCGTTAATATAGTTGTTTCATTCCAATGTGTAATAACCGCGAAGGCATCAGAAATTATAACGTCATATTATTTTAAATTGTGTCGCTGCTATACTAAAGAAACGCTATGTTATTTATTTTTTTACTATTTATTTAATAAGTATATATCCGGTGTGTAGGAGATAAGTTTGATAACAGGTCACCTGGTACAGTTCCAAATTTTTTTTTGAATTTTAAGATAGGTAATTAATTTTTATTCACTTGTGTAAAAGTTCTATCGCTACACATCTGGTGCTCGGTCACAATGCCATTTAGTAACTACTTAAAAGATTTGCAAAAAATGTTGTATGCAATTTTCTTACCACTTTTCACTTTGGTTGTACTAACCACAAAATCGCTACGAGCGTAAAATCGTTCATCGCTCGTTACCTGTCGCTATTATAATCAATTTAAGACAATTTAAACAAAATTAAACCTTATGCTACTGATTTAAGACCGACGGTGAATGCATAATTACTTTTGCAAAAACAGCTGTTATGTGAAACTTGAGCGTTTGACTTTGGACTTTAACACCATGTAAATACGATTGAGATTTGAAATGTATTGTGCAATGAATGGCATCGTTTAATGAAACAAGTGCAGTTTTAATATTCATTGCAGCTGCAGTGAGATTGCGTTTACCGATTTTTGTTCTTTATTTGTTTTATTTTTATACATTTTTAAATCTGTCTTTTTGATATATTATGTATGTATAAATTTTTAAATTGCATTTTTTTTGTTAAACACACAACTGCTAAGTCTGTAATAATGTATGATACATGAATAAATAGTTTTATTAAATTACTTAATAACAAATCTGTCGGTTAGTTTAAACTGACAGAACCGACGACGCCCGCGGCTGTAGTCGCGTGCGACCGCGGCCGTGGCCGCCGAAATCTTGCGCAGGTTTACGCACCTGTTAGACATAAGTCAACAATGAACATTGTTCATCAAAATATTCAGGGTATTTCCAATAAGGAACTTGAGGTTGACTTATTTTTGAATAATGATGACGTACATGTACTCTGCGTCACTGAGCACTGGCTTAAACATTATGAAATATTATTTAATTTTGATAATCATGTTATTGTAAGTTCATTCTCAAGGAAAAAGCATATTAGAGGGGGATCCTTGATAATAATAAAAAAGAACTTAAAATGTAAAGAACGTCAAGATATTGTAAAATTATCCGTTGAACGCACAATCGAACTTTCCTGCGCCGAGCTCGAGCGTTTTATAATTATTTGCGTGTACAGACCCCCATCGGCAGACTATAGCTTATTTGAGTCCATCATGGAGGACGCACTTAATAAAGTTTTTAACAGCCCAAAATCTATAATTGTTTGTGGCGATTTTAATGTCAATTTGTTAGATAATTCAAATATGGCAATGAGTTTACTACATTTATTAAAATCGTTTAATTTAGTTAATTTATTTATCGAACCAACGCGAATCACTGCCACGTCTGCTACTTGCATTGATAACATTTTCTGTAGCTGTGAACCGGTTCATAAAAGCGTTATTAACAGATTAAGTTCAGACCACTGCGGTCAATTAGCTTCTTTCCCTGATAAGGAAGAAAATCCGTCCGTAGAAATTTTATACAGACCTATTACTAAGAATAGATTAGAAATGTTTAGCAATTGGGTTAAAACTAATCTAGAATCTCTAGGACTCCCGTCGGGGAACCCGAATGAGAATTATTCATCTTTTTTCGAGTGTATTAAAAATTCTTTTAATGCTTGTTTCAAGTTAAAGAAAATCAAAGGTAAAGATAAAACGAAATTTTGTGACTGGGCTACGCCTGGAATCTATAAATGTAGAAATAAATTATACGAATTGTATGCATTGAGGACAGTTAATCAAAAATTTGAATTCTTAGAGTATGTACGTAATTACAGTAAAATATTTAAAAAAATATGCACAGCGGCAAAATCACAATATTTGACTCGTAAATTAAAAAACTCGGACAATAAAATTAAGACTGTTTGGAAAATAATAAACGGTGAGACAGGTAAAACTAAATCACAAGACCCTGATTTCAACCTTTTAGTAGGGAATAATTTCATTAATTCGGATTTTCAAGTTGCAGAAGAATTCGAACGCTTTTTTACCAATATTCCCCTCGTAACCACTAGTACATTGAATTCTTCATCGGCTACAGCGGAGGCACTCCTCAAGTCTAACGTACCTGAGTGCACGGAAAATTTTCGGTTCAACTACATCAGCCCCCACACCGTCGTCAAGACGTTCAGGACTTTAAATATGAAAAAAACTGAAGACCTTTGGGGTATATCCGTGAGAGTGTTACATTCTATTATAGATTCTATTGCGCCATACCTAGCTACATTATTTAACAACTGTGTCGACGCAGGAGTGTTCCCTGACTTAATGAAACACAGTAAAATAATTCCTTTATTCAAAACCGGAAAAAAAACAGACCCTACGAACTTCAGACCCATTTCTATTCTACCCGCACTAAGTAAATTATTTGAAAAAATTATTCTTAATCAGTTATCTTTACATTTTAGTCTGAATAAACTTCTACACAACAATCAGTTCGGTTTTAGACAAGGAAAGTCCACAATTGACGCGGGTACAGTCTTAATCAAACACATCTTCGATGCATGGGAACAATCTATGGATGCGATTGGCGTTTTTTGCGACCTATCAAAAGCATTCGATTGCGTTCATCACGACACCCTTATTCGTAAACTTCACCACTACGGAATAAGGGATAATGCTCTTGATCTCGTCTCATCTTACCTTAGTAATAGAATTCAACGGGTTGACATTAAAAAAACTTACTCATCCGGGTCTATTCTCGCCACGGGAGTTCCTCAAGGTTCCATTCTAGGCCCCTTTCTGTTTCTTATATATATCAATGATTTGCCAAGTGTTGTCAATGATAAACATAAAATAGTGTTATTTGCCGATGATACGTCGTTAATTTTTAATGTAAATAGACGGCAAGAAAATTACAGTGAAATAAATAATGCACTTTTAACTATAGTAGATTGGTTTACAGCAAATAATCTTGCACTTAATGCTAAGAAAACAAAATGTGTAAAGTTTACCTTACCCAATGTTAGGCACGTTAATAATGATAATATTATACTTAAAGGGGAAACTCTTGAGTTTGAGGATAAAGCAGTGTTTCTCGGTTTAAATGTAGACTCAAAACTGCAATGGGGTCCACATATTCTAACTCTAGCAGGTAGGCTAAGCTCCGCTGCTTATGCGGTTAAAAAGATTAGACTGCTCACAGACGTCGAGACGGCAAGACTCGTATATTTTAGTTATTTTCACTGTGTAATGTCATATGGTATGCTATTGTGGGGAAACGCTGCTGATATACAGTCTATTTTCGTATTACAGAAGCGCGCTGTTCGTTCAATCTATAAACTAGGGTCTCGTGTTTCTTTGAGAGAGAAGTTCAAGGAAATAAATATCCTCACCGTAGCCTCGCAGTACATCTATGACAACATTTTATATGTTTATAAAAATCGTGACTTGTTTAAATGTAACAGTGATATACACCATTTCAATACAAGAAATAAGAATAAATTGATAATGCCAGGTTTCCGTCTCCGTAAAGTGAGTACGTCGTTCATGGGGAACTGTATACGATTTTATAATAAAATACCAGCAGATTTGTTGAACTTGTCATATAATAAATTTAAAGCACATATTAAACGACATCTCATTAAAAGGGCGTATTATACTGTAAAAGATTTTATAGAAGATAAAGGAGCTTTTTAAGTAAATGTAATAGCTACGTGCAGCCTAGAAATGTTCTTAAAGTTTTCTTAATATAGTTTCGTGATTAGTGACGTAAGACTCAGTGTTAATTATTTTATGTTTTAAGTTGTTCTAAGGCACAATGTGATGTTTCTCGCCGGACAAGAATACTAGCATTTATTAGTTTTGTTTTGTCCGGCAGCTTGAGCACGTCATGCTCGCTTAAAGGGCTTGCTTACAGTGGCGTTGTTGATCGGGTCGCCACCTTCCCTACAATATGGTTGAGGGAGGCGATGGCTGAGATACACGTTATACTCGTGAACGGGTGCTGTTTGTGGGGTCCGGTCTGTTCATGTCTGCAAGTGGGGACTTTAGTGATATTCACATACTTTTGCTTTGAACGAATCTGACTAGAGACATCATAGTGTCTTTTACTTTGTGTATTTTTTTCTTTTTTTCTCCTGTAATTTTATTTTATATTTGACTCCTGGAAACCTTTACATTTCCAGTAAATTTAATTTAGTCTTTTGACATCTGGAGACCTTATACATCTCCAGTACCTATTGTTATTTTCTATTTTTTTTATTTTCTCTTAAATTTTTTTTTAAAAAAATGTAATTAGATTAAGTACTTACATACATATTGTAATTTGTACATAATTTATTCTTAAGTGAAATTGTAATATTATTATATTGAAAAAAAAATATACCTCATTGAGTTTATTCCCGATTCTTCTCAAGAGTTTTTTTGCTGAATCGAAAAAGAATATTAATTTTAACGTTGACATTCACAAGTGCCTGTAAGAGCCTAGCCTGAATAAATGATTATTTGAGTTTGAGTTTGAGTTCAAATGAACTAAATGAATTCACAATAGGTACCTAAGTCATGATTTCAATTGGAACCTAAAAAAATATACCTAATATACCGACAGTCAGTATAATACATATTATAATTGTGTAGATAGTCATAAACATCATTGGCTGTTTGTCAATTACCTGTGCATGCATCGCTATAAAAAAAATAGCACTCCGGGAGTGCCGGCAGAAATTAAAACTTCAATATGAACGTTGTGTTTAATTATAAGTACAAAAGTACTATCATTTATGAGGTAGAATACAATGTTTATTTATTGCGCTATCGTACACAAATATGACAATTTGTCACCATCCTTGGATACGCGTGGCACGCTGTACATAAACACACACGACATTCGCGCAAGCGCCCTGTGCCACCTAAACGGAGTAGCACACTCAGGCACGGTAGAAAGAGTGGGAGATACTAGTTCCTCTCGCTTCCCCATCTTACGCATTTTTGATCAGCTTCACGTGACCCTGACGCGAGTTTGAAAGTTTTTACCCATACAAAAAAGTGCTCAGCGCCGCTAAAGAAGTTTTCACTTCAAAAACAATTATGACACTTTTTTTAAAAAAAGCTACTTATACCTTACAAATATGTGTATAAAGCTCGTGTGGTTTGATAATTACACCATCGGTTTTCTTACCGCGTTGATAATACCGCGTCGTGTACTAAAACGCAAATCTAAGATGGTTAAAGTAAAGCAATTATGATTAATATTTAATTATCGAGTTCTATGTGCAGATATTAAGCATCCCGATATTCCAGGCGGTATGATAACTACTAAACATGTAAGTAGTGTTAGTAAACTCAAACATGACACCCGTGCGGATTGCTAATTACAAACTCAGCTTTCTTACCTCGCTCGTTGGTAGTAGTAAAGAATTTTTTTTTTTTTTCATTGTAAATATAGAAGTGTCCTAAAAAAGCGACTTTCTACTGAGTTTCTTGCGGCGTTTCTTCTCAGTAATGATGGTCTTTCCGAAGCGCTAGTAACGCCCCCTATTAGGTTTTAATTGTAATGTATAATAGTATTTTTTTTTGCGTAAAATGTAACATTAGTATTTCATAATTGAGAATAGGGTAGTTTTTTCAAAATTTGGAATTTAAATATAAGGTAGTTTGCATAACTGTATAAATCAATTTAGCGTTAGACTATTGTAAGCTCAGTCGTACTACGATTATGGAAACTGTAAAGAATCCGAAACGTCATCTAATAAAATAAAATAAAAATACGCGAGTTAAATCCGTTAATAGTTGTTTCATTCCAAAGAAATTATTGTTATTATTTAATTATCGAATTCTGTTACGATGTGCAGATATTAACCATCCCGATATTCCAGGTGGTATGATAACTACTGAACATGTAAGCTGTAGTGTTAGTAAACTCAAACATGAAACCCGTGTGGATTGCTAATTACAAACTCAGCTTTCTTACCGCGCTCGTTGGTAGAAGTAAAGAAATTATTATTATTTAATTATCAACTCTACCGACTATCAACTGTGCAGGTATCATAAGCATGTATCGATATTCCAGGCGGTATGATAACTACCAAACATTTAAGTAGTATTAGTAAACTCAAACTGGTCTCAAAGCCTATAAACGTGCATCCCAGTACCAAACTTCTTAAAGTTGCATTGGGGTCGGCCAAAAGGGGGCAAAAGAGGGCAAAAGGGGGCGGGAATAAAACATCGCTTCAAGTGAGAATAAATTCAGCTGAATTATGTCTCGGCGCGGGGATAGCATGGTGTGCGAATAGTATATTACGGCACGTGAGGGTTAAGAAATTGAAATAAAGTGTGACGTTTTGAAAAAAATCCTAAAGGGTTACAATGGTGTAATGGGATTTGCATGATTTAGTAAAAGTGTTTTCTACTATATTATGTCTAGTTGACAACGGTCATGCTACGAATATGGGAACTGTAAAGTCTCCGAAACGTCAAAAAACTAGAACGCGCGTTAAATCGTTATAGTTGTTTCATTCCAATGTGTAATAATCGCGAAGGGATCAGAAATTGTTACGCTTCCTAGCCTTACTATAAACGGTTATTTATTTTATTCGCTGACGTTTCGGAACCGCAGTTTCCATAATCGTAGCATTGAGCTGACAATAGTCTAACGCTAAAGCGTTTCGTTCATAGTTGTTTCATTCCAATGTGTAATAACCGCGAAGGCATCAGAAATTATTGACATTATGATTATTTAATTTCAGGATCGTGCTAGCGTTGTAATAGTGGCACCGAAACAAGATAACTTTATAGCGTGGCGTTGAGAAGAGAATGTACCTATGTATAAGTTTTTACAAGGATTGATGTCAGTCGGTGGACCTGTCGACTGATGGACTGTCAAGCTGTTTTTTTATGTACTAGCTTCTGCTTGTGGCTTTGTCTGCACGGGATTGGTATTTTACACACTTTGTAAATTATAGCTTGTGTATTATTCTATATTATTGTAAATTTCCCTTTATATCTATTCAGTTTTTGAGTGAAAGAGTAACAAAATATCCATAAATTTGTAAATCCGCATATAAAATAGGTATAATAATATACTTGCCTCAATTTTTTATGCTTTCGCGATTATAACACATAGGAATAAAACACTTATTTAAATATTTTAAAAAATGTAATGACGTTGGAATGAAACAACTATTAACGGATTTAACTCGCGTATTAGCTAATAAAATAAAATAAAAATACGCGAGTTAAATCCGTTAATAGTTGTTTCATTCCAATGTGTAATAACCGCGAAGGCATCAGAAATTAAAATGTAATGACGTTTCGGTTACTTTACAAGTCAACTTTAGCCATAACACTACCTACTATTACTTTAGTGTTAAACTATCGTCTGCTCTGTCTACGTATATGGGAACTGTATTTTTTTCAAAACGTCAACATAAAAAAAAATAGTATTCGTTTTATGGCCCTAATTCCTTAATGTATAGATTTATTTATTACTAGCTTCTGCCCGCGACTTCGCCAGCGTGGAACTCCTCCTTTTTTGCATTCGGTTAAAATGTAGCCTATGTCCTTTCTCAGGCTCCAGACTTTTTTGTACCAAAT
Organism: Polylopha cassiicola; assembly: GCA_038024825.1. NCBI lineage: Eukaryota > Metazoa > Arthropoda > Insecta > Lepidoptera > Tortricidae > Polylopha > Polylopha cassiicola. The sequence continues at coordinate 12,632,184 of CP149052.1, read as the reverse complement.
TTCATTTAAATCGGTCTAGTAGTTTTGGCGTGAAAACGTAACAGACATACAGACAGAGTTACTTTTGCATTTATAATATTAGTAGGGATTCTACGTCTCACATCTTTATAGCAGTATTTACATTTGACCAATAAACTTAGAAGTCGGTCATATTGCTAACGACATCATGTTGGCTTCCCGAATGCCCGTGTGCGCTGCGACGTGCTATCAGAACAATGCGTTATCAGGAGGCTGTTATCTATGCAGCGATGCGCTTGCATGCACTTGCGTCTATGCATGGAGTGGGTAACTATGGGTAATGGTGCACATTTAATAATAAATAAAGGACTTTGAACAATACACACCAAGATGAGATAAGAATAAGATAACTTATGTACTTAACTTACCATTAAGAACAAAATTATAATATACTTAGCGAACCGAATTCAATACCAATTGATTTAGTCCCAAACAAATCTTGGGCATAAGATACCTTTTTCTTTGATAAGCTTACATAATATCTATACTATTTCTATACTAATATTATAAAGCTGAAGAGTTTGTTTGTTTGAACGCGCTAATCTCAGGAACTGCTGGTTCGAATTCAAAAATTCTTTTTTTGTTGGATAGACCATTTATTGAGGAAGGCTTTAGGCTATATAACATCACGCTGCAACCAATAGGAGCGAAGAAACAGTGGAAAATGTGTAAAAACGGGGAAAATATGAAGCCTTATGAAGAATTACTATTCCACGGGGACGAAGTCGCGTGTATAGCTAGTGTACAAATAAGGCTCAGATACAATTGCTCGTGTTTATCATAATGTACTAACATTTGCCCCTACGAAACCTAGCTGTGACAACTGACGTTAAATTCATCAAGATATTCGTTAACTTCATTACGTTAAAAGCATGCCTGCGCGTGCTTGTTCATCCCATAACGAGGGTGAAAGTAATTTTTTTTACACCTTTTTTCATGCAAAAAAAAATATTCTCTCTTAATCTCTCCGTCTCTCTCTCTCAAAAACATTAAAACTATGTTATTGTCATTATTTTAACTTAATACATTAGATGCAGAATCCTAATGAATTCCGTACAACTATAATGTATTCCATAGTGGACCGCCGGCCGCCGGCCGCTAGGAGCCGTGACCGCTCTTCCTTCCGCTTCCACCACATAACAAGTCGCCTGCAGTAGTTTAATACAATCATTATTTCCATCCTCAGCCCATCGCGGTCCAGTACTGGACATAGGCCTCTCCAATTGCACGCCGCTGTGCTCTATCTTGGGCTGCTTGCATCCAGCTCCTGTTTGCCATCTTACGCAAATCGTCACTCCACCTTGCCTGAGGACGTCCTACACTACGCTTGCCGAGACGCGGTCTCCACTCTAGAACACGTTTACTCCATCGGTTATCGGTTCTTTGACTAATACAATAATTCAGCTAATATAACAATCATTATCTATTGGAATTAAATAATTGTAAGGGATTTTACTTCTGTATTTTATTTTATTTGCTGGCATGGCGTTTTGTAAACTGGTTTCATATTTGTTCATAGGGTAAAAAGTTTAAAATGAAAGAAAATAAAATAATTTTGAGAGTTCAATTCGTTATTGCTTCATTCTAAATTGTTATAGCCGCCAAAGCATCATTTTCCAAATGGAAAGTATGAATCAAACCGCTTCAAAAACCTTAATTACAAGAAACATTATAATTTTTTTAAATATTTTTTGATGCTGTAGACTGTAATCTAACTATCATCTAACATTTAAACAAAGCGAGTGGTTTCTTTCACTATTTATTACCAACTGACGCTTACAAATTTGAAAATAAAACAAAACACAAATATAACTCTTCTAAACATAATTAAAAGGAAAAAACTATCAAAAGAAGGTCGAATCTTCAACAGATGCCTTCGCGGTTATCATACATTAGAATAAAACAAGTTTAAAAGGATTTAACTCGCGTATTTTATTTTATTAACTGACGTTTCGGAGACTTTACAGATTCCATACTCATGGCACGACTGAGTTGACAATAGTCTTATGCTTAAGTGATTTTCCCAAAAAAAAATACAGTAAAAAAATTTTTATAACAAGAAACTCTACAACCACTTTGCGATTTATTAATCAACAAGATTTATCACAGCTTTCTTATTAATAATGTCTGTACCAAATTAATTTATAGATAAACTTACTGGGAACAACGTATATGGTGTCTACTCGTTCTGTTTGACTGCCCTGTTTGCTCAACGCTCGACCGGAAGAATAACTGAGCAGCGATTACTGCTCGATATGCCCAGTCAATACTGACGACTGATGCCCGTTTACGATCTTACCCCTTGCCCCCCTTTTGTTGTATGCATTTTGGGAATACATGTAGTTGTAGGTCATTTTATGCTTAGTTTAGTTTAGTTTATTACCTTTGAATTGAACGCGTGCAGTAGGATTCTACCGTCATAAATTAAAAGGCGGTATCTCACAAATTTACTTTTTTTAGCAAGCAATATTTGAAACAGTACTAAGAACATCTGTCACTTTTTAACAAACCTTATGAACATAAACATATTAAAGAGACCGAAACAAATAAAAACATAATTAAGACAGTATGTTATGTGTTAAAACAAATTTCATGTAATCTCATAATTTTTAGCAAAAAATTAACATTAAACTTTTCCATTATTTAACTCCCAGCTTAAACAGGGCTCGGTTAAGTTATTTAAAATTTTATTACTTTTCTTTTTTTGAAGTTTTTTTAAATTGCTCTAATCTTACACCGAAAAAATCGCCAATTATATGAAAAAGCGTGAAAACAGATCATTACCACCGTAACCGGCAAACAAGGGCCGTAACGAGCTCGTAAAATAAAATATATCGCCGTTATTGTAAACGGGACAACTTTTTCTATTTCCTCCCCCCTCTTTTTACTAGTTGAGGAGATAATGGAAGAAAAAAATGGTTTAAAAAAATGTATATTTGGATACATGTTTAATCTGTGATTTTAGTGGCCAAAATGTTAGTGGTTATGTATATTATATTAATGTAATAGGTAGGTACTTATATAAAATAGCAATTATTATTACTTACCTACTTTTGTATAGTTTTTATGAGCAGACTATATGATTATAACTTACATAATATATATTTTTTTCAAAACTGCGATATATATATATATATATATATATATATATATATATATATATTTTCGAAATTGCCTATATGTAATAGGTATAACAAAAATAACAGAATTGATAAGTATACAAGTACCTATATAGAAAAGTTATAAGTATTTTTTATTAATTAATAAAGGCGCAAAGTATCACACTATCCTCATTTTTTGATATATTTGTGACATGTAATCAAAATATAATTAACTATAAAATAGCTAATTCAAGTTACTATACTCTGGATAAGTATTCATGAACTATTCAGACCTTAAGAAGTTGCAAATATGTTACCCGGAACTTAATTTTTATAAAAAAAAATCGGTATAAAATTCTTTGAAAACATATCTCGTCATTAAATTCTGTTTTTGTGTACCTAAGCTAAAATTTGTGCAAAAAATCTATACTAATATTATAAATGCGGAAGTAACTCTGTCTGTCTGTCTGTCTGTTCCACTTTCACGCTAAAACTACTGGAGCGATTTTAAATGAAATTTGGTACAGAGAAAGTCTGGAGCCTGAGAAAGGACATAGGCCACTTTTTAACCGACTGAAAAAAAGGAGGAATCCCACGCGGATGAAGTCGCGAGCAGAAGCTAGTTATAAATAAATAAATAAAATTTATAATTTTTATACCAGCAGCTCCTCGGCCATTCTTCCGGGCGATGATGAATGAACCGGCTCGGTACACTTTGACGGAAAGTTTCAACGATTATTTACCGCGTCGAAAGAGCTTTTTATAAATGTCGGATAAAGCTTTCTTATATAATAAATGTACTTTGTATATGTCTATGACATTTATTTAACAATATTTAAAAAAAATTAAGACATGAAATAATTATATTATGAGTGTAATAACTATCTTTTTTTTTGTTTTATTTTATTAGATAAGGATCATCAATACAAAATACGACACATGCACAAAATAAAACAGAATAATAAAAAAGTATAACAATTTGTGTTGAACAATTGATAAGTATTTAAGTTACCTTAAATATGTAAATAAATTAAATTCGAAAACATCGAACAAATAGTTTTACTGGTCTAAAAAGATATGTATAGATATAGAGGTATAATATATTTTGGAACTATTCGGCCGTCCAAAGCACAAAGACGGTATTTGAAGAAAAACTGATTTTTTTTTGGGCATTGTGTAGTAAAAAAAAACTATTTCAATGAACTCAGTTTCGTCGAAGCTTTTTTTAGATATCGCTTTTACCCTTATGACGGAATTGTTACATGCGTTATAGTTATAGGTATGTGTAATAACCGCTAAAGTATCAGAAATTAAAACAATACTGTTTGTTTCGCGAAGGCTTTGGGGCGAGCTTTAATCACACGACACAAGCGAGTTTGAAAGAACTTAGGGCATACTTCTCTGCATCTACCTATTGAAAAATATTTTGTACTTCATGATTTTTAGAGTTCTGTATGCAAAGGGAAAAACGGGATCACAGATGGATGTATTTCTGTTGTCGCTGTAACAACAAATAAGTACTAAAAAACAGAATAAAATATATTATTAAACAGGACTTCCATACAATAAACTTGTTTTTTTTTTCATTTTTATAGATACTTACGAAATCCTTTGTGCGCGAGACTCGGTGAGACCGACGTTGTTTGTATTTACGTGCGAAAATAATTTGTAATTGCTATTTTTTTTATTGCTTGTTTACGTACAGACCTACACGTTGTAAACGTCGCGTATGCTTAAAATAAATTATTACAAATTAATTGTGATAAAAACAAAAAGTATACAGGGCGATCTTATCCCCCTTCATAAGTACTGTTTAGTGAAAAATTTAATTGCTGATTAACGTTAATTTATTAATACTTCTGTCAACAATATTGTAAGGAAAGTTATGTTTGTAGATACTTATTGCTTTAGAATTCATTATGTAAAGTAACTATGTATCATAACTACTGCTGTTTAAAAAAAATATTAAAAAACAAGTTTTAATTAATATTATTCTACAATTTAAAAATTCAACTGTCTCTTGCCATCGCTTCGCCACGTGTTAATAATCGGCAACACATCAGTAACGCCGCGGGCGCTCTTAAGCCGACATCTTCAAATATTCCAAAAAGTTCCCCCCCTTTCAACCCCCACTTGCCCAACTCACCCCCACAGGCAGGTCTACCCTTTCGCATAATTTGTCCGACCCCACAGACAACTTCATACGCAACCCATTCACTGCCGGGGTCGCGGGGACCCCGAACCTTTTCCTTATTTGTTGACGAAAGGTTGACTAAATTTGTTTGGAGGATTATTGGCGTTCCTGATTTAAATTGCTCCCAATTTTTATTGGTTATGTGAAAGTAATACTAAATACGGATATCGATGGATATTTTTGGTACCTTTAAATGCCTGCAGGTTTTAAAATGGCTTAATCAAGTTTTGGTCCAGTAAGCCAATTTTAAAGAGCCAGGTTTTAATAATTCCGTTTTAAACATCAGTAAAAAAAGGGTAAACTATAAACGTCTGTATTTTCAGGTGTATATATACGTTACTTTTTTTGCATGCCACAAAATTAGTGAATTGTGCTGATCTTATAATTTACTAGCTTCTGCCCGCGACTTCGTCCACGTAGAACTCCTCCTTTTTTGCAGTCGGTTAAAAAGTAGCCTATGTTCTTTCTCAGGCTCCAAACTTTCTTTGTACCAAATTTCATCTAAATCGGTCCAGTAGTTTTAGCGTGAAAGCGTAACAGACAGACAGACAGACAGACAGAGTTACTTTCGCATTTATAATATTAGTTAGGATTGTGACTAATATCTACATGTTCCATGATTTGAGCAAATAAATGGTTTTGACTTTTTTTTTACTACTAACGTAAATCGATCGACATTGCAGCTTCAAAAATGGCTTACTTATTTTCTCAAAAATTTACATTTGAAATCACATTTCATTCACATTTAAAAATGAGTATTTTTTAAAGTTTTGTTTGATATGAAGGAAAGTAAATTCTCGTCAATGGGACCCCAAATATCGTCCCCCGGTGGACAGTGAAAGTGTTAAGCGCGGTTTTAACTTCAGTTTCAACTCGCGCCTTGTTCCAGTAAAGTCATCAGTTTGTTTCTAATCATTACACGTGTTGATTTTTTACTTTAAAAAGTACTTTTTTAATTTAATAATTTCTGATGCCTTCGCGTTATTACACTTTGGTATGAAACAACTTTAAAGAATAAAACTCACGTATTTTATTTTATTTGCTGACGTTTCTAAAACTTATTGTTACCATATTCGTAGCACGACTAAAATCATGTTAGTCGAATATTAAAGGAATCTCTTTTTTTTTAATTTTTATGATTGTCTCATAATGGAACTGCAACACTTTTCTATACTAATATTATAAAGAGGAAAGGTTTGTTTGTTTGTCGTTTGTTTGGATTGAATAGGCTCCAGAACGACTGGACCAATTTCAAAAATTCTTTCGCTGTTGGGAAGCTACACTATTCCCGAGTGACATAGGCTATAAAAAAAAGGGGCGGACAGCTAGTAAATTATAAATTAGCAGTGACATATAATATAGTAAAATGTAATACGCTAAATAAGATATTTTTATATTTTTTATGATGTCAAAATTAAGTTTTCTTTACTCCAGAAATAATCACAATGAATGTATTGATTGTGGTTGAAGTTAATAAAATAAAAAGGGCAACATTGTATATTTCAGGCGAGATTGTGTTTCAAAGTGCAATGAAAGTAGCATTCCATACAATGTAGCAAGATTGTGTATTGGAATAAAACAACTATAACGAATAAAACTCGCGTTTTTTACATTGGAAAGAGACAACTTTAACGGATTTAACTCGATTATTTTATTTTTATTGGCTGACGTTTCGGAGCCTTTACAGATTCCATAATCGTAGCAGAAATCATAGCGTATTTTATTTTATTTGCTCACGATTCGAAAACTAATCAGTTTCCATAATCGTAGCACGACTGAGCTGTCGATAGTCTACTAAAGTTATTATAACTAAATGACAAAAACCTTTGTTGTGTGTAGGTATAACAAGATGTTATTGTTCTTTGTTTTTGTTTTGATGATCTCTTTATGAGTACATGTAATTTGTTATACTAATAATGTTATTATGTTGTATGAGTATTATAAAATAAATAAATTTAATCTAATCTAACCTATTAAAACCCAAGGTGCTTTATCGCAGACGAGGTCACGGGCAGAGACAAGTTTTATATAATTTTCCCAAGCCAATGCCTTTATGAAAATAATTAAAAAACTAAAAGGTCATTCGGACCGGCTGTGACGTCACAATCAGCGCGATAAATTCCCTCTCAGGCACAATGGCGACTTCTTTAACTTTCCGCCCGCGAATAACGAGTTTTTAACTTTGTGGCAAAACGAAAAATGTCTCTATCTCGTTTACGCATCTGTGCAAGTCACAGGCTAGAGCGAGATGGATATTTATATTATAGTTTTACTAATAAATTTGTGTAGTATTTTTTTTTAATTAAGCCTAGTTTTTGGTCCGTAGTCTTAATTTTAATTATCTTACATATAATAAAACAGTAGAAACCGCGTGTCTGTACAATTGAAATTTTTAATAAAAAATGGGTGTGGGCAATAATAAAAGAGTAACAGAACACAAAAATGATTTTTTAGATTTTCTTTTCTGTCTGTCTGTCTGTCTGTCTGTCTGTCTGTCTGTATGTATTCGCTAATCTTGAAAACTACTGAACAGATTTTGACGCGGCTTTCACTAATAGATTAAGCTCTTCCCTGAGCAACATATAGGCTTTGTTTCATCAAAATCGGATGTCAAATAAAAAAGCTATCGTCTTTTAAAGTTTAAAGGTAATTTTTCTATAGGAGATTTTATAGTTACATAATATAGTACTAGATGGCGCCTCAAGGCAATTAAAACGCGCTATAGCTTTTTCTCTGAAAAGTATAATAAATACAAACTGGTTGTTTCTCTACGTTTAAATTTAAAACTATTTAATAATTTTGTTTGTCTTGCGATTCGGTTAGTTGATGATTTTGATGTTATACTTGGATATGAAAATACGGACTCTGAACTTGCTTTGTGAATTAGTTGAAAAATATCGGATATAATCTATAATCTAAAAAAATATTGCCTACGGATTTGATTTTAAAAATGCCCAGACGAAACGCTTACAACGCATCGCTATTGAGAAATCTTACTCCGCCTAAATTGTGCAATGGAACCCGACTTAGAGTAACTTCTTTACAAAGAAACTTAATCGAAGCTGAGATTCTTACTGGATCTAGTGCAGGTGAAACTGTATACATACCACGAATACCAATCATCCCCAACAATTTCCCATTCCAATTCAAACGGACACAATTTCCAGTGTCCGTTTGCTTTGCTATGACAATTAACAAGTCTCAGGGGCAGACGCTAAAGGCTGTTGGAGTTGATCTCAGGTCGAATTGTTTTTCACACGGCCAACTATACGTGGCTTGCTCGCGGGTTAGTAATGCGGATAACCTTTTCATATTAGCCCCAGATGGAAAAACTGTTAATGTGGTTTATAAAGACATTTTATAATTTACATTTGAAATATTAAATACATACCTATATTATATTGTTTATATTATTTGTCTGTCTATCTGTGTGTTCCGGCTAATCTATAAAACAGCTGGACTGATTTGGACGGGACTTTCACTGGCAGATAGCTTATGTAATAAAGAGTACCTAACTCATTTTAGAAAAAAATCTTTAATTATCCATACTTATGTCCCAGTACTTAAATTCCACGCGGACGAAGTCGCGGGCACAGCTAGTTCTAAATGAATATGAAACACTTTCACCAGCTATTGCCCGCGACTACGTCCACGAAGGTACCTTTAATAAAGAAATTAATACATCTTCCATCAATTCTCTCGAAAAATATTTATGCTAAGTTTGAAATAGATCAAAGATTTACGTTGTTCTATACAACTTTTTACGGTAGGTACTACTTGCCTCCCTTTTTTATCCCCTAAATTCCAAAATTATACCCAAATTTGAAAAATCCTTTATTTCGTCATTCAGGACAAAAGATACAATAAAATTATACCTAATATAGGATTGGATACTGTTTAAAATATACTGATATAATAAAGAGGAAAGGTTTGTTTGTTTGTTTGGATTGAATAGGCTCCATAACGACTGGACCGATTTGAAAAAAAAAATCACTCTTGGGAAGCTACACTATTCCCGAGTGACATAGGCTATAAAAAAAACCGTGTGGAGCCGGGGCGGACAGAAAGTACCTATTAAATAATTTAACCATAGAGATATAAGACTAGAGTACGTGAGCCAGCCAGAAACGCGTTATAATGGTAGAAAGAGAAAGAGCATTGGAATAGTGGTCGCTCTCCTTGTCTGATGACGCTCGTATTGCGTCGTCAACGGTACCATAGCAACGGACGGCGCGCAGCATGTTGCCATTGCGCATGCGGCAAGACAAGGACAGTGCCTCTATTTAGAGTTTCTGTCTCTCTTTACCGTGATACGCTTCCACTTATAGACAGTCCTATGGCTCACGTACTCTAGTCTTATATCTCTATGAATTTAACTTTCACTTTAACTTGTGGCATACACACAGAGGATCCCGTGGAAATTACAGAAGGAAAAACGGCCCTACTTTCAATAAAACTGTCGTCTTTATTTAACAGGCCAAAAGTTATCTCACAGCCTTTGTTTGGCAACTCCGAAATATACAAGAAAAAAAACACTTCGCTAAACTTGGCCGCTTGTTTACACGAGCACATCGATTGAAATCTATATTTAATAAAATAATTTCTGCCGCCTTCGCGGTTGCTCATTGGAATGAAATAATTAAAACGGAACTGTCGTATTTACTTGTATAAACCACTTTAACGTTAGATTATAGTCTGCTCAGTCGCGCTATAAATATGGGAACTGTAAAGTTTTCAAAACGTCAGCAGATAAAACAAAATGCGCAAGTAAAATAAGTTATAATTGTTCCATTCTAAAGTTAAATGAAGTATATGAAGTAATATATATTAATTTTTGAGCTTAAATTTATAAACGGCTGTATCTTTTGATTGTGAAGGCATTGAAAATTGATTTTTTCACAGCTCCAAGGGACAGTATATTTGAGTATTCAACATAAATTTTAGCTTGATACCTATACGCATTTCTGAGAAAACACCGGGACCACTAGTTAACTTATATTAAGAAATAGGACTTGTTCTCACTAAAAATTAAGAACGTAATAATAATATTAGAAACAGCAGATTATTATTATCATCAAAGGAGATATCACAAAGTTCTGAAAATAGACAAGTCATTACAATTTATGACTCTCTTGAGCGCAAGTGACCCCCAATTAACACCTAATCGTTATTCACCAAGTTCCAACAGCCTCATCAAAAAGCGAGCTAAAAGCAACATAGTTCAATGTTTACTCGACGCCATTAACAAATAATGTTGCCAGATCAGAGATATTCAAAATCATGGCCAAATGAACCAGGATTTAGGTATTTAGATTATGCCTTCAAGGTTTGTAATCTACAAAAAATAATGAAATCAAAATGTGTTTTTTTTTCGATGGTATAATTTTTTTTTTTGTTTACGGCTGATGCAGGCATTTGTTCTTTATTCTGAATATATTTACGAGTTGCCTCCTATAATATTAAAAAGGAAAAAATGCGTATTTTTTTGTTTTGAGTAAATAGGTACCTACCTAAATCGAATTGGTCTTGATAAATAGTCTGTGGTTTAGTACCGATGGCATTTGTATTCTATGAAAAAATCAGACCAGTAGTATTAATTGTTGATAATAATATAATTATAATGCTTTTTAATATTTATTAAATAGCATTATACAAATTATTATTTAGAGACTGATCGGGATGTGTCCTTAGACCCCTGAAAATCGGGAGGTCCCGCGTTAAACGCACCTGGCAACACTCAACGAGTCCAAAATAATGAGAAGTGAAATTTTAAACATCTGCGGAACTGCCTCAGATAAATACCGAAAGGCGGTAACAATAAAAAGTTTTGGACTTCTCACCTCCTTAATTTTACTGAAGTTGGACCTTGAAAATGTTTTACGCGGGATTACTTTGCTGAATATTTGAATACATTTTAGGGGATCGAAAAGACTGCTTTTGTTTTCACGCGCTTACATTTGTTTTTAGTTTGTATACGCTGGCTGGTGAAGAACAATGGATCGAAAAACAAATTGTAATATTCGTGAGGTCTCTAAACTCAGAAATGTAATTAGCAAGTACATTAGAAACTAAATGCTGAGGATTTGGGTAATCAAATTTTGATAGTATTTTATTTAAAAACAATCCATATTCGTAGACGATTGAACTGACGATAGTCACTAACTAAAGTTATTTTTTTTATGCAAACTACAAACACAATTTAACCAGTACCTACTTATAGTTCGATTCCTATTGTTAGCCTAACATTTGCTTCTGCCACAAAATGGGCACTGTAAAATTTTCAGTCAGTGAGTCTTAATATTACTTGTTTTATTGCAATATAAACTTTGTGAAGTTTATCATTAAAGCTAAAACTTTAAAAAAAGCTTTAAGGTTTCCTCATTCCAATTAAGACTTGGACATTAGAAGTGGTCTCAAATTCAACCGTAAGTAAGAAGTAACCAAACATTAGGTGTTTTTCAATCGTAAATTTTGTAGTGTAACCGGATAAAACGCATTACCTACTCTTGTTACCGGGTCCCATATATTTTGTTAGCAAACGACCCGTATAAATTTACTTGTCTGACGTGCACTACAACTTTGCATTTTAGCTGCAGATAAACTGCAGTTCAACTTGCATTCGAACTGGAATTATGATTGGAATGAAATAACAGGAACTTATTTAGCCTGTATTGATTTTGTATTGACGTTTCGACTACCTATCCATAATCGTAGAAGACTGAAGTGATGATAGAAAAGTCATCAAGATTAGTAAAATCATTTTCAATATACTTACCTACATAACTGTTGGTGACCTTTTTGTATGATTTTATTTTTATAATTGTTTATGTTTTTTTATATGTTTTTTTTTTTGTTTTATAACCTACATTATTACACTTCAAATTAAAACTGCTTTTTTTTTATATGTCGTTGAAAATAACTGTATAGAAATTGATATATAAATCTGGTAAGGTCATCATATTCATATTCTGAAGGTAATTATGATGATATGAAAACACGCTGAATCATTTCAAGAAAAGGGATATAATGCTCCAGCCTTTTTGATCATCTATATAGTCTTGACTCCGTATCCCTAGATTCTGAAAAAACAAACACCTTAGCATAAGTCAATTTATCTCACATCTTGATTTATTGTTTCATTCATGTTATTGTATTTTGTCCTATTTTAAAAAAGTCATTACCGCCGACTTTTCTTATTGCAGTGCCGTATTTTTATCCAAACTTCAGTAGTACTGATATTATTGTGTAAAAAGTGAGTCCTCTTTACTTAGTAAAAAAAAAAAATTCAGTAACACTGATGTGTTGAAATGTACCTTAGGGTCCTATTTACTTAATAAAAAATATTTTTCATTTTAATTTCGGAATTTATATAACTTACTACCAGCCAAACATCCTATTGGTTTAATACGTTCTCCGTGCTTTTTAGCTATATATTCCAATCCCACCAAAAATATTCTGTAAACAACTAGCCAAGTCTCGATGAAGTTGCTTGTATATCTCTAGAAAGTAATGACATGTAGACAAAGTCGTGCCAAGTCTAAGGTTCCTTACTGCGATTTCTTTATAATTTTAGTTAATGTTGTGTTACTTGGCCGTTGAACATTCTATAAATAAGCTTTAGTGGGTAAAAGTCAAATACAATAATATGAATAACAAAAAGGTGTTGAACATTTCATCGCTCTTCCACCTTATCATGATATAACAATTGAAACAGTCTAAATCTGATATGAAAATATTGCGTGCAAGATTCTGAAAAAGGAAATGCTACAAAAATGATAAAATAACGTGGTTGCCTATCAGTAAACATGGAATATTATTAGGGGCCATAAAAAGGTTATAAAAGTGTAGATTTTATGTTTAAGCAATAAAATATTGCACGTACATGGGGAATGGGGTACTAAGTATTGACGCATTGTTACATGATGCCTGCTTTTATGGCTAAATATTTACCTACAATTTTATAAATAGGTACCTACCACTTATTTTTTCAAGCGTACATAATAGTAGTTACTAGGAAGCAACCTAGAAGATTAAAACCCTCTTCTAATAAAACGTCAACGCACGAATAAAAAAAAAAAACGTTTATTTTTAATAATAGTGATATTATTATATCAAATACCAATAAAATTATTAATAACTAGCGGCCCGTCCCGGCTTCGCACGGGGGGACTTAAGATTTTTTTCCCCCGTTTTTGAAACATTTTCGGTTACTGCTACGCAACTATAAGACCTAGCGTGATATTATATAGCCTATGTTACTCGGGGATAATGTAGTTTTCCAAAGGTGAAAGAATTTTTGAAATCGGTCCAGTAGTTTCGGAGCCTATTCATTACAAACATACAAAAATACAAAAATACAAAAATACAAAAATACAAAAATACAAAAATACAAATCTTTCCTCTTTATAATATTAGTATAGATAATTCAGTTTAAAACGTAAAATTACATATAAACACCACACTAATCTAATACTGATTTTTGGACTTATCAATACTGTTCTGAAATAGTACATTACGCACCGAGGCCAGTAAAACAAAAAATGTCTCAGATCACATGTAATTGTCGTCCGAGGCGAAGCTGAGGTTGACAAAAATGTGATTTGAAGCTTTTTTATTTACTGGCCGAGGTCAGTATACTATTTTTCTGTTCGACGAAGCCAGAAAGCGGCAACTTTATTTAGCGCAGCGGCCAGATAGTTGGCGCTTTTTGGCCGAAGGAAAGAAAATTATTTTCCCGTTAAAACTCATAAAAACGTAAGCAACACGCGTCCATCCAAAGTACACTCAATCGCGAAAAAAAGTGGCAAAAGTATTTCGAAATGCCACTTCGTCGGCAGTCGGGGCACGTGTCCAATATTGGGATGGTCTCGAAATGCTATCAATTTTTCTTGCGGGTAGGCCCAGATTTAATTATTCAAAGCTCGCTATGTGAGCTCGAAAGTATAAGAATTTGTAATTTATTTTTTGCGAGTGCCCGACGTTTGTACGTGTGAATGGAAACGAATGAGGGTTTCAAGATATTTGATCATTCAGTGAACATAGCTTGGTTTTTTAAGTGTGTGTACTGGAAAATTAAAGTGAAGGGTCAGTTAGGTCGTATTTCATATTGTTATTTAACCTTAAACATTGGAATGAAACAACTATTAACGGATTTAACTCACGTATTTTTATTTTATTTTACAGTTTCCATAATCGTAGCTCGACTGAGGTCAGCTCAGACGTGCTATTAAATCCGTTAATAGTTGTTTCATTCCAATGTGTAATAACCGCGAAGGCATCAGAAATTATTATGTACCTTAAAGTTAATATGCTTTGAAAAAATATTTGTAGATAATACTTAAATAGATACCTACATGTTGTTTGGATGCTAAATAACACTTAAGTACTACAATGTCACAGATCTATAATACAATTTGGGTATAAAAATATAAAAGGACTATAAAAATACAACGTCTATTTTTATGAAAAGAAACAGTAACTATAAGACCATTATACACCACTCGCTTTTGCCCGCGACTCGATGTAACCATCGTCTGCGCACATGGGTACTTTATAGAATATCGTATATATAGAATATAATGTATAACGCTATGTTATTGTAACTTTACATCAAAATCCATTCAGTAGTTTTTGCGTGAAACATGCCTGCATACATCCTTAATATAATAGCTACTCTGATCATTCTCTTAAGTGACTTAAAATCAATAACAAACGTAACAAACTCGAATGAACCAACTATAAACGGATATAACTGGCGTATTTTATTGGCTGACGTTTCCATTTAGAGTTGTTCTTTCCAATGTGTAATAACCTTGAAAGCTTCGTACATTAAGACATAATCTTCTTCTTCTTCTTATATATAAAAATGAATCGCAAAATGTGTTGGTAAGCGCATAACTCGACAACGCCTGGACCAATATGGCCAATTTTTGTTTTAAAATGTTAGTTGAAGTCCAAGGATGGTTTTTACGGCAAAAATAGAATAATTGCCGGGAAAACCCTAAAAACAGCCCTTTTCTTTTCCCATACAAACGTTGTCTAACTAAAGTTACCTAATTTGAATTTCGAACGGGCAGGATGACGTCTGCCGGGACCGCTAGTAAATTATAAAAAATTACACATATATAACAAATAACTTTTATTTTAAACCATTTCATGTAACGTCGGGCACGCACGACCCCGACGTGCATCGTGCAAGTTTAATTCGTCCGCGGCCGGCCGACGTGATCTGCTCGCTCCTGATTTATCCCTCCGACTGTACATTGCATTGTATAGTATACACTTAGGAATAGAGAAATCATTTCAACCAAAATAATGAATTTAAAAAGATAATCAAAATCGGTTCATGCGTTAGGGAGCTATGATGCCACAAACAGACACACACACACACACACACACAGACACGTCAAACTTATAACACCCCGTCGTTTTTGCGTCGGGGGTTAAAAATAGTGAAAAACAAACTAGTGAGAAGTTGCTTTTCAACTTTAACAACACCTTGTAAAATAATTTCTGATGCCTTCGCGGTTATTAATTATACATTGGAATGAAACAACTTAAACGGATTGAATTATTTTATTTATGTGCTACGATTATGAATCAGGGTGAGCGCACCTCGGAGCGCTCCCCATTCGTCCGGTGGAGCAGTAACGGCCCCAGGGCCAACTGCAAACAGTCACTCAGAAAAAAAAAAAAAAAAACGATTATGAAATCTGTAAAGGCTCCGAAACTTCAGCCTATAAAATAAAATACGCGAGTTAGATCCGTTTAAAATTGTTTCATTCCAAAACACCTTGTAAACTTCACTACACAGGTAACAAAAAAGATTTTTGTCGCGCACCTGTCACTGTCATATTTTTAACATTGTGTCCTTTCGAAACGTTGGCAAATAAAATAGAATACGCGAGTTGAATCCGTTATAAATTGTTTCATTACAATGTATAATAATCATGAAGGCATCCGAAATTATTGTTACATTACAATGATAATATGTAATAATCGCAAAAACCTCAAAAGTTGTTATTTAGTTTGTCCTTTAGCATACAACTGACAAACCAAGTGCCACAGCCACAACCTTACATGCTTAACGACGGTCGCGGAGCACAGCGAAAAACGGACGGTGCCCCTTTTCTATATGTCTCTGTCGCACGCGCGCAGTAATAGTACCCTCACGCTCGCACAGTACCTTGGGTATCTTGTGCAAATAGAAAAAGGGCAACGTCCGTGTTTCGCTGTACTCCGCGACCGTCATTTAGCCGAGATAACAGTCCATTTTCTCAAGTTGGTTTAAACATGTTTGTTAATTTCTGTATGCAAAGTGCAAGACGCACTCGACCCGGCTTCACTCATCTTATCTAGATCCTGGTGAAATAGTTACCAGGTAGCAGGCTGCCGTGGACCGCCGAGCACTGGAAGAACTATAAAAAAAAAGAGGAACCTTATTACGCAGAAGGGAACTTAGTTCTATATTCGGAACCTAATGAAAATGCTTCGTGGAAATAGGTACCTCAGGGTAGGCACTTCACACATTAGTGACCCTATAACTGTATGGAATGCACGCCCTTGCTATAACACCATGAGAATCCACTAATGAGTCTTCGGAGTAGAGAAATTCGAAAACTCACTAGTGGGTTTTCATGGTGTAAAGGTCAGCACGCTGCCGCTAGTAAAGACAAGGGCGTGGGTTCGCGTCCCACTGAGAGTCTCAATTTTTCTACTCTTGTCTTTATTACAATACTAGTGGTTCGCCCCGGCTTCACACGGATCCCTATTTTTTTTCAAAGTATTCTGTAGCTTATGTTACTCAGGATGAACGTAGCTTCCCAACAGTGAAAGAATTTTTCAAATCGGTCTAGCCGTTTTGGAGCCTATTCAATTCAAACAAACAAACTCTTCCTCTTTATAATATTAGTGTAGATTATTTTATTAGTTTGGATTGAATTTTATTTATGAATGGCAGTAAAGACGATGTAGGTAGTGAGAACGTACCTATCTACCTACACACGTAGTGCATTAGGCTATTTGCTAAGCTCATCCAGACTTGTCGCAGCTTTGACTGTAAGCTCTCTGGAACTGATAAGCTCGCTAGGTAATGCAACTCTGTCCTGAGACAAATTTCATACTGCAGCATTAAACTAAATCACCAGGAATTAGTTTCAGAAGCTTTTAGTATAAATATTAAAGAGAACGAAGTAAATAAATGGGAACAATCTTAAATTACTTATAGTGTAGAATAAATTTAGTGTTCGACTTTCAGCTCAGTTGGTTACGAATATGGGGACTGTAAAGTGTTCATAGCGACAGCATATAAAATACTACACCCGAGTTGAAACCGTTTCATGGTTTTTTATTATGCGAAAAATATTCCTTCCTTTTTAATATTTTTAATAGATAGCTACACCATTTTATTAAGTAATAAACTGTTGATATCTACACAAAAGGTAACAACAGTAGGTGTACTATTTTCATGGAATCACATTCCGTTGCAGTATTTATAAACTGTAGCAATACCTAGTTAAAATTCACCAATATAAAATATATTTAACAAAAGTTGTGGAAAGCGCCATCTAGAGTATTTCCTCTGTATTACTAGAAAACTGTATCACTTTAAATTTTGAACATTGTTTTGTCTTACCAAGTTTTTCCCCCTACCGGTGCTGCCATCTCTTAGAGGGAGTAAAACTTACACACTACCCTTGTTTTGTCAATCGTTTAGACTGTATCCATAGAAAACTGTTCACAATTATTGAAATAGATGGAGCTAAGAAACACTTCCGTGAAATGTATGTTTTCACGACTTAGAAATACCTACCAAGAATTTGTATAAAACCGGCTTATAGACTTCGTCTTATACCAACTTACAGCCAATTAAGAAATCCTTAGTGAATAAAAATAATACTATAGATAATTAGTATAGTCTAAGATATGTGTCATATTCGTGTACGGATGCTGTTTATGGGGTTCGAACTAATATATTATTACTATATTACAGATCTACAGGAATTCATATTTTACTATGTTACATTTTTTTATTACCTTAATGTTTTCTTTCTTATTCATATCTAATTACATATTAAATTAAATATATAATAATATATTTCTCTTTATTGGAGTAAAAGTCAGTCAGCTGAAACTGAATATTAGCAATAAAAAACGAGTTTCTGCTAAGCTCTTTACAACGTTTTCTCTGCGTGATGGTCTTTCCTTCTTTTTAAAATAAATAATAAAAAATAAGAGTTTTAAAAAGCATTAAATACAGACCAATACTGTCCATATTGTGTTAATAAAAGTCCTTATAACTATGTGTAGATTTATATGACATGTAAAATCATTTTTGGGATCTATTCACTAAAATATCATTTGAATTTCTAATTGAAATCTATGAACAATGTGTCCCATGCACGTGTAGTGCAAGAGGCAAAGGAGACTCGTCATGTATACAAAATGAATACATAATAATATATAATATTGTAAGAGCCTTTGGCATATTAATCAATACGGAACATTACTATGGCTTGGTTTAACTTTGACAATTGTTAAGCTTCACTGCCGGCTGTCGTGTCATGAATTTGTCAAATGCACGTCGTGCAAAATTGAGGTCCAATTGTCTTCAGTTTATTTGTACGTACAGTAACTGAATATTTTAGGACGATAACAAAGGTAAATGGCTATTCGCAAATAGCTACAGTACTAAAGTGACCTAACTCTAAATGTCACTACGCTAATTTAAATTAAAATGTGATGACTTAGAATGGAGTAACGATATATTATTATTTAGAATTGAGTCACTTTTTCACTACTGCATATGCTAATTGTTAGATATGTCCATGTGAAATGTGGGAATTCGTCATAAGCACGTCGTGCAGAATGAGGTCCAACTGTCTTCAGTTCCTATATTTGTAGCCGACCAATATAATAATTATAAAGCAATACCAAGGCTTAACGCTGAAAATTGTTAAACTTCAATGCCAGCCGTCACTTGTCATGAATTTGTCAAATGCACGTCGTGTAGAATGAGGTCCAACTGTCATCAGTTTTTATATTCGTAGCCGACTGTATATACTTACTTAGGTATATTAAGGTAAATATTTCCTAGAATTCCCAACTACTGCGCCCTTCTCTTTAAGCCCTTGAGAGTACAGACTGACAACATAAACTTAACTAAAACTTATAATATTAAGTATATTTAAACAACCTAAGTACCACAAACTAATATTACTTAGTTTAAACTTAATATAATATTCCATAAAACATATATTACATTTTAACATAAACATTTGCTTTCTCTTTCTATTTACATTCAGAAGATCGTGTCCATCTATCACAGAAATGGATCCAGAAACATCTCTTAAATGTACAACATCAAAGCTCGACGAAACGTCTTGTCTCTTTTTCTCAATGGATTAGATAGTAAAGTGTGAGAAGGACAGATAGAAAATTGCCATCGAGCAGTTTTACAAAATCCAAAGATAATTCTTTTGAACAAACAGTACGGAATGAGATTTCGATGTGCAATTCAATATCGAGATTGAAACGATATGTAAGTACAGACAGTATGTAGAAGAATAAGTGTGTGATCTATAGACACGTGTAATAAAACTTCAGTTACACAGTAACCGCTTTACAAAATTTCAGGTTTAATATTTAATGATTACAGAATAGTTTTAGATTAAAGTGTACCTATTTAAAGATTCAGAAAAGGTCTTTAAGAGCTACTTACATTAAATTAGGTTTTTTTTTATTATAAAGCAACGGCTTTACAGATGAATTAATGCATTTTTGCCGAGTAGAATGAGTGACTAACAAAAACACATTTTGTCAGTTGTGGATTTATTCTGTGAGGACGGCAATTTTTTTAATTAAACTAGCTGACCCAACGAACTTCGTACCGCCAATCCGCCATATTCTAATTTTAATTATAATATTTTTATTTATTTTAATTCTCTTCTATACAAACCTTGCAGTGACTATAATAAACACAAAAAAAAAGAATTTAGGTACTAGGTATCCAATTTGGTGCAGTCAGGAAGTTATGCGCGTACATGTATTTCGGTGATTCATTTTTATTTACATACATAGATTCATTTTTATTTATATACTACTGGCTGGTTAGTAACTAAAATCAGGGCAACAGCTAACCTTAATAATATATTCTGATTAAACAAACTGAGCACAGAATCAAGTCAAATCTTAATCCTCCTTTAAGGTAAATAGTATTTAAATTGCAAAATCCTTTAGGCATACAAATTAAGTTTATTAACTACCTTTTTAGGATGATTTTGCCCTATTACTTATTCATAAATTTAAATAAGTCGTAACTTTTGTCTTTAGTGCCTGTATTGATTTAAAGGACTAATTTAATTAATCCGTAACGTCAGCCAATAAAACAAAGTACGCGAGTTAAATCCGTATATAGAAGTTTCATTCCGATGAATGTAAGTCATCTAGGAAGGCAAGTCTTGTCAGCTACATTGGCATGAATGTAATAATTTAATCAATCAGTCAAGTCCGGATCTCTGATGGGTATAATAATAATGGATGAGTTTTTCTTTAATAAGTTAAAAGGAAGGTAAGGCTTTGTCGGGAAGTGTTGAAATCCGTCGATCATTCTTTAGCTAACCAATTTTTGGCATCCGTCAAAAGAGATGGATGAGGCGTAATAGAAAAGTTTTGGTTAAAAATCAATTATACAACAAAAACATAAGTCAATATCATGTTGGGTTACGCACAGGGTACCTATATATATTTTAATATACATTTTCTTTTCAAATAATATGTTTCTTAGAACAGAATTAGTCTATCCCACTTAGCGGTTACGTAATTTTGTCCAGAAAAGATAAACAGAGTATTTTGATCGTAAGATAAAATCATGGTAAAACTTACATAAAAGTCTTAAGCAATTTACTCGAAATTGGAGACCCATGTCAACACGCCCATTATACTTGGTCTGGCTGGAATTTTCTAAGCCAACTTACTCGCTATATTATTCAATATAGTGAATTTGATATCAAATACTTTCTATCTATTTAAGGACTATAGGATATTATTACTTGCCTACAAAACTTTACTATTATTAATTCATATAAATAAAACTTCCGTTACACAGTAACCGCTTTAATTTCAGGTTTAATCAATTCAATTATTAGATAATAATTTTAGATTAAAGTGTACCTATTTTCAAAGATATGAGGTCATCCTCATGTCTTTGAAAATACACTAGTTGCACGTCGTGTAGGAAATCCGCTATAATTATGCACGTCGTGCAGAATGAGGTCCAGTTGCCATGTTCCACCAATGCGATAGAAGCTACTGGAGTGTGTTGGTGGTACAATATGTCTCGTTTTAGAATAAGAACTATTGTATTTTCTGTTGGTACTACGTATCCAATAAATAAATAAATACACGACAGCTGGACCTCATTCTATTATTCTACACGACGTGCATCGGGCAGATTTTCGATACGTGGCGGGCCTTATATATTAGGTATGTATCAAACGAGTAGGACTAGCGGCAAACAATTAAAATGTTCATTCTTTTTACGAAACGTAACGTTTACGTAAAGTCAATTGTGTTTTTTGTATCAAAAAAAGGGTCTATGTATCTTTTACTATGATGACGTAATACATTTTATTGTTATCCATTGCGTCATCATCATTTTGATGACGCGACTGTATCTCTTAACGAGACAAGTATTAAATGCGGGCTATAAATTTCGCTTTTAAATCAAGCTATTTCAACATTAATAACTTTGGTAACGCAAAAGATTCTGTATCTTACGTTTTAAATGTTAGTAATCGAAACAGGTATTTAGTTAAAACGCAATTATTATTACAGAGGTAGAAGTTTTTCTTTATTAAGTACCGCGTTTTTCTCGAATAATAATTATGTTACTTTTAAACATAATATTTATTTTCTAATAAATAAATTTTGAAATGTTTATGTAAATTGGAGGTTAATTAAAATGGACACAGTTTTTTTACATTCTTTTTCTGATTTTATCTTCGTGTTAAGTGTCATAAGAACTATTTATGAGAACAAAACCGTTTGTTTTGTGTACCTATATATTATATATTAATATACATAGGTACATAGTTTACTAGGTACCTTATTAAATTTTTAATCAACTACAAAGGGAGGTTCCTTGTTCGGCAGGATCTTTGAAAGCATTGTCTAATGACCACAACCTCTACAGGAGGACCAGTAAAGGCGTTAAAATACGCCTATCAAATTCAATAATGATTAATGATTTTTGATATTAAACG
Source organism: Polylopha cassiicola (assembly GCA_038024825.1). Taxonomy (NCBI): domain Eukaryota; kingdom Metazoa; phylum Arthropoda; class Insecta; order Lepidoptera; family Tortricidae; genus Polylopha; species Polylopha cassiicola. The sequence continues at coordinate 12,609,610 of CP149052.1, read as the reverse complement.
ATTTGTCTATAAGGTCGATTTATCAAACTCATTCCCCCAAAATCGACAAAATGGTTAATATGATAAATATTTTTTCAAGGGAATTTCAATATTTACTGAGCTGATGAGTCGAGATTAGGAGGACGTGACGTCAGCGGGATCGTAAAATGGCTGCCACGAAGATGAGATGTTTAACCTAATTTATAAATAAGAACTAATCATAATAATTTCTGATGCCTTCGCGGTTATTACAGATTTGAATGAAATATTCCAATAAAAATAAAATACTAGTTAAATCCGTCAAATTTGTTTCATTCCTGATGCCTTTGTGGCTTATTAACCGTAAATGTGTGTGATTTTTCAGTTTAATTGGCTATTTATTTCAAAAATGATGTTGCATGCATCGTATTACAAAAATAATTAGGTATAAGGCCTTTAACTTTCTTATTTTATTTGATTTACAAACGTTTCAATAGCTTTACAGTTCCCTTTTCTATTATGGCCGAGCTGATGTTAGGCTAAAATTACAGTTTATATAAACGGGTCCCTAGGTGCAAGTGCCTATACGAATATGAGAACTGCAAAGTTTTTAAACGTTAGCAAATAAATTGAATACGATAAATAAATCCATTATAATAGTTTCATTACAATGGTTGGTAAGAAATAATAAACCGAAATCTAAAATTAGTCAGTGCATATAAATAGCGCCGTACTGCACTTTTTTAATTTGCCTGCACTTTAAGTAAATTGCACACCGTATCCATCGACGATGTTGAAATTTAACACTGCCTTTTTTACCATTTCATTTTGTTCCCTTTTTCAGCATGTTAAAATCGTAAATCCAGTTGCTATTGAATAGAAGTTTTATTAGATTTATAGCGTAATATTTTACAAACAAATAAAAACAACAATTTAGGAATTACCATTTGGAAAACTTTACAGTTCCCATATTCGTAGCACGACTGAGCTGACGATAGCTAAAGCTATAAGTAGGTATCCCAATTTGTTTTAGATCAAGACATAATGTCGTCAATTTAAACTATAAAGATTAGAAACTTAAAATTTTGTACAGGAGAACCCCTTTACAATCAAGGGAGCACTAAGAATGGATTTCAGAAAATTACAGAAACAGAAACATAACAATTGGAATGAAACAACTTTAAACTACGCGAGTTAAATCCGTTTTAAGTTGTGTCATTCCAATGTATAATAATCGCGAAGGCATCAGATATTATTAAGAAACATAACAAAATAAAATAAAAACCAGGAGTAGAAAGTTGTTGTAGTCTTCTATGAAAATTATAGTACGAGTAGTGGTAGTAGGTAGTATAACAAAGTAGGTACTATGTAAAGAACAGAATATGTTGTTTCCAGGCTAGTTTATTTATATCCAATTTCCTATATTTTTCCTTGCGATATTTTCTACTACATTTATCCTCGATTACCTTTCAAGTTTCCCGGACAATAAAATATTTTAACAGAAAATCTTATAAGTAAATAAAGATACCTATCTATTTCCTCAACAACTCAAGTGAGAGTTCTCCACGTGTAATAAGAAGAGGCTTTTAAAAATAAAACACTATTAAAATTAATACAATCATTTTCTTCAGCTATGTAATATCTTTGACATGACAACTAGGGGCGTAGACAAGGGGCCCTAGACAAGTGCCCAACGTTCAACGTTAACGTTAAATGTTAGGACCAAAATGTATGGGATTTGACATCCGCGAACGACTGTCACGTACGTCACAAATGTCAAATCCCATACATTTTGGTGCTAACGTTTAACGTTAACGTTGAACGTTGGGCACTTGTCTAGCCCCCAAGGTGCCGTTCAACGTTAACGTTAAACGAAACGACCAAAATGTATGGGATTTGACATCCGCGAACGTTTGTGACGTACGTGACAGTTGTTTGTCAAATCCCATACATTTTGGTGCCAACGTTCAGCGTTGAACTGAGAGCGATTTGTGTGTGTGTGTGTGTGTGTTGGCGTATATTAGGAGAGCTACAAGTATATGACTAGTTTTCAGCTTACCACAAATACCTACCCAAAAATTGGGTATTTTGGCTAGCACCAATTTTTAAAGTATTGGACTACCAGAATAATTCGATATTATAAGAACAAAATTATAAAAAAAAATACATTTATTTCAGTACAAAAATTATTCAACATTATGGATTGATTATAAGAACATTGTTTTAGGGGATTTACATAGTGTGATTACCGGTAAATTATATGGCCTGTCCTATGGCACCAAAACTTTAAGTTTACAAAAACAGGAAGGTTATTTTGGGAAGTTTATCCGAAGTTACCTATTTAATATAAACATTATATTTATGCATTATTAAGATTTTATCTAAGCATAAGGTGTTTGAATGTGAATAAGTGTGTGTATTTGAAACATTCCATTAGATTGCACTCTACACACTTGTAGTTCTTTATCCTTACTTTGCAGGGAGGTCTTGAAACTAATCAAAATTAAATCCAGTATAAACTGAACCACGCGAAGAATGCACTTATGCACTTTGTGAGTGTCAATTTATCCTGGACAATGTGAAATTATTTATATATATATATATATAGCTGTCACCAGGATAGCTTACACGTTTCCTATTAAAATTTTGTCTCATTAAAGATCAGATGCAAGGTATTTATATATTTGGAACCAGTTGAAAATTGCATCTACTAGTCATTTGAATTGAACACGAAAAAAATTTTGAAACGTAGGTACCTACGTAATTTTTTCATATAGACACTATATACTTTACAGAGTTTCTTGTAATCTGCTGGAATTAAATTTACGTCCACGTTTTTGGCCTTGGCCTTATTCACGAATATAAAACGAAAAAGTAAAATAAAATACGGGAGTTAAATCCGTTATCGTTGTTTCATTCCAATGTGTAATATCCGCGAATGCATCAAAAATTATTAAAACAAACCATTTCATTTGTCTTTATGTGACGCATGCCCAAAAATAATTCGTATATTATAAACTAGCTGCCCCGGCAGACGTCGTCCTGCCCGTTCGATTGTTTCGTCAAAGATCTGTCAAAGTCTTCTATGTGTCACTTCTTCATAAGGCTTCATATTTTCCCCATTTTTTACACATTTTCCACTGTTTCTTCGCTCCTATTGGTCGCAGCTTGATGTTATATAGCCTAAAGCCTTCCTCGATAAATGGTCTATCAAACAAAAAATAATTTTTGAATTCAAACCAGTAGTTCCTGAGATTAGCGCGTTCAAACAAACAAACTCTTCAGCTTTATAATATTAGTATTAGTATAGATAATTTACTACCTAATTAAAATACCGTTACGTTAAGCAAGTAGGTACTAACTTTCACTTTTATTCTGTCACCTACCGATTAAGCTTATTATAGGCACTATAATGTCAGAGTAAGTTGACAGTTATTAAATGAGCAGACAGACACACAAGTCTTATCGAGAGTTCTTCCAAAAGTACAGAACACTGAAAAAGTAAATTAAATTTGACAAATCTAATTTATTATGTGTCCACGAAATCAAGTCGAGTCGATAATGAAATTCGAGATCCGAGTGACGTAAACGAAAATATTCTAGTACCATTTTCATTAATATCAAATTTCCAGTGTACCTTTTTAGGTTTCTGTACCCAAAGGTTAAAACGTGACCTTTTTACTAAGGTTCTGTCCTTATAAATCACGATAGTTAGTTGAAATTTTCATAGATGTTGTATTTCTTTTGTTGCTATAATAATAAATATTAAGAGACATAATAAAATGAATATATTTCAGGAAGCTGATCACTACATAGTATAAAACAAAGTCGCTTTTTCTGTCCCTATATCCCTATGTACGCTTAAATCTTTAAAACTACCCAAAGGATTTTGATGCGGTTTTTTTTAATAGATAGAGTGGTTTAAGAGGAAGGTTTATAGCACCCGTTTGAAGCCGGGGTCGCTAGTAATATAATTAAAGATTTTTTTTATCGCCTTTATAGATAATGGTACTTACTCAAAAAGGGTTCCCTTGCGAGTCCATCTCGAACTTGCCCGTTTTTTTCTGTGTCAATGTCAAAAATATCTTCTTCAAGCTATAAATAGCAATTAATTTGTAGCCATAAATAGCCAGAAAATTATTATTAATAGAAGTCTTTATTGTATATATATGTAAAGTTATATGTTACATAATATATATTATATTTTACCTATATATACATAATTCTAGACCCGGTCTCGGCAGAAAAAGTGCTTCAGTTGTCATTATGATTGTTGGTGAGGAATGGACTGTAATTAAAGCAATATAGGTTTATGAACAATAGACGAATTTAATAAGGAAACTTTACAAAACGAACACAATATCACAACACAACTCAACCAAATCAAATCAAAACTAACTAACTGAGTGACAATAGAAAACAATCGATATAAACAATCGATAGGTACCCGCAAGGAGTACGCAACAATGATGTTACTACGTTTAATATTTTCGTAAAGTTTTCTTCAACTTTACGATTTTCCGTGCAACTTTATAATTTACTAGCGGTCCGCCCCAGCTTCGCGCGGGTCCCTTTTTTCTTAGCCTATTTCACTCGAGAGTAGTGTAGCTTTCCAACAGTGCAAGAATTTTTCAAATCGGTCCAGTCGTTTAAGAACCTATTCAATCCAAACAATCAAACTTTTCCTCTTTATTATACATGTATTAGTACAGATTTATTGCATCTAAAACCGTTATAGTTTCATTTCATCTAAAATTTTATGAATGAGTGATTGGTGTCAAAATATTTATTTTTGATGTCACCTTTAGATTGGTTCGCGTCACGCGATAACCCATGTTACGACTAATAGTAAAATGGCTCTCATTTCCGTCACATTACTGACGTGAACTATCACCTTATCCATAGAGTTACAATGTCAATAGACACGGCTGCAGCTGATTTTTTTTTAAACCAATTTTTGCTTGCTTTATAAAGTGTGTGTCAGTTTATATGTTCGATCCTTTGAAATACCATCATATTAAAGAACAGAATCAATTATTAAAAAAACTTACGTAGAATTATTTCCAGGTATGTACTAGTTAAAATACTGTTTCAATTGTCTATACTAATCTACTAATTTATACTAATCCTAACTAATATTATAAATGCGAAAGTAACTCTGTCTTTCTGTCTGTTACGCTTTCACGCTAAAACTACTGGACCGATTTAAATGAAATTTGGTACAAAGAAAGTCTGGAGCCTGAGAAAGGACATAGGCTACTTTTTAACCGACTTCAAAAAAAGGAGGAGTTCCGCGCGGACGAAGTCGCGGGCAGAAGCTAGTCTATACTAATATTATAAAGAGGAAAGTTTTGTTGATTGTTTGTTTGGATTGAATAGGCTCCAAAACGACTGGACCGATTTAAAAAATTCTTTCACTCTTGGGAAGCTACACTGTTCCCGAGTGGCATAGGCTATATAATAGAACATATTGAAAAAAAAATACGGATCCGTGCGAATACGGGTCGAATCGCTAGTTTATACTATGTCTATAGCTCAAATGAGCTACGGCAGCGACATAGTAATTTAATAATTATTATTTATGGTACTTTTTATAGTTGTGTGTAACTGTGTAAATATGGTCATTTCTATTTGTTTCTAAATCTATGACATTACCACACAAACCGTTAATAGAACCTAGGCGCGGCTTTCAAATGGACACTCATGAGTTAATGGGAAAAGAACCGAAAATATATCACGATACGGTTGAATCTTGTCCGATAGCTCTAAATGAAACGCTGTGTGTTTACTGTAAGCTCTAGTTGTAAAAAAACTGGGCAAGATCGTGTTATTCCACGCACCATATATATTATATGGTTCCGTAGTTAATATATTAAGATTTATAATGATTATGTATACACATTGGAATGAAACGACTTTATTTTGGAATTACACAACTTTAAACGGATTTAACTCGCGTATTTTTATTTTATTTTATTTGCTGACGTTTCGGATTCTTTACAGTTTCCATAATCGTAGCACGACTGAGCTGACAATAGTCTAACGCTAAAGTCAGTAAAAATATCATTTATGTAATTAAATTATGTATACATTTTAAACTACTTTTTTTAAGCATTCAGTTTATTATTTTTTTATTCATGTTATAGTGACTTAGTTCGAATTAAAATTTAAATAATATGACACTTAAGAATATTTAATCAAAACATGAAAGGAGTGATTTGACTTGCAAAACAATTATCCAGTTTAAAAGCAATAAAAATATAGATACCCTAATTAATAATAGTAACACAAAATAATATTAATCTAAGTTTTTAATAATGTTACCTTCATTGTTAATAGCTTTTTATCCATATTCCAACCAGTAGAAGTATGTTTGCAGACTTAAAATAGACTAAGAGTGGAACTGCTTTTAGGCACAAAAGATCCCAATACCCATACCCCGAAGTGAATCCAAAAGGACCCCACCAATAAGAATAAGAGTGGAACTGCAGCGAAAGAGCTTAACAAACAAGACTAACTTGACAAAACCTTTTCTTGATAGTCTTGGGGTTCTTATGAGTTTACTACGGAACCCTAAAAAGAGAAAATAGGCTATATGGCTTAGTCAACCTGACAGCGAGTCCTTCAGCCGGTTTATTATGCTATAGCGATTCGCTCCGGCTTCATGTCACTCGGGAATAGTGTAGCTTCCCAACAGTGAAAGAATTTTTCAAGTCGGTCCAGTCGTGTCAATCCAATCCAAACAAACAAACAAACCTTTCCTCTTTATTATATTAGTATAGATTTCACTGTGCCTAGGTAAATTGAACAACTTTTTTTAAAACGACAGCTGCCGTAAATCCGGATATAAAATAACAAAAAACCATCGATGAATTATTTCACCATTGAGTGAGGTCGAAAGCTGAGCGAAAAAGTCAGAAATAAAAGCCCTACTAATATTATAAATGCGAAAATAACTCTGACTGTCTGTCTGTTACGCTTTCACGCTAAAACTACTGGACCAATTTAAATGAAATTTGGTACAAAGAAAGTCGGGAGCCTGAGAAAGAACATAGGCTACTTTTTAACCGGCTGCAAAAAAGGACGAGTTCCACGCGGACGAAGTCGCGGGCAGAAGCTAGTCAACTATAAAAATGTGAGTCAGGCTTACTAAAAACATTTTTTACATTAGCTACCTACCTACTTACTTGCCAGTTATCATAAACCTATAGCAAAATGAAGACATTGCTATTTTACATCCATTAGAATTGACAGATGACAGTTTGACTACTCGGAACCTTAGTCAAAATGAAACAACTTTACCTAAACGAATTTAACGTATTTTGTTTTATTGGCACGTTTCGGATCCTTTACAATTTCCATAACCGTAGCACGACTGAGCTGACGATAGTCTTACGCTAAAGTGTAATTTATACAATTAATAATAAGCATAAATTAATTATTTTATAATACAAATAAAACATGTTTATGAAACAAATAGGTGGCGTATATTTTTACATTATTCGTAAATGAATATACGAATAAAGTAAAAGTATAAGTTAAATAAAATACGCGAGTTAAATCAGTTGATAGTTGTTTCATTCCAATCGCGAAGGCATCAGAAATGATTACAAAATGTTATTTCATCGCATCGTGCTTACCTTTAAATTATATTTGTACTTGTACATAATTAAAACGTTTTGTATATTGTGTAGTACTGCATGGGGTTAAATTCGCAACAAACTTTTGTTATCAAAACTCGGTAAATTAAAATAACGAGAACTCTGTTTTGGTGTGAGTTCGCAAAATTAGGGATTCCGTACTGTATGTAGAGAACAATAAACCGATTACACACCTACAATCTACATACAATACTAATTTATATGATTATTCTGGCAGGAATTCGACGAGATAATGAATTTCAGAGAACCGGGTGTGTATGCTAATGTGTTATTTGCAATTGGTTTTAGATAATGATGCCATAGCTATGAGGACTGTTTGCGGTGAATTAAAGGATTTTAGAGCTGATTAATATTATATCTTACTAGCGGCCCGCCCTGGCTTCGCTCGGATCCCTTTTTTATTGCCTACTAGCTTCTGCCCGCGACTTCGTCCGCGTGGAACTCCTCCTTTTTTGCAGTCTGTTAAAAAGTAGCCTATGTCTTTTCTCAGGCTCCAGACTTTCTTTTTACCAAATTTCATTTAAATCGGTCCAGTAGTATTAGTGTGAAAGCGTAACAGACAGACAGACAGACAGAGTTACTTTCGCATTTATAATATTAGTAGGGATGTTACACGGGAATAGTGTAGCTTTCCAACAGTGAAAGAATTTTTCAAATCGGTCCAGTCGTTTAGGAGCCTATTCGATTGAAACAAACAAACTTTTCTTCTTTATTATATTAACTATCGACAGCGACTTTGTTTTCTACTACGTAGCGATGAGCAGAATTAACAGCAACAACAGAAATGAAAAAAATAACAATGATACCTTCAGACGGATGGTAAATTTTTACATTTTATATTTTTCCGTCCTCCGGCCGGAAAGCGCCAACTTTGTGGCCGCTGCGCTAAATGAAATTGTCGCTTTCTGGCTTCGTCGAACAGAAAAATAGTATACTGACCTCGGCCAGTAAAATAAAAAAGCCTCAGATCACATTTTTGTCAACCTCGGCTTCGCCTCGGACGACAATTACATGTGATCTGAGACATTTTTTATTTTACTGGCCTCGGTGCGTAATGTACTATTAACAAACTCAACATGACGGGTTTTCGATATTTCCCAACATATTTTATGACTTAATAATATTCAAAGCAGAAAGCATTTGCTTAAGTTCTGTAATAAAAAAGTTTAAGCAGTAAAACCTTTTAAGTATTTACATTGTTTTTTATTTATTTTGTAGGTGGAATTCGATTATCCCGATAAAATATTGCTTATTTTCTTTTTTAAGAACCCTTTTATCTTACCAAAACTCGCCAACATCGTTTAGGGGTTTAAGTATAAGTAAAGTATAATTTATAAAAAAAAATGGCCGAGTGCGAGTCGGATAATAAATATAAAAACGGTGATAAATACGTTTGTTGAGAGACCGAATACTTATATTTCCCATATTCCTAACCAACTGATCTGACGATAGACTAACTCCAAAGTTATAGTTATTTTATTCCAATGTGTAAAGAACGCAAAACATCGGAAATGAAAACTCCTATTTAATTAACTTTTTCACTAGAACCGTAGAATTCAGCAAACGAATTAAATACATTACAGTTTATTTACTCTTGTTGAAATAAAAAAACTGTAACGGAACAGAAATGTTTGAAACTGCAAACATTTCTATTCCGTTTAATATAAATATTTAAGTACCTACCTATAAAAGAAAATAAAGAAGTGCTTTTTAAAATGTATTTTCAATCATAAATCTTTTCCTTTAGAAAATACTCGTAGCATTGAATTGAGAAACTATCGAAACAGAGTTACTTTTGCATTTATATTTGTTAAAATTAGGATAAATAAATCTAATCTTTTCTGGAGTAGGTGACGGCACCAGTAATGGACATGGCACCAATTATGGACATTATTTTCGTTGATCGAATTTATTAAGCAACTGGCCCTACATTTTTCAATTGGAGATACTAAAACATAAGCAATAGACGGTGGGGCTTTCATTTTGATACACTTCATCAAAATTGCCCGTTTTATTTGAAGATGGTTGGGAATTGAAATCTCGTTTCGCGCGGTGGTCATAAAAATCCGTTTTTGTTAGTGAAATCGTTAAGGAGGTGAGTACATATTTGTGCATGGTATTATCTTGTGTTGTGTTGTAATGAGATTTTTTGTTATTTTTACGAAATAATACTATATTGCAAGTAAATTGAGCTAAGTTGAATATGTCCAATCCCAATAATAAGTTTTTTGTGGGGTTTGTTCATCACTGGATTCGATTTTTTACGAATTCCAGTTATGGACAAGTGTCCATTCTTAAGTTTTTTAATATTTTTTAGTTTATTGTATTAAATTATTTAATTTGTTGCACTAAACATTTCGGTTGAGTTGATTTTGTGATTGCTCTTTATTTTCCAATGATGGACAATGTCCATAAATGGCTATTTTTAGTCGTCCATCATTGGGTTCTTTGTTTTATCTTATATGGCGCCAATAAAAAATTACACCCCGGAACAAATAGGGAGGGCATTTGATGCTGTATGATGCTGCATGATGCTGCTGAGGATGGAAGAAATGATGATCACAGCTGCCCTCCGGTTTCATCTTCTTCTTCTTCAACCTTATTCTACCCAATGCTGAGTAAAGGTCGATTGTGCTATGGGACTACAAACTATTCTCACGGTAGAGGAAGAGGGCAATTTGATGAAATGGTTGGTCGCAATGAGTTAAAAGCACTTTCACATAAATTGAAATAAATTAACAGAGAGCGTGCAAAAAATTCTCCAGGCTCCAAGTATCCGGAGCCAAATATCTTCATTCTACATCTGGTGAGGGCGTCGCAGTGGCACACCAAGTGTTCCACAGTTTCACATTCCTCTCCACACATTCTGCAGTCGCTGCTGTCTGTAAGTCCCATTTTGTGTAGGAGTTCGTTGACTCCTAAGTGACCAGTGAAGACTCCTGTTATAAGTCGGATTTGTCTTCAGTTTAGAAACCAGAGTTTTTTAGTCCAGTTTTCATTTGGGTGTTGTATAAATTGCCGTGAGGACCTTAGACCTAAGCATGCCTTCCACTCTTCGGTGTGGCTCTTGATTGTGTTTTCCTTAAGGCCTGTGTTAAAGGTGTTGGACGCCATTATATACCAGCCCCGACTGCACTTTATGGGCTCCATGGGCCTTCGCCGCAGCCTGGCTGTCACTCAAACTATAGATGGTTTTTCGTCCAGGTGCCTGTCTATATTTTCTTATGCACATGCAGCATACGTCTCTGCCTGAAATACTGTGGCATGCTTTCCCATGCTTACACTATAGCATATTATATATGCACCGCAGTTTCTGATAGATCTCAGTTGATTGATGTATTATGTTACCAATTCTAAGCTGCAGCTGCTGGCAAAGAGGCAAAGCCTCAATTAATGTTTAATAAATGATTAAAAACCAGATCGTTGATTGAAAGCCTTATAGTATAACTTGGAAATCTAAGGCTGATCACGTTAAAAGTTCAAATAGAGTTAATCAAAAGTACATTTTTGACATTTGTTTTATTTATCTGTGCAATAAAAAAGTGTCCATTAATGGATGTTCATGACTGGGTCCATGTCCATTACTGGGGGTCCATCACTGAATCTTCGATGTCCATCAATGGTGATATCGTAAATTTCAATTTATGTATTTTTTATTAATTATGTATTATTCATACAGGATTTTAGGTGTTGTTTAAATGTTCCTCATGTATTTGAGTACCGAACAAAAAATCACCATTTTTGTATTGCCAAAAAACATCCCATTTTTAAACGAAATTCTAATTTAGTGCGCTTAACATGTCCATAATTGGTGCCATCACTCTAGGTACTATTATACAAAATGCAATATCTTAAGTTTGCGAAACAAAGAAGGTTTGACTCGATTAACTGTCCTAAAAGGCCACTTAAGTCCTTGAAGAAACGAATTTCTAGTTAAAGGAGCTATTGGCAAAACAAAGAAGGTACCTATCAAAGTAATTAACTTGTTAAACTTTTCCCCAGTTCGCGGTGAACACCTTTAATTGAATTAAGGGCCCACCTTTCTTACGCTTCTGCACCGCGACCGAATTCAAACGAAACGTAAATTAATTAACATAAAACACACCTAAACCAATAACTTAATACTAAATGGCTCCCATTTTTATTCTGCTATTTCCGACCGCGATTAAGGGAATTAGAAAATTCTTGAAACATTAGAATGACACGACCATAAATAACGGATTTAGCTCGCGTATTTTATTTTATTTGTATTTTCGTAGCCGACTAAGCTGATGATTGTCTAACGGTTATAAAGGACGGTTGCCGAGCACAGCGAAAAACGGTCATTGGCCTTTTTTTATTTGTCTCTGTCGCACGCGAGTAGTAATAGTGCCCTCACGCTAGCACGGTAACCTTGAAACTTACTTTGCGAGCTGTCAAGTCAAACGTTGCGATGACACGAGTAGAGTAGAGAGGCTAGAAACGCCACCATAACGTCAAAGGGAGTACCTACGCTGAGTAAGCGCACCGTACTGATTAAACTTTTTAATTTGTTTTGATTGTTATCCCTTCACTAACAGGACTGGCAGTAGGTGCATACGCAGCAGTTTAGCAACGTAAGCGTACCGAACTGTTTAAACTTATTAATTTGTTTTGACTGTTATACTTTAACTAACAGGAGTTTGTGGTAGGTGCTCAAATGTCAGCCTTATTTTGTGAAACAAGAAGACCGCTTACAGACAGTGGGCGATAAATTAGTACTAAAGCAGATTAAGATATTGTTTTATATACTAGCGGCCGCCTGCCCACTTCTATCCCTACTTCTGGATTTTCTTGATTCTTGGTTTTTGATGAAAAATTAAGTTTTTTATGACTGTTAATGAAGAATCTGCATGCGAAATATTATTGGAATAACTTTGTAAAACAGATAACATTTCACTTCCAACCCCCATTTTACTACCTTAGGGGAAGATTATTGAAAAAAACAGAAATCCATACTTAGGTACTGTGTTTTATGACTTTCCATGAAGTACTTTCATACTGCATTTTATTCGAATAACTTCAAAAACGGTCAAGTTTCATACTAACGTTGAACTCCCGTTTTATCCCCTTAGGGCACTCCCTTTTCAATAAATCATTTACAAAGATCCTTTCTTAATACTCCCCTACGCTATAAAAGAAACCCCTGTGCAAAATTTCAAGTTTCTGACCCTTATAGTTTAGGCTTTGCGTTGATAGATCAGTCAGTCATTCAGTCAGTTTTCGCTTATATAGATTTAGTAAAATCTTAAAAGAGTAAACGAAATCATTACATGATGACGGCCTGTTGACACGTCATTTGTGCGAGGGTTGAGGGAGGTAATAGCCCGAACTATACATATACAAAGCAATTAGGGACAACCTGTGTTGATCTTCAATTTACTTGATTTCGACTTTGCAAACATCATGGGCGTATACAAGCTTTTTTTAAGAAATCAGATTGGAGCATGGTATTTTAGATCTTGGTTGTGGTTTAATAGTTTTTTAAAATGAAATGATGCAGATGCGAGTTGGTGCAAGTCGATAAAACAAAAGTTTTTTGTTTTAATGACAGATCAAACGTCAAAAGTTGTCAGAGTCGCAAAGATAAGGGGGCCTAAACAAATGTATGGGATGTGACATCCGCGAAAGACTGTCGCGTACGTCACAAACGTTCGCGGATGTCAAATCCCATAAATTTTGGTCGTTTCGTTTAACGTTAACATTGAACGTTGGCACCTTGTCTACGCCCCAAGATATATTACCGACATTAACCGTAAGCATTACGACACTTAAAACACTGTGTATTCTTACAGATTATTTACTTATTCAACACGAATAATGAGATGAAGATAAAGTGAGTAATTATAAAAGTAGAATTGACGAACGAGGAAACAGTTGTTGCGTTGCGTTGACTTGCTCTTTTGTATCGGATAAAGCGAAGTCATCAGCTAATAATAGCACCTTGGTCATTGCCTAATGATTACTAATGATTCAGTATTTACAAAATAACAAAGAGGAAGACACCGTTTTATTCAGTACCCAAATCTATACCTACTAATATATAAAGATGAAAAGTTTGTTTGAACGCGCTTATCTCCAAAACAAAAAAGTCTTGATTGATGGATATGCACTTTATCGTATAATTATAATTATATTAAATAAAGCTGATAATATTTTACAAAGAATGTAAAAATACTGAATTTTGAGAAATGTATTTGAACGATTACTTGGAGAGGTTTCAGAATATTGACATTTGAAAAATGTCAGGAATTATTATATTTCCCGCCGATGTAGATGTTTTGTAAAAAAAAAAATAAATTAAAAATTTTAACAAACCCCCGACAAAAAAACATATAAGCCCTCTAAAAAGTATAAAAATAATAAAGACTTGATATTAGGTTGGTACCTAAGTATTAATAGGTATTTCTACAAAGAAAACGTCACGTCGGGGGGACCGCTCATCATTTACCTAATTGTACCTATCTATATTTACCTACTATGTAACGAAATCTAAGGTCCCCCCGACATGGCGTTTTCTTTGTAGAAATACCTATTAATACTTAGGTACCAACCTAATATCAAGTCTTTATTATTTTTATACTTTTTAGAGGGCTTATATGTTTTTTTGTCGGGGGTTTGTTAAAATTTTTAATTTATTTTTTTTATTTCATACTTTTTGAAAGTAGGTAGGTAACTTATTATTTTTTTAACCAATTTCCATTTTACATGGAATTCTGTAATGTACGTGTGGTCCTCTTTCATTTGATACCTCACTCGGTTATATTTGTAGTCATTTGGTTAACCATTTCCACACTTTCAGTCCCTATATTTTTTGAACTACTTAACCGATTTTTATTATAATATCAATTTTGTAATGTACACGTGATCCTCTTTCATTTGATACCCCACTCGGTTATATTTGTAGATATTTGATTTTCCATCCCCACTTTCACTCCCTATATTTTTTGAACGGCTAAACCGATTTTCATTATAATTTCAATTTTGTAATGTACTCGCGACCCTCTTTCATTTGATACCCCACTCGAGTATATTTGTGGACATTTATTTTTCCATCCCCTCTTTCACCCCCCTCTATGTATTAAACTACTGGTCCGATTTTCATCAAACATAGCTAAGAACACTCCCGACATATTCACCTCTTAAACAAAAAAAACAGAATCAAAATCGGTTCATGCGTTTGGGAGCTATGATGCCACAGACAGACACACACACACACACACACACACACACACACACACAGACACGTCAAACTTATAACACCCCGTCGTTTTTGCGTCGGGGGTTAAAAAGGGTTACCTAGGTTATATTTTAGGCCGGGTTTATTAAAATATGTTAAGTTAGTTACAGATGAAATTAGTGAGTTGGTGCAAGGAGAGTGTTTGTGCAATGAATCTGCATACCGTGAGGGTGCAGTAGACGCAGCGGTGCAGTTACAAGGAGCCCTAGGCGGTGCTGCCGCGCTGCAGTTGCCGATCTGGATGTGGTGTCTACGGGGTTATGCTTTCATATCAAAAAAGGCGATAGGCTATATATCTTCTTGCTGAGACTAATAGGAGCGTAGCACAAACTATTTTACTCAGATGAGGTCGCAGGCAAAGCTAGTACTTACACAATATTATTAAGGATGTATTTTTGCCTCTGTTTATCATTAGACAAAAGCCCTGAAGCACATAAATATTTATCTTGTGCTGATTTAGTCCATGTTGATCTTTGACTTTTCTTTTGTCATTTTCCTGAGTTTCTTTTGATCTTTTTTTCTATTAATTGTATTTTCAGTTTCCATTTGCTTTTGATATATTTGTGTCCGTTGTCGATTTTGAGGTTGGGCGGGATTTTGATTTTTACGGCATTTTTACGGCCGCCTACACTTAGCTCGCTAGATAGGGTTCCGTACTCAAAAGTATAACGGAACTATACTATCGAGAATCCGCTCTTCGTCCATCTGTCGTCATACTGTATCTCGTGAACCGCCAGTTCAAATTTTGAACACAGATGATATCTTTCTGTTGCCGCTATTACACAATAGGTACTAAATAAGAGAAAAAAATATGTCCCTAAACAACATTTTTTTTGCACACTTGGCCATTATATTGGTCACAGTTAGCCGTAAAATATAATAATCCCTTATAAAAATGTTACACAGCCGTGTAGTGATGTAAAAAAACATTTTTTTAAATATTGTATTTTTGACCTTTTGTTCCCATACTTCCGGAAGTAAACGCGTAACTTTGTTCGCATTGTTTTGATAAAAAATATTAATTATTAACATTTACATTTTAATCAAAACGTAGCTTTTGATGTGGAACCACCAAGATCAGAAAAGACGCGTAAAATGGTACCTTAAAAGCTTCGAAAAATTAATAACATTATTCGAGCTTTAACCGCAAAACACTAATTGGGCGAAATACTGCGCCGAGAATTTGAAGACGTTTATTTCAAGTTACCAACTACTAAAATAATTTTCAATTTCTTAAGATAACAAAATAAATTTGGTGACATTAAGTAGCACTGTAATGAATGTGGTTATTTTATCTGGGCCCCTGGATAACTAATCAATCGATAATAGCAACCGAACGAAACAAATGCGAAACTAGACTAGACTACAGCTGTGTACTAAACTTCCCTTAAATCGGTTTAGTACTTCGTGAAAGGAAGACAGACAGAGTTATTTCCGCATTATAATATTAGTTAGGAGTTAACATTAGGATTAAGGGTAATCTAATCTATTCTAATCTACCGCTACTCTGCCATTAGTGTCACATGTCATCAGCCCAGGCTATTAAGGTAATCTAATATTATGAAGATCCGACCTAAGCTAATGTAATCACACTACGGCTGCATCAGTACAACATAATATCTATACTAATATTATAAAGCTGAAGAGTTTGTTTGTTTGAACGCGCTAATCTCAGGAACTACCAGATCGAATTGAAAAAATCTTTTTTGTTGGATAGACCATTTATCGAGGAAGGCTTTAGGCTATATAACATCACGCTGCGGCCAATAGGAGCGAAGAAACAGTGGACAATGTATTGTGTAAAAACGGGGAAAATAACTATACCGCGCGAACGAAGTCGCACAGCTAGTATTTTATAAAAGTCCTTCTTAGTAGCCGACTGAGCTGACGATATCGTGAGCTCAGTCGGCTATGAATATCCGATAGAATTGTTTTATTTATATGCTATCAGTTCGCCCCGGCTTCGCACGGATCCCTATTTTTTTTCTAATTTTTCTTTAGCCTATGACACACAGGAATAGTGAGGATTCCCAACAATAAAAGAATTTTTCAAACCGGTCCGGTCATTTTGGAGCCTATTCAATCCAACAAACAAACCTTCCCTCATTATTATATTAGTATAGATTGCGAAAGCATAACAATTTATTATAATAAAAAAACATAAGTACATATTACCTATTATTTATATATTTTTTAATTAACCTCGTACCTCTAATATAACAACTTGTTTACAAGGTTTTCACACCTAACTTTTGCTGTTAAAAACTTTCCACTTTCGTTATAACTGTACAACTTTTCATTATTGTAATGAGAATTTCATAAATTACAGAACTTTTTCAAAGTTTCGTTTCGTGTGTACACTTAATGTACGTTTAATTATTATTGAAAAAAAAAGACATACATTTCGAATACAATAACGGTACGGACCTTTTATTTAATAGTACATTACGCACCAAGGCCAGTAAAATAAAAAATGTCTCAGATCATATGTAATTGTCGTCCGAGGCGAAGCCGAGGTTGACAAAAATGTGATCTGAGGCTTTTTTATTTTACTGGTCGAGGTCAGTATACTATTTTTCTGTTCGACGAAGCCAGAAAGCGGCAATTTCATTGAGCGCAGCGGCCACAAAGTTGGCGCTTTCCGGCCGGAGGACTGAAAAAGTATTTTAAGAGACATTTTGAATCGTAAATAAAAATACCTGACCTTACAATGGAAAGATTCCAAGTAAAAACAATTATGGAGAAAATAACAACTATACACGGAATGAATCAGTTCTCAGATAAAAATGGAAAAAGTTTAGTTTTGTGGTCTGTCGTGATGTTTATAAATGTGTTGGCAACTATTGCGTTTCTAATGGTCATCAAGTATAAGTTCCAGGACGATCAAATATATACTAAGGTAAGGTAATAATGAGGTAAGGTAGGTAGGTAGGTTTTGTAAAATAAAATAATTGGAGTTTAGTGGAATTAAGGAGGGTTTTACTATAGATACCTATATATTTTTTGTATACATAAAAATATATTAAATATGAAATTTTGTGTCTATTTTGTGTAGTCTTGAGAATCTGCCACTATTTATTTTCATACCCCTAAATATTTAGGGGGGCTAGACAAGGTGCCAGCGTTTAACGTTAACGTCAAACGAAACGACTCAAATGTATGGAATTTGACATCAGCGAACGTTCAACAATCGATCGCGGAAGTCAAATCCCATACATTTGTGTCGTTTCGTTTGACGTTAACGTTAAACGCTGGCACCTTGTCTAGGGGCCAAGGATGGTCCGCACCAAAGTTTTTTTTGATTGTTGACAAATATTTATTGGTTTTTATTTTTTCGTAATTCAGCATTAGACATACAACCCTAAACATTCACTCTTTTACCATCAATCCCTATTTTTAAATAAAAAATCTCAAAAAATTAAGTTTACTGGGTCAGATAGTATGAGCTATCTTATTGTAAAGTGTCATTAAAATCAATTAGGTATTGGAATGAAACAACTGTTAACGGATTTAACTCGCGTATTTTTATTTTATTTTATTAGCTGACGTTTCGGATTCTTTACAGTTTCCATAATCGTAGCACGACTGAGCTGACAATAGTCTAACGCTAAAGTCAACAGTTGTTTCATTCCAATGTGTAATAACCGCGAAGGCATCAGAAATTATTCAATTAGGTAGTTTTTGCACCAAAGACTAACGAAAAACCACAGTTCCATTCATAAAAAAAAAATCTAGTTTAAAATATTAGTAGGCGACACGGTATCACAACATAGTATAAAACAAGGGGGGCTAGACAAGTGCCCAACGTTCAACGTTAACGTTAAACGTTAGCACCAAAATGTATGGGATTTGACATTTGTGACGTATGTGACAGTCGTTCGCGGATGTCAAATCCCATACATTTCGGTCCTAACGTTTAACGTTAACGTTGAACGTTGGGCACTTGTCTAGGGCCCAAGGTCGCTTTTTCTGTCCCTATATCCGTATGTCCACTTAAATATTTAAAACTACGCAACAGATTTTGATGCGGTTTTTTTAATAGATGCAGTGATTCAAGAGGAAGGTTTATAGCACCCGTGTGAAGCCGGGGTGGGTCGCTAGTTTATTATATTTGTAATGTTGTGGCGTCTAAACCGCTTGATCGATTTTGATGTTTTTTTGTATAAAGATAGATGAAGTCTTGTAAAATAACATAAGTTACCTTTTAGGCCGATCCCGTGGAATAATTGAATTCCACGCGGGTGTGACCAACTTTTTAGGTAAAAGGTTAAAATGGGTAACAGACAGACAGAATTTTATTAGACTAAACATAGACGTAAGACTTAATAAGACATAAGTTATCACCATTTAAAGGTTGGAATGAAACAACTATTAACGGATTTAACTCGCGTATTTTTATTTTATTTTATTTGCTGACGTTTCGGATTCTTTACAGTTTCCATAATCGTAGCACGACTGAGCTGACAATTAAATAGTCTAACGCTAAAGTGCGTCACTTTAATAGTTGTTTCATTCCAATGTGTAATAACCGCGAAGGCATCAGAAATTATCATTTAAAGGTTATTACCTAAACATGAGTAAATCGAGACCTCAGTGGGACTTGAACTTACATATATACTAATATAATAAAGAGGAAATGTTTGTTTGTTTGGATTAAATATTCTCCTAAACGACTGGACCGATTTGAAAAATTCTTTCACTGTTGGAAAGCTACACTATTCCCGAGTGACATAGGATTGAACAAAAAAAGTATACGTGCGAAGCCGGAGCGGACCGCATAGTAGCTTAAACAATATTGCGAGGTATCGTGTTTGTCCAATTACACTATGCTATCGTGCTACCGAAAAACGCAGTAAGTACATATGAGTTTCATAGGTACTTACTACGTTTGTCATTATTAATGAGCGTCATACATCTATACTTCTATACTAATATAATAAAGAGGAAAGGTTTGTTTGTTTGTTTGGATTGAATGTTCTATCACTGTTTGGAAGCTACACTATTCCCGATTGACATAGGCTATAAAAAAGGGATCCGTGCGAATCCGGGGCGGACAGCTAGTATTATATAAAACTAGCTTCTGCCCGCGACTTTGTCCGCGTGGAACTCCTCCTTTTTTGCAGTCGGTTAAAAAGTAGCCTATGTCCTTTCTCAGGCTCCAGACTTTCTTTGTACCAAATTTCATTTAAATCGGTCCAGTAGTTTTAGCGTGAAAGCGTAACAGACAGACAGACAGACAGAGTTACTTTCGCATTTATAATATTAGTAAGGATACATGACTGTATATATTTTAATTTCATATTATTATGATTCATTTCATAAGATCACCATAATTATATTACCTACTTTTCTTGTCTCATAAGGGGCCCTAGACAAGTGCCCAACGTTCAACGTTAACGTTAAACGTTAGGACCAAAATGTATGGGATTTGACATCCGCGAACGACTGTCACGTACGTCACAAATGTCAAATCCCATACATTTTGGTGCTAACGTTTAACGTTAACGTTGAACGTTGGGCACTTGTCTAGCCCCCAAGTACGGTTTCATTTTCAATATCCCTCCTTTTTTTAATATGTCATTTATAAATATATTGAAGGTGACGACGCCTGTACGGTTTCTTTTCGCTTTTATGGTTTTCTGTGAACTTCTAAGATTTTCTCGCGGAAAATACTTCCAATACGTATTTTCTTTGAAAATGTCCCTAATTCACTTTCGTCGTACAATTTATCAAATAAAACCATTGAAGGTTCCGTAGGTGGAAACCTTTCATTGAGACGAAAAGAATTATAAATAAACTATACCTACCTAATAATCTCTGATGCCTTTGCAGTTATTACACATTCTTTAGCGTTAGACTATTTCAGCTCAGTCGTGCTACGATTATGGAAACTGTAAAGCATCCGAAACGTCAGAAAATAAAATAAAATAAACATACGCGAGTTAAATCTGTTAATAGTTGTTTAATTACAATGTAAACTATACCTACCTACTGATAATTCAATAAATGTTCTAGCGGTCCCGGCAGACTTCGTCCCGCCCGGCAAAGAATCGATTTGACGTGATAAAAAGCATCCTATGTCCTTTTCCTAGTTTCAAGCTACATCCCCATCAATTTTCAGCCAAATTGGTTCAGCCGTCCTTGAGTTATAAATGGAGTAACTAACACGACTTTCTTTTATAAAGATAGATTTTTATCTTTGTCTATGTATGTTTTTTATCTCTTCATACGTGCTACGGGTAAAAAGACTTTAAAGTGATGAGTGTACTTTAGATACCTAATCTAATAAAAGGTATTTCAGATGCTTCGCAATTTTATTGCATGTTAAAAAAAATTTTGGAAAGATAACTTCATTACAAATAT
Organism: Polylopha cassiicola; assembly: GCA_038024825.1. Classification (NCBI taxonomy): domain Eukaryota; kingdom Metazoa; phylum Arthropoda; class Insecta; order Lepidoptera; family Tortricidae; genus Polylopha; species Polylopha cassiicola. Next base: position 12,588,370 of record CP149052.1, on the reverse strand, counting down.
TTTTTTAAAAGCTGAATTCCAAAGCTGAGTATTTCCAATTCCGTACGTTTCAAAATTTCAATAAAATATATAAATTCAATATTTATATTAGATTTGAACATTTTGGCCTCTTTTCCTTGTTTGACAGGATGTTGAAATAAGGGTACTTTTACGGGCGTTTCAACCGCCGTCAGTCCCTAGTTCAGAAAATTTAATTAATGAGACACCAAGAATTTTAAAAGAAACAGTATACTCTGCGTACATGTTATCAGAATCAGTCGAGTATACATCTTATTGCTTATTCCTTTTTTTATATAAATCTAGTCCCAAACTAAGCAAAGCTATGGGTACTAGACAATGGATAAACATACATACATATAAGACATCCAAGACGCCGGCGAGCCTATGATGGACTGTCAAGTCGACATTTTGTCGACATAACATCGAGAACGTTGTCGACAAAAAGAACGTTTCTCGATATTGTTTCGTTGCAGACGACATCAACATGACAAGATTTATCGTTGTCGACAACGTTACCGATATTTGAAAAAAATACCGCGAGAATAAGACGACATCGACATGATAAAGGGGCCTAGACGAGGTGCCAACGTTCAACGTTGACGTACCAAAATGTATGGGGTTTGACATCCGCGAACGACTGTCACGTACGTCACAAATGTCAAATGCCATACATATTGGTCATCTCGTTTAAGGTTAACGTTGAACGTTGGCGCCTTGTCTTAGGCCCCAAGATGTCGACTCGATCATTCATCACAGGCTCGCAGCGCTCATCACACTGACATCTGCCTCTAGCAGGAATCAAACCCGCAACGTTTTCGTAGCCAGGGGCTCTGACCACTAGACCAACAGGCCGTGTATTCAGGGCAAAGGTGACGGCAGTTGAAACGCCCGTAAACCTATAACATCAAAATTATGGTAATTGTTTAAGATCGACGCGACGTGCCGAGTAAACCAAGTGCCCTTCCCGGCTGTCAGCATCTGCAACTTCAATATGATCTCGCAAAAGGACACCCAGAATATTAGAAATGTTTTGTAAGTGCTATTAAGTTATATAATTCCAGCTAAAAAACAGCGCTGTGACTATAAGTTGCAGCATTATGCTGAAGGGGCGTAGACAGGGTGCCAACGTTCCACGTTAACGTTAAACGAAAATACCAAAATGTATGGGATTTGACATCTGCGAACGTTTGTGACGTACGTGACAGTTGTTCGTGGATGTCAAATCCCATACATTTTGGCTAAGGTTCAGCGTTAACATTGAACGTTGGCACCATGTCTAGGCCCCCTGGTCGCCCTTTTGGTGCTGTCATATTCACATCTCTCGCAATGTCTACAGTCTTTACGATTTTGTCTGTATCTATATTATGAAATACATACCTGTTTGTTATAACTATCTATATTACTAAATAAACGTGTCTTATTCTTATATATAAAATACAAGAAAATGTAAAAAATGGAATTAAGAGTACTCGATTAGAAATAAATTGAATATATTTCAGTTCCGGTCACGTCCCGCTTCCAAAGACTTCCTCTAAGGAATGTTTTTGGTATAAAATATATTAAGTCTGATTTGCACGGTAGAGCCACGTAGTGTGCAAATTGTACTTTGTGTTATTATGCGACGGCCAAGTCAATCTATATATCGCACACCTAGATCTAAAGAGAGCTAACTCAAAAAAGGTACTTTTTCAGGAGAGGCGAGAAACTGATTAATATGTCCATATGCACATATGAGTTTTCAGTATAAATTTATACTTTTTATAATAAAGCTAGCAGATTTATATTAGCTGAAATCAGTTTTAGTGTAGGTGGGTTTTGCTGGAATCCGATGGTGTGCATAACTCAAATCTTCCGGTTTTTGAGTTAGATCCCTTGAGATCTAGGTGTGCGATATATAAAATGTAAAAGATTTGATATTTCTATAACATGTTAGGTTAGCTAATTACGTAATAACTTAAAACGAAAAGACTCATAAGAAGACTGAATATATTGACCGACTCGATATTACATGGATCTCATAACTTTTCACGATAGTAGAATTAAGTTGCGAGAATGGTATTTTTACAAGTTATGTTGTTGATCGTATTATTTTGTAGAAAGCGCTATAACCGTACTGAGATGGAAATTAACAAGTTCTTCCAAGATCTGCCCTACTTGAAGGACTTTGGTTATAAATCCGACAAAGTCGACCACGCCGCTGAAATAATGGCCATTTTAAAAGAACATTAGGGTGACGGCACCAGTAATGGACATGGCACCAATTATGGACATTATTTTCGTTGATCGAATTTATTAAGCAACTGGCCCAACATTTTTCAATTGGAGACACTAAAACATAAGCAATAGACGTTTGGGCTTTCATTTTGACCCACCTCATCAAAATCGCCCGTTTTATTTGAAGATGGTTGCGAATTGAAATCTCGTTTCGCGCGGTGGTCACAAAAATCCGTTTTTGTTATTGAAATCGTTAAGGAGGCGAGTACATATTTGTGCATGGTATTATCTTGTGTTGTGTTGTAATGAGATTTTATGTTATTTTTACGGAATAATACTATATTGCAAGTAAATTGAGCTAAGTTGAATATGTCCAATCCCAATAATAAGTTTTTTGTGGGGTTTGTTCATCACTGGATTCGATTTTTTACGAATTCCAGTTATGGACAAGTGTCCATTCTTAATTTTTTAATATTTTTTTATTTTATTGTATTAAATTGTCTAATTTGTTGCACTAAACATTTGGGTTGAGTTGATTTTGTGATTGCTCTTTATTTTCCAATGATGGACAATGTCCATAAATGGCTATTTTTAGTCGTCCATCATTGGGTTCTTTGTTTTATCTTATATGGCGCCAATAAAAAAATACACCCCGTAACAAATAGGGAGGGCATTTGATGCTGTATGATGCTGCTTAGAATGGAAGAAATGATGATCACAGCTGCCCTCTGGTTTCTTCTTTTTCTTCTTCAACCTTATCTTACCCAATGCTGAGTAAAGGTCTCTTCCATTTCAGCCCACTTCCCACGATCCCGAGTTTCCCGCATCCAATGTTTCCCTGCCACTTGCACTCCACTCCAGCATCCTTTCTTCCGTCGGACCTACGACAGACATGGCCCGTCCACTTCCATTTCCTCGAAGCTATGGTTTTTGCTATGTCGGGTAGTCTCGTTCTCTTCTGAATATCGGTATAACGGACCCGGTCGCAAAGAGAAATACCAAACATAACTCTTTCCATAGCCCTCTGTGTAACTTGGAGTCGATGGATCATCTGCCTCGTGAAGTCTCGGCTCCATAGACCATTACGAGAAGAACGCACTGTTGAAACGTGCGTCGCTTGAGGTATAAAGGCGCACGTTTGTCTTTCAGGACGTCTGAGAGCTTACCAAAATCCCCCCATCCTAGTTGGATTCGCCCTCCGGTTTGGGGTCCCTCAAATAACTTTGTGCAACAAAGTCCAGGCAAAAGTCCTGCAGATTGTACTATGGGACCTCAAACTATTCTCACGGCAGAGGAAGAGGGCAATTTGGTGAAATGGTTGGTCGCAATGAGTTGAAAGGATTTTCACATAAATTGACGATTATTAACAGAGAGCGTGCAAAAAATTCCACAGGTTCCAGGTATCCGGAGCCAAATATCTTCATTCTACATCTGGTGAGGGCGTCGCAGTGGCACACCAAGCATTCCACAGTTTCACATTCCTCTCCACACATTCTACAGTCGCTGCTGTTTGTAAGTCCCATTTTGTGTAGGAGTTCGTTGATTTGTCTTCTGTTTAGAAACCAGAGCTTATTAGACCAGTTTTCATTTGGGTGTTGTATAAATTGCCGTGAGAACCTTAGATCTAAGCATGCCTTCCACTCTTCAGTGTGGGTCTTGCTTGCGTTTTCCTTAAGGCCTGTGTTAAAGGTGTTGGACGCCATTATATACCAGCCCCGACTGCACTTTATGGGCTGCAAGGGCCTTCAGCGCAGCCTGGCTGTCACTCAAAATATAGATGGTTTTTCCTTCAGGTGCCTGTCTGTATTTTCTTGTGCACATGCAGCATACGTTTCTGTCTGAAGTACTGTGGTATGCTTTCCCATGCTTACTCTATAGCATATATATGCACTGCACCTTCTGATAGATCTCAATTGATTGATTTATTGTTACCAATTCTAAGCTGCAGCTGCAGCTGCTGGTAAAAAAGCAAAGCCTCAATTAATGTTTAATAAATGATTAGAAACCAGATGGTTGATTGAAAGCCTTATAGTATAACTTGGAAATCTAAGACTGATCATGCTGAAAGTTCAAATAGAGTTAATAAAAGTAGATTTTTGACATTTGTTTTATTTCTCTGTGCAATACAAAAGTGTCCATTAATGGATGTTCATTACTGGGTCCATGTCCATTACTGGGGGTCCATCACTGAATTTTCGATGTCCATCAATGGTGATATCGTAAATTTCAATTTATATATTTTTTATTAATTATGTATTATTCATACAGGATTTTTGGTGTTGTTTAAATGTTCCTCATGTATTTGAGTACCGAACAAAAAATCACCATTTTTGTATAGCCAAAAAAACATCCCATTTTTAAACGAAATTCTAATTTAGTGCGCTTAACATGTCCATAATTGGTGCCGTCACTCTACTACACCGTGGATACCATAATGGAGGAAGTAAGCTGAAGCAGTTTATTTTTATTGTTTATGAGTTTGCACTGCTTTTTATTACTTTTTTATGTATTACTAGCTTCTTCCCGCGACTTCGTCCGCGTGGAACTCCTCCTTTTTTGCAGTTGGTTAAAAAGTAGCCTATGTTCTTTCTCAGGGTCGAGACTTTCTTTGTAACAAATTTCATTTAAATCGGTCCAGTAGTTTTAGCGTGAAAGCGTAACAGACAGACATACAGAGTTACTTTCGCATTTATATACTAGCGACCCGCTCCGGCTTTAAACGGTTGCTATAAACCTTCCTCTTGAATCACTCTATCTATTAACCAAACCGCATCAAAATCCGTTACGGAATTTTAAACATTTAAGCGTACGAATATAGGGACAGAAAAAGCGACTTTGTTTTATACTATGTTAAAATGATAAAGTGCCAAAAACGGTGGAATAAAGAATTTCTCGGAAGGAATTATTGTACGAGCAGAAATAGGCTTACCGAAAGTCGCCTATTGTCCAATATTTCAGGAATTAACAATACATCGGTATTCAGAGAAAAAAGGAACCAGCGTTGTGGGCGGTAGGCTTCCAATCTGCAACTATTCCCGTCCTGTGAGGCTTAAAAAATCTGATCGATTATTTGCGCTTCTCTTATGGTAGTGGTATCTATAATTATACTGAAATGAAATGCATACTCGCCATTGAAAAGGAGTGCGTAAGTTATTTATTTGTGTGACGAGACAAGTAATCATTTTGTTATAAAATTTGGACTGGATTGTAACTGTAAGCTCTGTGTAAATATAATGGCCTATTCATGGAATGAATGAACCTAGTACTAGTAATAATATTACTAGTACTAGCTTGTCTGAATTTAGAACTAGTGACAAAATATTTTACTCGCTTATTTCTTACAGACAACGATTTCCTTATTAATATTAAACCAAAATTCATATAAAAATTATTGCGTAAATTGGCAAACTAACAAACAGTAGGTACCTACGTATAATTATAAAGTCCTCTGTATTAAGTCTTCATGGTTCACTGGTTCAGCATTGAATTAGTTCATAAATAGGTATAATCAAGCATGAATGAGACAGTGGATGGACAATTTAGGTAAATACTTGGAGTTTGTATTTACGGGGCCCTAAATAATTCACCGTAATTTTCGATAAAATTCACGCCTCCCGCTTAAAATAGGATTCGAAGAAAACCGATTAGCAATAGAAGTAAGAGGTTCAAGTTATGAAGAGTATTGGAATGAAACAACTATTAACGCGTATTTTTATTTTATTTTATTAGCTGACGTTTCGGATTCTTTACAGTTTCCATAATCGTAGCACGACTAAGCTGACAATAGTCTAACGCTAAAGTCTAATGTAACGAATGTTGTTTATGTACCTACCTATATATTTTAATTTGTAACAAAGTATATACCTTATTTACTTTAATACAAAGACACCTTTAATAATTAAGTACCTCTTATAAAAAAATCAACTAACGTACCGCTTTAGTACAATTATTATTGTTATGCGAGTCAAATATCATAAAGAAACGCTTTGACATTTGAACCGCCATGCGGCATTCTATGAGATGATTGTTCATGTGATGGTTGTTTTAAAACAAATGGATAATTGATTACCTGGGAACGTTTCGTGGACCTGAGACCTGAGGAGTGAGGGGTGCAAGGTTTGGGGAGATGGTAGGGAATATTTGACCATAGTCGGGGCAGTCGGGATTTAGCGATACTAAAGCTACAACGCGTGCGCATATAATAAGGGTTGTACTGACCTACTTGCTTAGGTATAAATTATTAAGTTAGTAATAGTGAAATATAATTAGAGTTGGGGCCGCGTTTTCGTCGCGAGTGTAAATTAAAATAAGAACGTTAAGTTTATAAACTTTAAGTGTTAGTTTAAGATAATATTATTTCAAGTAATTTTATTTCTTTATCTAAGAGTGACGCAGATCATCGAGGGTATGTTTGGTTCCTTTATTTTAGACTCCGTTGTGCTGTTTTAATGGTTTACCTAGTTCTTGTCTGGATTCAATTATATTTCAGGAGTTCGCAGTTTGAACGAGTAATTTTAATTTTGGGTAGACTTTAGCTAGGTTAGAAAATTAGTAGGTAGGTAGGTAAATAAATGGTTGTGAGATTTGTGAGATGTATGAATTATTTGAGAGTATGGAAGAGACAAATGACATTGATGTATACAAATTATAACTAAATAAGAATACAAGTTTCGATCACTTGTGATTCTATGATGTTTTATACAAGTTTCGATCACTTGTATGACATTTGTGTTATATTGCAAATTTTGATGCAAGCTCAAAACTACTGCTTAAAGTTTTATGTTTAATAAAAGACATAATCCGACTTAAATAACTACTGAACCGTTCTAAAAGATTTCTCTTTGTATGTAATTTGACTGCAAAAACTACTGAACCACTGATGACGATGTATGTTTTAAGATTTATGATTTATAATAATGGATTTTAACCTAAGAAACAAATTTCATCTGCAATCGGTTTTGGAGGTCGTTCACAATAGAACGATGTCCTAGTGTGTGTGAAAATTCTATATAGTATTTAATTACCACCTGCACCATTTCTTCAGTGAAATGTATTTCAGTTTGAAATATACTCTGAAAATGCACATTTGATGTGTCTTTAAATATTCATATTAAACAAAATAATTATCATTAATCACAACCTTATGAAATTATATTGTTCATGAATGTATCCGGACCAATCTGCGGTGTGTGAGAAAAGAGACCAACTCGCCGCAAATCTTTCCAAATCTCTATTTTTCTACCAAAAAAAAAAACCCAACAACGGAAAGAACACACACACACAACCGATCATCTTTATTTCATGTGCTGCGGCTTGTTCCGTGTATATTACTGAGTGATTGATTTCGACGAAGGCTGAACGATTGTTTCATATTATGAAAACTATTATTCACAAATAATGGTTTCCATTTTGTAAAATATATCTTTGACTGATGATAATTAATACGGAATACCGTCCGTCTGCTATACCGTCCGTCTGCTGTCTCAACTTTAATATTACAAAATATAAAGAAGTTCTAAGGAACCATAAAAGAAATTACATACATATAAAAAAGGAATTAACGCTGCACGAAGCCTCACACACTTCGTAAAGCATCAATACTATATAAAAAAAAGACATCATGTCATTTGTTAATTCAAAAGATATCACATATTTAAGTGATCAGTATGAAGAGAAGGTTTGAATGAAACTTTTTAAAAAGAAAACAATAGAAAACAGGGCGATAAAAAAGTAGATGGATTTGATGGGATATTTTAATCGGGCGAGTGCTAATTACGATTAAATATCATGGCATAGGCTATAAGGAGTGTTGGGAGGCCTATATATATTTTTAATCCAATCGAATTAGGTTTCCCCATTTATAGACTAAATGTCTATATATCAAACAGGTCCCTTGTGCTCGGGTTTTCAGATTCGTCGTTGTATTTATTCCTTTTTAATGCAGGACGAGGAGGCATAATCAGGACATATTAATTAAGTATTATATTTTTTTACTTTAATTAATTTTATTCTCAACAGCTAAGAAGACTTCTCTTCGGGCACGTGAGTGTTTGCTTTATTTTATTTTATATTTTTTGTTTTATTTGATAATATTTGTATTTGCGTCATAAAACACAACGTATTTATACACAACGTATTGGGTCCTACGTAGTTAATAGACGATCACATTAATTTCGGCCAATTTGATAAACTAGGTATGTATAGAAATACCTTTAGGTATTGATATAGTTAGTTATAGGTAGTTATTTATATAGGGCTAGGGAAAAACCATTACACTAACGCTAAATTATTATGAAGAGTAAGTAGTTTCTTTTTCTTCGTCTTACAAGCTTTCTGTCAAACGATTGAAGACAAAGTGCGTAATATTGGGTAGTTGCTTTCAGATATGTATAATAATAATAATTGTTTTTTTTTGTCTTTATTAAATTATGTACTTAAAGTAATTTTGGCATGAGAAGTAAAAAATTAATTAAATTGTTTCTCTTTAAAATGAAACAACTTTAACGGATTTAACTCCCGTATTTTATTTTTATTGGCTCACGTTTCGGAGCGTTTACAGATTCCATAATCGTAGCACGACTGAGTTAAATCCTCTAAAGTTTTCATTCACCGCGAAGACATCAGATTTTTTTTTTTCTTTTTTATAAATAAACGTTCCGTTTTATTAAATAACTAGCTTTGCCGGGCAGGTTGAAGAAGTTATGTCCCCGGCTTCCGGGGAGATGGTGAGATGGAGGATACGATGTAATGACACTAAGAGTATTGACTGCATAATATATAATATATTTATTTAACAAAACATATGACTTATATACTATATCGAGACAGCGCATATCGCTGCTCGATCTATCTACTACGTGATTTACGTGACTCTGTGGAATGCGCTGACAGGGCCGCCACAGCTATCAATTCAACATAATATTATAAAATTAGTAATAGATACAATTTACTGTTGGTCGATTAACTACCCACGTGCGCCACATTTAATACTTTTCAAATAGGTAACAATAGAGGTTTGTTAAAATGTATTGTTTCTTCGCAAATGTACCTATTAAAAAACGTCGTATGAAACTCGGGTTAATTATTATAATATAATCCCTACTAATATTATAAATGCGAAAGTAACTCTGTCTGTCTGTCTGTTACACTTTCACGCTAAAACTACTGGACCGATTTAAATGAAATTTGGTACAAAGAAAGTCTGGAACCTGAGAAAGGACATAGGCTACTTTTTAACCGACTGCAAAAAAGGACGGACTTCGTCCATGCGGACGAAGTCGCGGGCAGAAGCTAGTCTATTATAAATAATAATTTCTGACGGCTTAGCGCGCGAGTTAAATCCGTTAATATTTGTCTTATTATAAACCTACTTACATCATCTGTGAAAATTTCAAAAGGCCAACTCTATTTTATGTGATTCAGCCCGGACAGACTGACGGAAGGACACTGACATTGACAGGCGGAGCACAAAAATTTCATCACAGATATTGGATAAATTTGTACCGTATCACCATCAAAACCATCGATTTGTGATACATGTCAATAACTTCGTTAATATTATACAAACAAACACACACATACTAAAACTTGACGAGGGTAAATTGAAGCCATGTCCAATGCAGAAATTAAACACAGGCTATTGTTGTAAGAGTGTTACGAAATACATTAATTAAAGGTTATTTTTATAAGAATTAATGTAATAATAATAATAAGTCAGTAAGAAGAAACGAGAAAAAAAATAACGAACTAAATATCTATTTAAAATATAAAGAATCTAAAAAAACTTTGAAACAAGGACAAATGCCATTACGAAAATAATTACTTTATTTACAAGAAACATTTCTAACTGCAAAATAAAACTTATTCAGGGCAGAAATATTAAATTAACGTTATTCAAATATTGAAGAAGTTTGTTTCACAGGAAACATTTTCATACGTATCACGTAAATAAGGAAATAAGTTGAAATGATTCAGAACGAAATTGTATTACATGATGACAAAGAAGCTTCCAGGAAAGGCAAAAGATGATTTTATCACTCTCCGCACATGAGATATAAAGAATTTACTTTCACATTATAATAAAGTAAATTTGGCTTCTGTATCCTTTATGATTTAAATATTTGAAATTTTGTACGTATTTTAATAATTTGCATAATTGCATAATTCTTTTGGAATGAAACAACTTTAAAGCATTTAACTCGCGTATTTTATTTTTATTGGCTGACGTGTCGGAGCCTTTACAGATTCCATAATCATAGCACGACTGAGCTGACAATAGACTTATGCTAAAGTGAAAAACTTCAAAACGTCAGCCAATCAAAATAAAATACGCCAGTTAAATCCGTTAGTTGTTTCATTCCAATGTATAATAACCGCGAAGGCATCGAAAATTACTAATTTCCTTGTTCATTCAAGGTGTACCAAGATTGTGAAAGTCTTCTAATCTACTGCAGTTTCAACAGAAAGGAAAAAAACTGCAACGATATATTTACTATGATCAAGACCCAGGAGGGTCACTGCTGCACTTTCAACTATGCCGCTTTAAATGATCTGTCAGAAGAGTAAGTAGCTACCGTCACCAAATTCATCAGTAGTAACGGGAAATAAATGTAACACAAACGTATGTAATTCATCATCAGCCTATCGCAGTCCACTGCTGGACATCCTCTCCAATTGCACGCCACTGTGCTCGATCTTCGGCTGCTCGCATCCAGCTCCTGCCAGCCATCTTACGCAAATAGTCACTCCACCCTATTAAGTAATTATAATGATATTTTTGTACAAAGACAAGAGTAGAAAAATTTTAAGACTCCCAGTGGGACTCAAACCCGCTAGTAAAGGTAAAGGCTTTTCTACAAAACTTTTCTACTCTTGTCTTTGTACAAAAATATAATTATAATTAAAAAGTAATGGTAGAATATCAATCAAATTTCGATTGATAGATCGTAGTTAATAAAAACGTATGCAAAAAAAACAAATCCCAACATAAAATGTAAAAGCCTGGAAATTTTGGAGCAGAATAAGCGATTCGGGAGCTACTCCGACACAGACACAGAGAGAGAAAGAGGGGAGGGGGGAGACAGACACGTCAAACTTATAACAGTCGTTTTTGCGTCGGGGGTTCAAAAAACATCTCAATTTTCTTAGCATTGACCCTCTAATTCAATTAAACATTGAATGTCGTCGTAATTAAGACAATTTCATTTTGTGTTTGTAACACAAAATTAAATTACGAAATCTATGGGTCGTTCTCGCTTCGGTGGTTAAAAATCCCTATCCCTACTAATATTATAAATGCGAAAGTAACTCTGTCTGTCTGTTACGTTTTCACGCGAAAACTACTGGACCGATTTAAATGAAATTTGGTACAAAGAAAGTATGTAGCCTGAGAAAGGACATAGGCTACTTTTTAACCGACTGCAAAAAAGGAGGAGTTCCACGCGGACGAAGTCGCGGGCAGAAGCTAGTACTTAATAATAATGTTATTTCAGTCCGCTGTTGCCTCGTGATGACACGCTCGAGTACTACGACGGTGATGAGGATTCTGACCACGTGACTGGATCCATGATTGCCACTTCAGAATCTGGAAGGTAAATTTCCCCACAATAACTTCAATTTTTATTTTTAGCAGCGTCACGGGTTCTAACATGTTTTTTAGTGATGGAAGTCGGTAAGTACTTAGTATTACTTGTTTCCTATTTTTTTAATAATGGCAACTTTAAAATTTTGTCACAATATTAGTTTAAAAAAATTGCGAATCAATACTAGTTCTTTATTTTTCATCATGGATGTTTACGATATTGTATTTATTCCAATTGGATCAGTAGCTCCGGAGATAGAAGCAAACAAATTGTTCAGCTCAGCTTCAGTAAATCAACAGGGCTCGAAATTTATTTTTTAAGTATTTAATATGCATCTTACAATAATAACATTTGACGGCCTGTTGGTCTAGTGATCAGAGGCCCTGACTACGAAACCGGAGGTTGCGGGTTCGAATCCCGCTAGGGGCAGATGTCATTGTGATGAGCACTGGCATCTGTACCTGGGTCTTGGATGTCTTATATGTATTTATGTATATTTATCCGTTGTCTAGTACCCAAAACACAAGCTTTGCTTAAAATGGGACTAGATAATTGGTGTGAATTATCCAAAGATATTTATTATTTATGATTATCTGTGAGACACATTTCATTCTTAACCGTAATTTCGTATTTACAGTATTAGCCAGTTTTGTACATACTCTTACTTACAAAATCGAGCTTAATTTAATTTTTGATTAACTCCGGAACGCCAATTGAACTCAGAACACGACTTAGAATATAGGTAAGGTTCTATTTATCGTTCATGCAAATGAAGAGTCTATTCATCTCACTTTACAAGATTTTAATTAAAACTTGAAATTTGTGTGAATTTATGGAAGCCTGAGAAAATCGTGTTTCTTAACATGACAATAAATGTCAAAATTATTTTATGTCACTCATATTTTGTAGGTTTATGTAATACTAGCTTCTGCCCGCGACTTCGTCCGCGTGGAACTCCTCCTTTTTTGCAGTCGGTTAAAAAGTAGCCTATGTCCTTTCTCAGTATCCAGACTTTCTTTGTACCAAATTTCATTTCAATCGGTCCAGTAGTTTTAGCGTGAAAGCGTAACAGACAGACAGACAGACAGACAGAGTTACTTTCGGATTTATAATATTAGTAGGGATCTTCCTTTTTAGGACATCTGGACTTGCCGTGGTGTTTAATGTGGAGCCTGAGGATTATCCAGACTGGTCTACAGCCTATAATTTTGGTGCAAAAGTACGTAAATATATCATAAAAAACCTGACTTTAGCATAAAATAATATTGACAGCTCAGTCGTGCTATGATTATTGAATCAGTAAAGGCTCCCAAACGTCAGCCAATAAAATAAAATACCTACGCGAGTTAAATCCGTTTAAAGCAATTAATTACAGATGATTTTTTTATTATACGTTAAGAAAATTTTAATGCATTCATATCAAAGGTAGGTTTACTATTAATGTATTAAATTATACAAGTAAGTATTTTTTTAGTCACGTAAATATTTAAGCAAGATTTTTTCTAGATATTTGTTTAGGCCAGATAGGAAATTAATAAAATGTAATCTTATATAAATTCGTTTGAAGATTATTTCTGTTGGAATGAAAACAAAAATGTAGATACGAAAATGATTCTAGAAATTTATATGATAGATGAAAATAAGCATACTACAGACATATAAGCATTTCTCTCTATTAACATAAATTTCCAGAATCATTTTTTGCCATGAAATCAATATTTTTTTTAAATATGAAAATTATTAAAATAATTCAGAAACTTGCTTATTTATGAAAACAGATCTATTTTAAGATATCTTAGGTATACAACTATTATACAAAAGTTGTTTTTTTTATTTTTAATTATTTCGAAATTAGTTCCAGAGAAAGGAAATAAACGCAACTTTTTGTTGTCTACTTCGTAGGTAAAAAGTTGCCTATAAGAAGGCAGCCAACAAAAGGTTGCCTTAAAATAAATTACGTTACATATATTATATAGTTCTGAGTTTTCAGGCATTTTCATGTAGTTACATGCCTGTTATTCTGACGTTTGATCTATATAAAAAAATGTTCCAAGATCCCAGTCATATCAGATTTACGTGATTTTCGGATAGATGAAAGTTTTAGGATCAGTAGTGTATGTACCAACGTAGAAAGTAATGGATATTCCCTAAGCTAAAAGCGTGTACGTTTTACACGTAGCAAGTATAAAAGGAAAACTTCATACTATTTTTTTATCCTATTCAGCTTAGCGAGTATTCCTTTTCTAAGTTTATGTTATACCAAAAAAGCCTTAAAATCACGCATGTACGGTGATTTGGACTTCATATTAAAATCCATTCCCCATTTTTGCGTTAAAAATTAATAATAATCCTCACAGACAAACCCTTTTATAATAGGTATAGTTTGTGAGGATTGACCATTGTTTTTGACGGCCTTCTGGTCTAGTGGTCAGAGGTCTTGACTACGAAACCGGAGGATGCGGATTCAAATCCTGCTAGGGGTAGATGTCCATGCGATGAGCACTAGCATCTGAGTCTTGGATGTTTTATATGTTTATCCGTTGTCCAGTACCCATAGTACAAACAATGCTTAGTTTGGGACTAGATCAATGGTGTGAATTATTCAAAGAAGATTATTATTAATCTCTAACGCAACACTATAGAGTTTGTCTGTGTGGATTTTATCATTCCTAATTTACCAGGTAGGAATCTCATTTCGTACCTCATTTTAATTAATTCCCAGATCCTCATTAACGACCCGAACGACTTTCCGGAAACTTCGGTCAAATACAAATACGTGACGATCGGTACCTCTGTAGACATCAAAGTGGAGCCAAAAGTTTACCAAAGCGAACCTGATGTCAGACGGGTTTCACCCGAGAAGAGAGCTTGTTGGTTCCATGACGAAATAAATCTGGAGCACACAGATAGATATAGTTACGAGACTTGTATGACTGAATGCAAAATGAACGGCTACATCGAGTTATGTGGGTGCATACCCTATAAGTATCCTAGAAGTAAGTTAATAACTTTATGTCTAAGCTAACTAACTTTAGGTCTAGATTACCATCTAGATCTAGGTCACAACCACATCGCAAGTTTACACTTGCGATGTGGTTGTGCCCGCATATGATGAACTTAGTAACTTAAATTCATACTCCTTAGCTGAAGCTAATGAGTATATTAATATAAGGAGACTATTAATATCATAACATATGTATGACATGTAACTTTAACTTCGGTTTGAATTAATATATCTATGATTACTAGCACGAAAGCATGCCACTATTGAGCAATCACTTCTTAGTAGTATGTGTCGAAACTTTGCTAATAATGAGAATGCTCATTTTGAGTTTGCTCAAAAATCAACGGTCGTGCAATTATTAGGCATGCTACTTGCAGTGCGGGTGGAGGGGGGCGTGCTTTTAGCGCGTGTGAACAGGTTTTGCTTATTAAGCATGCTAGTATCGTATAAAACTAGTATGCCTATTGCAATTGCTAGCATAATTATGTAAACTGCTCACAAGCATGCTCATATTGAGCATACACGATAGCATGCTTTTTTAGCATGCTGTTTTGGAGCACGTGTAACAGTAGCATTATTATATAAAATAGTTTGTCCATTTTCACTGTTGATTTTGTAAATGCGTTATGAGTGTTTTATTGGTTAATTATTTTGCATGTATTTACCTACTTAATTAATATTTGCGACTGAGTTGACGATAGTCTAACCGTGTGCATTACTATCGCTAGTTGTCAGCTCAGTCGTGCTACGATTATGGAATCTATAAAAGCGGCGAAAAGTAAGCAAATAATATAAAATACGCTAATATTTTTCAGATTTACAATATCGGATATGTGAGTTGGAGGATTTAAAATGTTTATATAACATAACAGGTAAGTATGTTATTATTTGAACTAAAATTGAAAATCGTAATCTTTCCTTTACACGCATACAAAATATACGAAATGCTTTCCTTATTTATTTATAGAATACAATCATTAAAGGTTGTCTGGTAGAGAATGCCGTATGGCATTAAGTCCGCCTTTTGTACATTTGTTTTATTGTGCAATAAAGTGTAAATAAATAAATATATCCATTGCATATTATTATTTATGTTAGACTAACAGTTCGCCTCGGATTTGCATGGATACCTGTTTTTTAAATATAATACAGCCGGGAATAGTGTAGCTTCCCAACAGTGAAATAATTTTTGAAATCGGTCCAGTCGTTTTGGAGCCTATTCAATCCAAACAAACAAACCTTTCCTCTTTATTATATTAGTACCTATAGATGATAGCGCTTTGCTTTAACTTCATTTAGGTATTTAACTTGATAGTTTTTTTCAGTTTATGGGCGTGGTAAACCTTGTGACCCTCCCTGCTACGTGGAATGTCGGGATAAAGGATATGACATCACAAGCAACGTCATGCCATTTCTATTTAATGAATACCCCAAAAGCGTGAAGTAAGTACAAATAACAAATTTAATGAAATCCCATTTTAATTTCTGATGCCTTCGCGGTTATTACACATTGGAATGAGACAACTAATAACGAATTTAACTTGCGTATTTCTATTTAATTGGCTGACGTTTCGGAGCCTTTACGGATTCCATATTCGTAGCACGACTGAGCTGACAATAGTCTTATGCTAAAGTGATTAATCTGTAAAGGCTCCGAAACGTCAGCCAATTAAATAAAAAACGCGAGTTAAATCCGTTAATATTTGTTTCATTCCAATGAAATCCACTTGTTTTTTTTATCGTCATTATTTGGACGTCCACTGTTGGACAGTTTATCCCAAAGAACCTTCAGAGCAAACGGTCTCCGCCCGCATCTAATACCTGATTTCTAAATTGCGAAATTTCTTTGTTCTTTGTTACAACGAAGATAGGTCACCCGTATTATATTTACTATAGTCAATACTAGCCTACCTTTATTATAATTACACAATTACACAAAAAAATAGAGTTCAATCGTTAATAATTTCATCACAGAAAATATATAAAGTAACTATAGGTATTAAATAATAAAGATACTACAACGTACCGGTACCAACGAGGCATTGTAAGTATAGTTTTCATTCATGACCACATACATGACGGCCTGTTGGTCTAGTGGTCAGAGGCCCTGACTACGAAACCGGAGGTTGCGGGTTCGAATCCTGCTAGGGGCAGATGTCAATATAATAAGCACTGGCATCTGTGCCTGAGTCTTGGATGTCTATATGTATTTATGTATGTCTATCCGTTGTCTTGTACCCATAGTACAAGGTTTGCTTAGTTTGGGACTAGGTATATCAATTGGTCTGAATTGTCGAAAGATGTTATTATTATTATACAGTAGTCATCATCAATAGGTAGTGTTGCGTACTCCTTGCTGTGTGTATATAGTTTTATAGTTTTACTTTTATTGGCTATTGCCCTTATTTATATATCGATTTTTTTCTTATTTCTATTGTCACTTAGTTAGTTATTTTGATTTGGTTAAGTTGTGTTGTGATATTGTGTTGTATTGTGTTTGTAAAGTTACCTTATTAAATCCCTATTGTTCATAAACCTACATTACTTTCATTACAGTCCATTCCTCACTAACAGGTAGGTACCGCCATAGTGCGCACCTGCCGGCCCTGTGACCCTGTAATCGGATTGTGTTAAGTTATATAAGTAGCCCATTATGTTAGGTCCGGAATTTCGCTATCGACCCAGGGTTGGCTCTTATAAACCAAAAAATTAGAAAAGACAATGCAAAATGTTATTAGGTATGGATTTAACTTTTCAACCAAAGCTTAGGTATTGAGTAATGTATCCATATATTATTACTAGCGGCCCGCCCCGGCTTCGACCGAATCCCTTTTTTTATAGCCTATGTCACTCGGGAACAGTGTAGCTTACAGTGAAAGAATTTTTCAAATCGGTCCAGTCGTTTAGAAGCCTATTAAATCCAAACAAACAAACTTTTCCTCTTTATTACCTATATTAGTATAGATATACCTAAAAGTAGGTTCTAATGACATATAGACGGACGCAAAGCTGTAATAATAGGAGCTAATAGTAGGAGGCTAAATAACAGCTAAGGAGGGATTTCAAAAAATGTAAAGAGTGAGTTTAGTCATATTACTACCAAGTTCGTTAATTCTTATGACTGTTTCCTTCCGAATAGTGGCCCAAATAAAACATACGCACACCTAATTCTAAAGGGAGCTAACTCAAAAAGGTATTTTTTTCAGGAAAGCCCAAACATTAATTTATATGTCCATGTGCACTACAGGAGATTTCTATATAGTTGTATGCTTTTTTATATGAAAATAGAAAAGTTCGCTTAAATCTGTTTTATTGGTAGGTAGGTTGCTGTAAGGAATTTTCTGATGCGCATAATTAAAAATTTTTGGTTTTTGTGTTGCAATTTTGTTTAGTACCTATGTATGTAGGATAAGCTGTGGTGAAATGAAATATCACATAATCCACGTAATGCCAAGGACGTGGGTTCAAATCTCATGCAGCCTATCCATTTCTTCCTCAATCCCAAAGGTAATTTAAGTATGAAAGGATAACGATACGTAATATACTTACTTTGCCCCGCTATTTCCATGGATGAATTTCACCGAGAAAAATTGACAAAACTTCAATAAATTCTAATGATTTCGAGATTATTATACTAAAATAAAATAACTGGGCTTAATTTGCTATTTGTTATCTGCCGATGTTTCGATAACGTTGGATAATTATTTAATAGTTTTTTTTTCTTTACTCATTATGTAGATAGTCAAAACTTACTAGACACCTATTTTTTCTTTTATTCCAATGTCTTATATATGTAAGTGTGTCCGTTGCCTAGTATTGTGCTTCATTGCACGGTCTCTTCAGATAACTGATAACACAAGTAGTCACGCCAATCGTTTGCCCGTCTGTCACGATCTTTATAGTCCTAAAAAAAAAAACACTCAAACCGATACTCCACTCCTGGCGCCATCTACCGGATTTGTCATTAACGTTTTTCGTGCAGCCCGTTAAGAACGCGTCCTTTTTTCAAAATAATTTAAAAGTCCATAATAATTGTTTTTAGTGTATTTTTCGATTTAATAAACATGTCTAATAAACGTAAACATCATAGTGCTGATAGATTTAAAAGAAAAATCAGGAAATACGAAGAAAAACTACGAAATTTACATCAAGCGTCACCCGAGACGCCGCGGACACTACTTGAAGACGAAATGGCGGCAACCGACGCGGTGGCGTCTCCAATCTTAACGCAAGAACAGGACCAGAGATTGTCGATCCATCTAAAAATGAAAGTATAAGGAACAAGAAGGTAAATTTCGTTTATTCTCTCTTTAGGAATAGGTACTAAGTTATGACGCCACTACAACAATGGTGGTCAATTAATAGTAATAATAATATCTGAAATCATGATGCTTGTCACCTATTTAGGTGATCTTGCAATATTGATTATTTAAAAGAGCTATTTAGCTCAATCTATTGGGTATTCACCCACAACTTAAATGGGTATTCACCCAAGTATATTTTCTACTATTTAGTAGAATTTCGCTGGTTAACATTTTATCTTGGACTATTCCAGTTGATATTTTGGATGAAGATATTATCACACTACTTGGAGATGCACCACAAGATAATAAATATGGCCCTCCAATACATAAGGAACTTGCCTCAAGATGGACAGAAATTCTTAGAAAAAGCCTCTCCAAAGAGAAGAGGGAAGAACTTAAAAAGAGATATTTAACACCATGTAACTGAAAAATGATTGAAGCACCAATATTAAATCTAGAAGCTCAAGCAGCGGTAAATGAAAATATAGTTAAAAGAGACAAAGCCATAACTAATAAACAGAATCATATTGGATGTGTTTTAACTGCATTAGGAATGGCATTTGATAATATGTACAAGAATATATAAAGAAAATATACAAGCAATTAATTATATATGTGATGCAGCAAGATTATTAAGTGATCATCAATACTTGGAGTCAATGACAAGAAGAAATTTCATTTTGCAAGGTCTGGAACAAAATACATGTGACTCTGTAAAAGACTGTGACATAGATAAATATCTCTTTAAAGGCTATAAAGAAGTCTGGTCATGAAATTGCTCTTAATAAGAATAAGAAGATCCAACAACTTCAACATCCAAAGAAGTCTTTAAACTTCAAGGGCCCGGTAACATACCGACCTCGCAGTCACACATATCAGCCCGGGCCACATCGCAATTACCAGTCTTACAAGAAACCAGCGACACCACAGGCTCAACCAGCACCTCACCCTGCAAGTCTCAGGCTTACAACAAGCCGCCTATGAGACAGCCCAACAATCGCAATTGACTCAGGTTAGTTCACCACCATATTGTGGTCAGTTGAAATATTTTAAAAATCAATGGGCAGAAATAATATCTGACAATAGAATTTTAAACTGGATTGTGGAACTGTGGTTAAAAAATTCCTTTTATAAATGTACCTTCTCAGCAAATAATTCCTAATAACAATTGTTTCTCAGAGGAAGATTATTCAGAAATAGACAAATCTATAAACATATTACTCAATATGGAGGCTATTATTTGCTGTGAACCATGTGAAGGACAATTTTGTTCAAAAATATTTACTGTACCAAAACCTAATGGTGAGAGTAGATTTATTTTAAATCTAAAAGAGCTTAATAAATTTATACTTATTTACACTTTAAATTGGAAGATACTCGCACTGTAACTAAATTACTTCACCGTGGATGCTACATGAGTACTATTGACCTCAAAGATGCTTATTTTGCTATTCCAATACATATTGACCATAAAAAGTATTTACGTTTTGTTTGGAAACATCAAATATATGAATTCCATGTATTATGTGTTCACTAAGATTATGAAACCAGTCATGCATCACTTGAGGTCATGGGGTCATATATCAGTAATATATTTAGACAATATATGGTGCTGTGGTTCAACTTATTCAGAATGCTCTGACAATGTATGTGCAACTAATATTACAATGCTTAGTAATTTAGGGTTTATTATTAACTATGAAGAGTTCATTGACCCCAAGCATGCATGTAAAAATATTTGGGATTTATATTTGATTCCCAAAATTATATTATCACTTTACCAAAGGAAAAAAGAGAAAATACTAAATGTAAATTAATTAAATTTATTTCCCTTAAATCTTGTAGAATAAGGGAACTTGCACAGTTGACTGGGTTACTAGTCTTAGCATGCCCAGCAATTGACCATTGTTTTGTACACACTAAAGAATTAGAAATACAAAAATTTATTTTTTAAATAAACATAAAGATAATTATGAAAAAATTATGCCATTATCAGAAAAACTTAAACCTGATTTGTTGTGGTGGTTGTCAAGATATTGACAAATCAGTGAATTTAATAAAATATGGTAACTATGTTATCGAAATATTTTCAGATTCTTCACTGACGGGTTGGGGGTCCTCATGTGGTGGTGAGAAAGCTGCAGGGTTGTGGAACGACAATGAAAGACAACAACACATCAACTACCTAGAACTGGTTGCAGCTTTTCTTGCACTCAAAGCTTTTGTCAATAATCTTAAGAATTGTGAAATACTTTTACGGGTAGACAACACTACAGCTATCTCATATATTAACCGCATGGGGGGCATCCTATATCCGCACCTAAGTTTTGTTGCAAAGCAGATATGGGAATGGTGTGAAAGTCGGAATCTATTTGTTTTCGCTTCCTATATAAAATCTTCTCAGAATATTGATGCTGATGCAGAATCTAGAAAGACACACTCTGATATAGCAATGGAAATAAGTGACAAATGTTTTAATAAAATTGTGTGCGTTTTTGGAATTCCTCAAATAAATTTATTTGCTAGTCGTGCTAACAAAGTGTGATATGTATGTAGCATGGAAAAATGACATTGATGCATTCAAAATTGACGCATTCACATTTTCTTGGAAGCCTTATTTTTTATGCTTTTCCTCCTTTTGTTTTGATAACAAAAGTGTTGTAAAAAATAATATCAGAACAATCGGAGGGTATTGTGATAGTACCAGACTGGCCAACACAGCCATGGTACCCTTTGTTTAAAAAATTAGTAGTATCAAACATTCTTTATTTTGGTCCGTCTAAACAACTATTTAAATCATATTCCAGCAACCAACAATTTCATCAACAACTTATCCTGGTTGCCGCGCGCTTATCCGGGAAGCGTTCTCTCGCCGGGGCGTGTCAGACGGCCCGATGAATGTCATGCTGGCGTCTCTATCAGACAACACTATAAAGCAGTATAATGTTTATCTAAAACAGTGGTATGATCATTGTCTTAAATTTAAAATTGATTATTTTCTAGCATCAGTTCCTCAAATATTGTCTTTTTTAAATAAATCATAGTTATGAGGATGGGGCAGTTTACAGTTCGATTAATTGCTGTCGGTCAGCTCTATCATTAGTAATTGGATCAAAAATCTGCAATGATGACAGGATAACCCGTTTTGTAAAAGGGATATTTAGACTGGTGCCCCCTCGGCCCAAATATGATATTACTTGGGACCCAATGATTGTTTTAAATTATCTAGAACAGAAAGGTGAAAACGATTTATTATCCTTAGAAGACATTTCCAAGAAAATAATTACTCTCTTAGCTATAGTAACCGCTCATAGAGTACAGACGTTTTCACTTATAAAAATTCAAAATATTAAAATTTTATCAAACAAAATAATTATCACAATACCTGATCTTATTAAGACATCGCGAGTAGGTGGTACACAACCCAGTCTGGTATTACCATTCTTCATGAGAAACTGTAGAATCTGTCCTGCTATGGCATTACAAAATTATATGAGTAGAACTAAGGATTTAAGAACGGGTCATAATCTTTTTATTGCTTATAAAAAACCCCACGAAGCAGTGACATCACAGACGCTTAGCCGATGGATAAAATTTACTTTAGAACAAAGTGGTATAGATGTGTCTATTTTCTCAGCTCATAGTGCTCGTCATGCTAGCACATCAGCGGCTAAGCGCCTGGGTGTTAATATTGATACTATTCGAAGAACTGCTGGGTGGAGCAGTTCTTCCAACACTTTTGCACTATTTTATAATAGAGATGTTATTGATAATGAAGATTTCTCTATCTTACTAGATTCTTTTGAATGATTTATAATTTCGGTTATTTTTTTTATGTTGTTTGAAACAATTGATTTGTTTATTTAAGAATAAATGATAAAGAAGGTTTGTTTATTCTGCACTAATTATTTGAATTCATTATATTTATGTATCTTTTGGCTGTAAGTTAGCTACGTTTAATTTGGTATGACCAATAAATGATTATTACTTTTTTAAGGTCTTCTATTACTTTATACACTGATATTTTTATAAAAATATTTTGTTAGGTAAGGATACATTATTTTGTGACGCTCTAAACATCTACTTGTGTTATCAGTTATCTGAAGAGACCGTGCAATGAAGCACAATTAGAAATTAAATGAGCTTACCAAGTGAAATTCAATTTTAATTGTGTGAATTGCACGGTCTCGAAGATAATATACACCCTCCCACCCTTGCATATGTTTACAATATGCAATACCCAGTTATACAGTGAATGATTGTCACAAAATAATTATAATATACTTGGTAGGTGACTGAATCTCTGAACTAATGACAAATCCGGTAGATGGCGCCAGGAGTGGAGTATCGGTTTGAGTGTTTTTTTTTTTAGGACTATAAAGATCGTGACAGACGGGCAAACGATTGGCGTGACTACTTGTGTTATCAGTTATCTTCGAGACCGTGCAATTCACACAATTAAAATTGAATTTCACTTGGTAAGCTCATTTAATTTCTAATTATAACCAACGCCTTTACTAGCGGCTAAACCTTTCGTGGGTTTGAGTCCCAATGTTTTTTTTTTTTTTTTTGACTCCTTAAGACCTGTACATCTTAAGGTATATATATCTTTTTTCTTTTTTTTTTCTCTCTGTTTAGATTATATTTTATTTATGAAACCTATACATTTTCAGTATGTTTTTAGTTCTAAGATGTGTAAAAAAAAAAAAAGTTTTACCTAACTGTACTGACATTCATAAGAGCTTGGGAAAGCCTAAATTGAATAAACATATTTTTGATTTTGATTTTTGAATGGGGGTTTAAATTTTTTTTACTCTTTGTACAAATATATCATTATAATTAAGACCTCATTTTATTGAATTAAGAATATCAATCGAATTTCGATTGAACGATCGTAGTTAATATTTTAAAATATTTTTTGTCAACCCTAGAATGAAGTAGTTTATTGTAAGCGAGTTCCGGTTCATTGTTAGACTAATAACGAGCCTGGATTGTACCCGGTTACTGCTACGGTATTCCACGGCAACCGTACATAATATCTTAAAAGGGTAGTCGTGGGATTACCTTGAACAATAGTTATAGGTAGTACATATAGACCACATAATAACGTATAATACATTGGAATGAAACAACTATTAACGGATTTAACTTGCGTATTTTTATTTTATTATATTTTGCGGACACTTTGGATGCTTTACAGTTTACATAATCGTAGCACGACGTGACAATAGTCTAGCGCCTTAGCAAGTTAAATCCATGAATAGTTGTTTCATTCCAATGTGTAATAACCGCGAAGGCATCAGAAATTATAACGTATAATATATTTACAACTAGCTTCTGTTCGCGACTTTGTTGCGCACTATAAGCACCCCTGATAAAGGGTGAATTTTCAAAAATACTTTCTTTGTTATCCCCAATTTTATAAAAAGGATCCCCAGCCAATGTGCAAAATTACAAGTTTCTTACTCTTATAGTTTATAATAATGTCAGTCATTATGTCAGCTTATCCTTTTATAATTAACTAGCGGCTCACCCCAGCTTCGCACGGATCCATATTTTTTTCAAAATATTCTATAGCCTATGTCACTATAATTATTATTATGTAGCTTCTAAAAGGTCAAAGAATTTTTCAAATCGGTCCAGTCCTTTTGGAATGTTCTTCTCAATTTTTACATTATTTCAGAAATGGAATAAAAAAGCAGTATTTATCTTCAATAAAAGTGTATTTCAACAAATCCACTTGCAACTGCTACAAGTTGACATTGCTGATGGATATCAACTATTTTATCGGTAAGTCAATTGAATATTTTCGAATCCAATTAGGGGCAGATATTTATATAAGCGTGTACATGAGGATCTGTCCTAATGAGGGCCACCGCGTGTCAGAAATCCGCTAGATGCGCTAGTGTAGAATGAGGTCCAGCTGTCATGTTCCACCAATCACAGGCCAGTAGCTTGCCTCTCATTGGTGGAACATGACAGCTAGACCTCATTCTACACTAGCGCATCTAGCGGATTTCTGACACGCGGTGGCCCTCATTAAAGTTCGCCATTGTTTATTTCCTTTCTTATCATTTACATACATGCATTTGTACTTTTGCGTCTTAGATCCCTACTAATATTATAAACGCGAAAGTAACTCTGTCTGTCTGTTACGCTTTCACGCTAAAACTAATGAAATTTGGTACAAAGAAAGTCTTCTGTCCGCGACTTCGTCCGCGTGGAACTCCTTCTTTTTTGCGGTCGGTTAAAAAGTAGCCTATGCCTTTCTCAGGCTCCAGACTTTCTTTGTACCAAATGTCATTTAAATCGGTCCAGTAGTTTTAGCGTGAAAGCGTAGCGTGACACAGACAGATAGAGTTACTTTCGCATTTATAATATTAGTAGGGATTTAACCTAACTTGATAATTCAAGTTTTGCTTAGTTTGGAAGAAGATTAATTGGTGTACATTTTGCATGTTTGTTTAGTTTATTTTTCGTAATAGGCTTAAAAGTCCAATTTTTCAAAGAAACCGTACTCTATTTTCGAGCTTTTAATTAACTTGTTTTATATTGGATTTCTAATAATATTTTTTTTCTACGAAAATGGTGTATTTTTTTTACCTGTGAATAAACATCGAAAAAAATTCAAAGTAATTATCCATTTCTCATTAAGTTTACAGGAAAATCGCTTACAAATTAAGATATGTACCTATCTATATATATAATATATAAAGATATATTTATCAAATTTATCTCTTAACGAAATCAAATACTTATAATCTGAAGTCAAACTAAGGCCTCATTTCATAATAATTTTAGTTACCTACTCAAGGAGGCTATTTTCCTTGAGTCTTACGACTAGCTTCTGCCCACGTATTCGCTTGCGCACGGTAAGCACCCCTGTTTTACCCCTTTGATAGGTGAGATTTCAAAAATGATTTGTAGATGTTCCCCTGACGTAAAATTTCAGGTTTCTAACCCTTAGCTTAGGCCCTGCGTTGATATCAATCATTAAATCAACTTTTACATATTTAGATAAGGTATATTTGCAAAATATTAACTACGATCTATCAATCGATAATTCGATTGATATTTTTGGTTCAATACCATTAGTTTTTAATTATAATGATATTTTTGTACAAAGACAAGAGTAAAAAAATTTAGACCCCCAGTGGGATTCGAACCCACGCCTATGCCTTTACTATCGGCAGCGTGCTGAACCATTACACCATAGGGACCACTGACAGGTCATCGAATTTATCTACTCTTGTCTTTGTACAAAAATTTCATTATATTTGCAAATTTAATTCAGAACTGTTAAGTACTTCTGTATAATACTTAATTTGGTTATCAAATAGATTAAGACTAGATTGTATTTTAAGTCCTAAAGTCTAACAAGCCATTGAGACGGCAATTGATAAACTTTATAGGACTATTCAGATAGAAAGGAATCTAATCTAATCTATTGTGTTGTTTTGTTTCAGCAACTTATGGAGGAATATTTTCACTTAGTTTTGGCGCTTCGATCCTCACTGTAATAGAAATTGCGTACTTACTCGTGTCATTTTTGATTAAAAAAATAATTAAAACCCTTCTATTACCTGCTTTGTAAGCAGGTGCGTGCAGTGAGTGGGCACACGGTAGACACTTTATATATATTTATAAGACTAAGTATATTATTATATGGACTGCACGCACTTGCTTTAAGTTATACAGAAAGAAAATAGAATTTTAACTTCACTTAGTTTTCTTCTACGAATTTGCACATTTTGAACCCTTGAACAACAAAATTTTTTTTTTTACCCTACGTACATGTAAGAAGCCTTATTATAAGATTTCAAGCTTCTAGACCTAGTTTCGGCAGTGCTGTCAGTCTGTCTTACAGTTAGAGTCAATATTTTGTTATCATCATTTTTGAAAATTAAAACCGAAGATAAGATATCCACTTTTGGGCGGCTGTCTCCAGTGATTGGTTCTTCACCGCCCAAGTCCAGCGGTACCTACCCAGCAACCTTCACCAAGTCCTCGTATGTAATATAAATCAGTAGTGTAGTTTGTGGTTTCAAATAAAATTGACACAAAATTTTGAAATTTTATTAAAAAAATAAAAGATGTTTCGTTATTTTACAATAAACACCACATTCATGTTCATACCCATCAAAATTTAATACATCTATTACTTGTAGGTAAGTAACTAAAAAAAATAAGTACTTAGACTTTTTATTTTTTTTAATATTATTTACATTTTTTTGAAATTTTAGCTAATGAGCAAAATATTTACATATTTTTATTTGAAACAAAACATCCTTTCAATTAAGATAAAAAAAAAAAAAAATTATGCAATAATTTAAAATTAGTATGTCTTAAGAAATATTACTATTTATAATAATAGAATTCAAATTAGTTCAATATCATAATTTTAAAAAATCACAGCCATTTATTTAAACCGTTGACATTGTTATTTTAATAAAACAATATCTTTGTATTAATATAATAATAAAATAAAATATAGTTGTGACAAAATAACGTTTTTCTTTTCAAAACACAACAGATAAATTATAACACTGCATGGCCCACTTACTTTTAAATTTCAGTCATAGCATTTTTATTAAGTACTTAGTAATAGGATTTGGAGTAAATTAACATAGTGTGACACCAATTAAATAGATCAATAATAGCACTGTACTGTCACATAGTAGGTAGGCAGTATTGCAAATAACAGGTAATTAGCTTGCGTTTACCTATAATTAATCAAATCGTGTCAAGTTAGTGGAAAGACATTCCAGCTCAATGACGACAGTTTAATTATTGCATTTCATGGCTGATGGATCTTACCGAAACGCATGACATATTAGCACAGTAATTGTCAGTAGTTAAATCGTAGACCTAACTGCTTAGGGTCTACTCATATAAAAGAAAGATATTGTAGCTCAGTGATGGTAGTTTCCACCCAACTGCGCATATAGTCTACTCAAATAAAAAAAAGATACTATAGCTCAGTGATGGTAGTTTCCTCGTAGCACTGCATGGCCCTCATCAAGCGCGTGGCATCGTAGCACAGCAACTGTCGGTAGTACACTCGTAGCACAACTGGGCTAGGGTTGAGACATGTCGGTAGAAAGACATTTTAGCTCAGTAACAATGCTTTAGTCGTAGCATTGCGTGGTTCCTACTAAAGTAAACGCGTCATATCTTAGCACAGTAATTGCCAGTAGTTAAATCGTAGACCCAACTGCTTAGGGTCTACTCATATAAAAGAAAGATATTGTAGCTCAGTGATGGTAGTTTCCACCCAACTGCGCATAGAGTCTACTCAAATAAAAAAGAGATACTGTAGCTCAGTGATGATAGTTTCCTCGTAGCACTGCATGGCTCACATCAAGCGCGTGGCATCGTAGCACAGCAACTGTCGGTAGTACACTCGTAGCACAACTGGGCAAGGGTTGAGTCATGTTGGTAGAAAGACATTTTAGCTCAGTAACTATGCTCTAGTCGTAGCTTGCATGGTTCTTCTCATTCCAAATGCGTGATATCTTAGCACAGTAATTGTCAGTCTAAAGACAGCTCAGTTACTGTCAAGCTTAGTCGTAGCACTGCACTGCCCACTCTCTCCGTCAGCGCTTGAGATCAAGCCGTGTGTGACGCTGCAGCATCTCGGCTGAGAGGATGCGAGGCGCCGCGCGACGAGACGAGCGCGTCACGCCCGAGAGCTGCGTGGTTTGACGCATTTCAGCGGGGTGCACGGGGTGACAGTGACGTAACGCATTCATCTAAACATAATAAATAATAAATTAATGTTTTAATTTCGGATGCCTTCACGGTTATTATAAAATGACGTTTCGGAGCCTTCACAGATTCTATAATCGTAGCACGGCTGAGCTGACAATAGTCTTATGCTAAAGTCCGAATCATCAGCCAATAAAATAAAATACGCGAGTTAAATCCGTTCAAGTTGTTTCATTCCAATTAATGATTTATATATATTTATAACATTGTAATGCTTAATGCTATAAGGAAGAGATTTTTTAAATTTATTGAAGCTAAGGCTTAATTTAAATTTCCCTTACTGTTTTTTTTATTTTTATATTTAAAATACTCGGTCCCGTGATAATATTAAATCACGTTTTTTTACCTGTCAATTTCATTTAAAGCGCTCACCGTAATCTGGTGTGACGAATAACGCCGAAATTCAAAGAGAAAAAGCCGAAAATAAGCGGAATATGTAGAACGTACCTGTAAATAACATCTCTTATGAGGTTCATGATAGAGGTCATAATCGCTTGATGAGCCTTCGGGCTTACGTGTACATCGCCACTGGAACAAAAGGGAAAATTAGTGAATTTCAGTTGAGTAAATGGTGGCAATAGGGGAAAGCCTGTTGCTAACGTTTACAGGTAGGAGATATATAATATATATATTATATATCAAGGTTATCATTAGTGATTTTCGTGTAGTAGAAACATTTAAGGTAAGCCTTTCTGTGAGGTTATGATATTTTTATTGGTTTCCCGACTGTTACTAATAACTAAAATATACGTACGAAACAAAGAAAATGCTATTTCCGAATTATTATACACTAGCTTCTGCCCGCGACTTCGTCTGCGCACGATTAGTATTTTACACTATATCGTTATAAAATACAGCCTATGTGTTATTCTGATGTATAAGCTATATTGTGGTAAAGTTTCATTCAAATCCATTCAGTAGTTTTTACGTGAAAGAGTAACAAACATCCATACATCCATACTTACAAACTTTCGCCTTTATAATAGTAGTAGGATTGAATATTTATCCAAATCATACATTGAATTATGTATTGATGATAATTTCTGAAGGCTTTGCTAACACTTCAGGTGACTTTAGCATAAGACTATTGTCAGCTCAGCCGTGCTAGATTATGGGATCTGTAAAGGCTCCGAAACGTAAGCCAATAAAATAAAATGCGTCAGTTAAATCCGTTTAAAGTTTTCATTCCAATTGTCTATTAATGAAAAAATAAAAATATATTTTTCTGTCTTCCGGCCAGAAAGCGCCAACTTTGTGGCCGCTTCGCTAAATGAAATTTCCGCTACCTGGCTTCGTCGAACAGAAAAATAGTATACTGACCTCGGCCAATAAAATAAAAAAGCCTCAGATCACATTTTTGTCAACCTTCGCTTCGCCTCGGACGACAATTACATATTGTGATCTGAGACATTTTTTATTTAACTGGCCCTGGTGCGTAATGTACTATATTTATACCCATTTCATAAAACCTCGATCATGCTTTCTAAACTTGAAAGCTTGAAACAACTAGTGTCATTAGAAAGTCATTAAAGTATCAATATCGATAGTTTAAGGACTTTATAGACATTCATAATTTTATGTACGAGGAATATTTAAGTATTGAGACACTATATATATTATTGAGACACTATAAAGATACTAAAGATATGTGCCATACTTTTGGTTAGTAGACGATTTTATCGGCACTTTATAAAACATTATTGAAGATTGTATAAATCTTGAGTGTAGACAGTATAATGTGAATACGTTTTATCGTATCTACAGTAAATCATTATATACGTATAGTAAACTCTCCCATTAGGTTTGGTTATTAACACAAACCTAAAAGTGGTAGGTTTCTAGGTTTCTTGTTTCCTAAAACTAAACTGTTCTGCATTTCTATTTAACGGTACAGATCATTGGAATGAAACAACTATTAACGGATTTAACTCGTGTGTAACCAGAGTGGTTTTTAATGGGTAGGCCCAAGGAACTCCCCCCCCCCCTGGAAAATCTTTAAACTCCGACAGAAAAATGGTAGATGGAACCGACTGAGTACGTACAACCAGTCGCTATTAAAAAAACTTGGGGTAGGTACTACCAAGGGCGTAAATTCCATACAGGTTTTGGAAATATATTAAAACAGAGTACTATAAGAGAATAACTATAATTAATATAACATACGAATAAGAAGAATAAAAGAGGAGTGACATCAAGTACTGACATAAGCTACTATTTAAATAGTCGAGATGGCCAGCGTTACATTTCAACACCCCCCCATAACGTGGTCATCATCACTTTATAGTAACCCCATACTAGTCACAAATCGCTGATGTAATGGCAAACACAATGGCTTTGTAAACACGTCAGCGATCATTGCTTCAGTAGGCACATAAAGCAGTTTCACATTGAAATTCGTTAACATGTTTCTAACAAAGTGATAACGAATATCAACATGTTTGCTGCGCTTGTGGTGTACATTATTTACCGCAAGCTGCATTGCAGACTGGTTATCACAATTTAATACTATGTTACAAAAGGATATTGCTCGCAATTCCTTTACGAGTGCTAGGAGGAACACCGCCTCTCTGCTGGCCTCGCTATTTAAATAGTCGAGATGGCCAGCGTTACATTTCAACAACAGGCAGTGTAACAATGGAGTGCCTACCCTGGCACCATACTTACACTCACCCCACTGCACGCGCCTGTACAAGTTCTAGTAATGCAAATGATGATAATGAAACTAAACTAAATAGACTCACCGTGAAATGCGTTTGCTGGCAGACTGCTCGGCCGCAGAGCAGCTTCCGCGCGGAGCGTTGGAAGTTGCGCGTCATCAAACAGTAGACTATCGGGTTTATCGCTGAATTAGCGTGGCCTGATAACAAATAGAAACTAATTAAAAAAAAAAAAACATTTACTGAGGTATATTGGGCGTATAGAAGCTGACAGCATTGGGAGGTGATATTCACTCCAAATAATAAAGCCTCGTAGTAATAAGAGTGCTTAAACATTGGAATGAAACAACTATTAACGGATTTAACTCGCGTATTTTTATTTTATTTTATTAGCTGACGACTGAGCTGACAATAGTCTAACGCTAAAGCTAACGCTAAAGCTAACGCTAAAGCTAACGCTAAAGCTAACGCTAAAGCTAACGCTAAAGCTAACGCTAAAGCTAACGCTAAAGCTAACGCTAAAGCTAACGCTAAAGCTAACTATTGTCAGCTCAGTCGTGCTACGATTATGGAAACTGTAAAGAATCCGAAACGTCAGCTAATAAAATAAAATAAAAATACGCGAGTTAAATCCGTTAATAGTTGTTTCATTCCAATGTGTAATAACCGCGAAGGCATCAGAAATTATTAAGAGTGCTTAAAGATGAAAAAAGCAATATGGTGACTGGAACGTAAAGAAATTCTCACCATAGCTGGCTTTGGATAGGCTCTGGTTCATAGTAATAGAACCTACACAAATTTAGCTAAGTAAGTATACTTAATCTGTGGGTAAGACTCTCTCTCACATTGCCAATACGTCTACATTTTGACGACATGTATGAGTATTTCCATCCACAAACGACCGTGACGTCATTTTGTCCAAACGATTAAAGGTTAGACAAGGTTCCAATGTTAAATTCGTTTTCGAACGAAAAATAGCGATTATAGGGCTACTGGGCTAAACAATACCAAAATGTATGGGTTCTGACATCCGCGAACGACTGTCACGTACGTCACAAACGTTCGCGGACGTCAAACCCCATAGGTACATTCGTTTACATTGAACTTTGGCACCCTTGGGCCCTAGACAAGTGCCCAACGTTCAACGTTAGGACCGAAATGTATGGGATTTGACATCCGCGAACGACTGTCACGTACGTCACAAATGTAAAATCCCATACATTTCGGTGCTAACGTTTAACGTTAACGTTGAACGTTGGGCACATGTCTAGGGCCCCTTGTCTAGTCAATTGTTCGTGACTGCTGCGGCGTTTGCAATCGTCAAAATAAGAAGCGTTCGCGAATTTGTCTAGGCCCTAAGGTCCAAGTAAGATTACCGAGCAGCAGTGCATACGGCAAGTAGGCACTGAGATGTGAGGCGTCGACGATGGCTATGTCGAGAAGAAGCTGCATGGTATTATATGGCAGCCAGCACAGCGCGAACAGCACCGCTAGCAGAAGTAGGATCCACGCCACTCGCTTACGCTCCTTCATCAGACGAAGACCCTGCACCAAATAAAAAATATATATTATAATATATCGCACCCCTAGATCTAAAGGGAGCTAACTCAAAAACCTGAAGATTTGAGTTATGCACACCATCGGATTCCAGCAAAACCCACCTACACTAAAACAGATTTCAGCTAATATAACTCTGCTAGCTTTATTATAAAAAGTATAAATTTATACAGAAAACTCATACGTGCATATGGACAAATTAATCAGTTTCTCGCCTCTCCTGAAAAAGTACCTTTTTTGAGTTAGCTCTCTTTAGATCTAGGTGTGCGATATGGTCATATTTATCAGTTTTTCGCCTCTCCTGAAAAAGTTACTTTTTTGAGTTAGCTCCCTTTAGATCTAGGTGTGCGATATATTAATAGACAGTAGAGATAAGGAATAAATTGTCTTTTGATAAGGACTTTATCAACCACATGGCACACAAACGGTAAACATTAAAGTCCTTCATGATCAAAACATGTAGCTGGTCGTTCTTTTTTTATTGACAACTAGCGACCTGTCCTGGCTTCACACGGGTGCTATACACCTTCCTCTTGAATCACTCTATCTATTAAAAACAACCCGCATCATGATCCGTTGCGTAGTTTTAAAGATTTAAGCGTACATAGGGATATAGGGACAGAAAAAGCGACTTAGTTTTATACCATGTAGTGAAGACAATAAAGATAAGGAATTAATTGTCTTTTGATAGATTAGTACTTTATCCACAACATGGCACAGAAACATTAAAAATTATAATAATTTATGATCAAAAGATATAGTTGGGTCGTTCTTCTTTTTATTGACAACAAGCGGTCCGTCCGGGCTACGCTACGCTATTTTTTCCAAAATGTTTGTATAGCCTATGTCACTCGGGAATAGTGTAGCTTCCCAACAGTGAAAGATTTTTTCAAATCGGTCAGTCGTTTTGGAGCCTATTCAATCCAAACAAACAACCTTTCCTCTATATACTATTCCTGAGTGACATAGGCTAGATTATATTTAAAAAAAAATAGGGATTCATGTGAAGCTGGGGCGAACCGCTAGTAATTTAATAAACTAAACAAAAGGTCGGTTAATTTTTAACAGAAAAGAAGAATGACTCAGGTATACAAAAACTGACCAAGTGACGTTTCGTTCGAGTATCTTAATTTCAAATTATTTTGCGTTACTTTCGTTTGGTTCCTATTATCGATTGTCTGTGTGGCGGCCCTGTCAGCGCATTCCACACAATTACGTAAATCACGTAGTAGCACAGGATAGATATTAGTACAAGTACAGAAGGTTCACTGCTTTGATGTTCACAAATGCCGCCTTTTTATGTGCCTACATAATTATTATTAGCAAACGGACCGCAAGCGAGCAGCCGACATTGAGCTCTCTAGCGCCGCGCGAAGGTCGACATTATTCCGCACCTTGTCAGACGTTCTGAATAGGGTTGTCAGTACTGTAGCTGCGTAAGAAGCGCGCGCGTGCGTCACGGGCCACTGCGCGGCAACCACTGACGATTCGCCCTCAGCAGAGGGAGGCCCGATACGCATTGTTAGTTCGGCGGCGGAACGGCGGAGTGACAGTAGATAGATCGAGTAGCGATATGCGCTGTCTCGATATAGTATATAAGCGTTGTGTTTTATGAAATAAATATTATCATAGTAGCAGTCAATACTAGTGTAATTACGTTGTATCATTCATCTCACCATGTCCCAGGAATCCGGGGACATAACATTTCTATCATGCATGGCAAAGTCTGCGATCAGTTCTCAAAGGCTTTGAACGTATCTTCCTAAATGCAGAAGAGGAACTGCACTTTGTAACATGCAATACAATTGCATACCTGCTGCATACTGACGTTTCCTTCGTCGATGTCAAACGGCGGTCTGACAGAGCAAAGCGTTCTTCCCATAAAGGCGTACGACATTATCGTTATTGAACCTGAAATCATACAAATTCTATTAATATTATATTCGCCAAAGTTTGTAAGAATGTATGTCCATTCATCTAAAATTATGTATAAATGTAGGGATGACATATAATTATGTTTAATTATGATAAGATATGTTTGTTCCCCTATCACGCAAGAGCTATATTATAATGGACTAGCTGTGCACGCTACTACGCCCGCGTGGAATTGTTATTTTCCCCGTTTTTTTACACATTTT
This sequence comes from Polylopha cassiicola, assembly GCA_038024825.1. Taxonomy (NCBI): domain Eukaryota; kingdom Metazoa; phylum Arthropoda; class Insecta; order Lepidoptera; family Tortricidae; genus Polylopha; species Polylopha cassiicola. The sequence continues at coordinate 12,553,147 of CP149052.1, read as the reverse complement.
CCACTATTTCTTCGCTCCTATTGGTCGTATCGTGATGTTATATAGCCTAAAGACTTCCTCGATAAATGGTCTATCCAATAAAAATAGATTTTTTCAATTCTAACCAGTAGTTCCTGAGATTAGCGCGTTCAAACAAACAAACAAACTCTTCAGCTTTATAATATTAGTATAGATTTTGATGAAACTTTACAATAATATAGCTTATACATCAGAATAAGCTATCTTTTATTACTATATTGTGTAATTACTCATTGAGCGCAGACGAAGTCGCGGCCAGATTCTAGTTATTATATAATTCAAATTTCAGAAGACTGTATTAAGAATTCTGAATAAATAGCTTAAGAAACTTATTACCTACGTACACATACATCAAGGTTCTAAAGTTTAGGCACAAAGCCTTACTAGGAATTAAGAAGTTTGATTCGAAGTTTTACTGAGGCATTCAAATTTCGTACCATGAAAGCTATAAAAGCTCGTTCTTGCCTGCCACTCTTGAACTTTACATAACTGTTCATACGCAAATATTCTCTATACTTACTTCTATACTAAATACTAATATTATAAAGAGGAAAGGTCTGTTTGTTTGTTTGGACTGAATAGGCTCCAGAACGACTGGACGATTTGAAAATTTATTTCACTGTTGGGAAGCTACACTATTCCCGAGTGACGTAGGCTGTAAAAAAAAGATGATCCGTGCGAAGCCGGGGCGGACAGCTAGTATATTATAAAGAGGAAAGGTTTGCAAGTTTGTTTGTTTGGACAGAATAGGCTCCAGAACGAATGGACCGATTTAAATATTTTTTTCACTGTTTGGAAGCTACACTATTCCCGAGTGACATAGGCTATAATAAAAAAAAAGGATCCGTGCGAAGCCGAAGCCTGAGATATATTATAATAAGTTCCCGGTAAAAAAGCTAATATGTCTTCTGAAGAGATTATTGGTTATCTATAACTGGATTCTGACTATATGTTTACCAATGAAATATAATCAATAAATAAATCATAATAATTTAGATTATTAGTAAATAAAATATAGGTATCAATAATAACAGATTGGGTCTTATGAAACTCACATTATTAGAATATTACATAATAATACAAAGGTTTATTCTCGCAAATCATATAGTCTTGAATAATGTATACAATACATGTATGTAGTTTGAATAACCTACATCTTTTTATTATGTTTTGATTGTTAAAATATATACACTCTCAAATATTATACCTATATGAATAGTACAAGTTTCTGAATTTCAGGTAAGAAAGACACTTCGGCCTTGACGAATATTTTTCGTCAGGACAAAAGAACCCAATCTTATAAACTTTTACGGTCTAGATTTTTTTTTCTCCTTTGTTATATTTTCGAATTATTGAAATGTTTGATGTAGTATTTATAAATGTGTTTATGTCGGCTTACTCTCAGGTCAGATACCCTGACTACGAAACCGGAGGTTGCGGGTTCGAATCCTGCTAGGGGCAGATTTCAGTGTGATGAGCACTGGCATCTGTACCTGAGTCATGGATGTCTTATATATATATATATATTTAAGTATGTTTATCCGTTCTCTAGTACCCATAGTACAAGCTTTACTTAGTTTGGTGTGAATTTTCCAAAGATATTTTATAATTATTATTAAAGACCTTTTTGGCTATTTACAGACTATGTGTGGGAAGGGATAATATTTGGAAACGCAGGCAATGACTGCCGATTGAGGCAGGGCGATGTATATTTGATGATTTAAATCAACGATCAGACTGACGAGGCGGATCCGTCACGAAAGTCAAGTAGGAAGTATTTGAAGCTGGTTTTAAATATATAATTGATATTTCCCTGAGCGTTTTCTTATACCCAAATAAGTAGAATTAAGTTTTTGAATTGCCTTTTTCTCATTGTTCTTTCAATTGTCCTTATTTTTATCCAAGTATTCTTTCTTTCCCTATTACAAGATTTAATGGTGGCTGAACGGAATAATTTGTGTGAGTGTACATTGAATAAATTTAGCAAACAGCCGTTATCATGAATTTACGCATTTAAGATTTTTTTTAAATGCTAGCTTTTTCACCGCGACATTTCATCTGTAAAGGAGCGGAGAGGGCTTACAGCCCTTTTTTCGCAATTAAAAGTAGCCTATTATATCCTTTCTTAGGCTCTAGACTATCTGTGTACCAAATTTGATTTAAATCGGTTCAGTAGTTTTAGCGTGAAAGGGGGACAAACAGGCAGAGTTACTTTCACATATTATATAATACCAGCGGTCCCGGCAGACTTCGTCCCGCCCGGCAAAGAATCGATTTGACTTGATAAAAAGTATATCCTTGACTAGCTCTAAGCTACCTCCCCGCCAAATTTCAGCCAAATTAGTTCAGCCGTTCTTGAGTTATAAACGGAGTAACTAACACGACTTTCGTTTATAAAGATAGATAGAAGAAGAAGATATAAAATGTATATCCCTACTAATATTATAAATGTGAAAGTAACTCTGTCTGTCTGTCTGTCTGTCTGTTACGCTTTCACGCTAAAACTACTGGACCGATTTAAATAAAATTTGGTACAAAGAAAGTCTGGAGCCTGAGAAAGGACATAGGCTACTTTTTAACCGACTGCAAAAAAGGAGGAGTTCAACGCGGACGAAGTCGCGGGCAGAAGCTAGTAGTATATAATAATATAGAAGATAGATAGATAGCTTAGGATAATGTAGGTACCTGGTATTGCATATACTATCGTGAAGCTAAACATGCCAAACTGCTGCCTTGCATGCGCCCCCGGCCACTGCTCCGTGCAGAAATTGACGTCTCTCGTTTCTATCTAGAGAATAGAACATGTCGCACAGATCTAAAGGGAACTAAGTCAAAAACCTAAAACTCAGAGTTATGCGCACCGTCGAATTCCTTATAGCAAAATCTATCTTCCAACGAAACAGATTTATGCTAACTCCCTAGCATCGTATAAAAAGCATAATTGTAACCAGAAAACTCCCATTGTATACAAGGAAATATTAATCAGTTTTTCGCCTTTTGTAAAAAAAATATTATTTTTAAGTTAGCTCCCTTTACATTTAGAATGTTAGACACTAGTTTAGTACCAACCCCAAATAGGTTGTCAAATAAATTATTTTTGGGACGATTTGAAATAGTTATAACGGATTTAACTCGCGTATTTTATTTTGCTGACGTTTTGAAAATTTATTGCACGTACTATTATTAAGTTTGCATAATGTAAAATCACTTCAGTGTTACTCTATAATCCGCTTAGTCGGCTACGAATAATAATACTCGAGTTAAATCCGTTATAACTGTTTAGTTACAATGTGTAATAACCGCGAAGGCATCGGAAATTATTAGTTTCTTCATTGCTTCATTGGGAAATTCATATTATCAACGTTCGTCTATATTTGATGTGGGTAAAATACCAATTTAATTTATATGCTAGTCATTTTAAGCCTAAACTCACGGAACTTAAAACAGAGAAGGATTATGACGTCACAGTGCAGTGTTAACTTGTTACGGTTACGTATGGAATAAGCCCTTTGAATGTTATATTTGAGTCAAAATTAAATGATTATCGGAGACCGATTTCATCAAGGGATTAAAGAGGGATAAATACATATACCAACAAACAAACAAAGTATGTCAGAGACATTGGAATAAGATAAAATAAAACAAAAGCTAAAACTAAATTTGAAATTAAAACTATTTTTTTGACGGCCTGTAGTGGTCAGAGGCCCTGACTACGAAACCGGAGGTTGCGGGTTCGAATCCCGCTAGGGGCAGATGTCAATGTGATGAGCACTGGCATCTGTACCTGAGTCTTGGATGTCTTATATGTATTTATGTATATTTATCCGTTGTCTAGTACCCATAACACAAGCTTTGCTTAAAATGGGACTAGATACTTGGTGTGAATTGTCCAAAGATATTTATTTATTTTTGTCCATACTCTTCTAATTTTAAACTAAAAATAATAAACTGCAACACCATCCTCGCTAAGCCTTTTTAAACTAACATTTCTCTAACTAAACTTTGTAAAATAAAGCTATATGAGAAAGTATCTTCTCTCTACAAAAAGACATGTTTAAATACATATGGTAATTTCTAACATCAACTTGGGAGTTTGAGTCAAAGGAACACACACTAACTGCATCTAAGTAGTAAATTGAATTGCAAGATACATCGTGCCATTGTTTAGATTCCATTAAACACAAAGTTGTCATTGCCTTGCTTAAAATAACACAAAATAACTTACCACGATCTCGTTTACTAGAGCTCTGATGCTCTAGAAAACAGTTAACAATAACAGAAACTAATAACTAATAACTGGCAAAATAAAATAAAATCAATTCAGAGAAAGTAAAGAACGTAGGTATGAAAGTATATGAATTTTGTAACTAGATTTTAAAGCAGATAATTTTAATAATTTCTGATGCCTTCGCGGTTATTACACATTGGAATGCAACAACTATTAACGGATTTTAGCGTTAGACTATTGTCAGCTCAGTCGTGCTACGATTATGGAAACTGTAAAGAATCCGAAACGTCAGCATATAAAATAAAATAAAAATACGCGAGTTAAATCCGTTAATAGTTGTTTCATTCCAACAAATAATTTTAACCGATTGCGCTTAAACTTTGTACACATGTTCTGTTCGGATGACAATGCATGATTAACTACCTATGTGACATTGGAATAAAACGACTATTAACGGATTTAACTCACGTATTTTTATTTTATTTGCTGACGTTTCGGATTCTTTATAGTTTCCATAATCGTTAAGTTAATAGTTTCATTCCAATGTGTAATAACTGCAAAGGCATCAGAAATTATTAACTGTGTGACGTCATTCTCACACCAAATTATTAATGGAAGGTAGAGTGGAAAATAAATATACCCGAGTCGGGTTTCAAATGAAAGAGGATCACACATATTAAATTTAAAAAGCTTAATTTTTAAAAACTTATAATAATATACTTTAATCTTATTTACAATTTGTACGTAGAGTACAATAAATTATCATTACCTTGCTGTCTCCTATCATGTCAAACAACATAAAACGACAGCTAAAAAACCTTAATAAATTAATACGTACCGAAACGTTGTCCACGTTTTTGGATATTATAGGCACTGTCTCAGTATGGACCGTGGCAACGAGGAGGAGTGGAAGGAAGATCAGCATGGCTGCCATCCAGAGAAGCAGAAGCAGAAGCAACGCTTGGCGCCGCCCGGGGGGTCGCAGCCGGGGCTCGGGCGAGATGGATAGCCACCGATCCACGGACATCGCTGTTATTGTAAACACACTGGCTGCTACTGCCACACCTGTGAGACGAAAGTATTTTATTACAAATCTTTCGAATAACATATTTAATTATTTAATAAAAGGTATTTTTAAATTATGCAACGGATTTTTATACGGTTTAAGTAAATTAAGCCTCTGCTCGCGACTTCTTCACACGTACACTATGAGAATTTTACGCAATATCGTTTTAATCTTTACTATCTTTACTAATATTATAAATGCGAAAGTAACTCTGTCTGTCTGTCTGTCTGTTACGCTTTCACGCTAAAACTACTGGACCGATTTTAATGAAATTTGGTACAAAGAAAGTCTGGAGCCCGAGAAAGGACATAGGCTACTTTTTAACCGACTGCAAAAAGGAGGAGTTCCATGCGGACGAAGTCGCGGGCAGAAGCTAGTATTCAATAAATTTATGTAAACGGATACCTACTGAAAATCCTTTCGATCTTTTTAACATACGGGTAGTTCTACAAACTAAGGAAGAATTCGAGTCTGATTTCGGCCCGACATTTTTTATACAATCTGGTGGCGGAAATCAGTGTAATAGCTAGAGTACGGAGTATTTTAGTGTATCCTAAAGGGAACAGTCAAAATATTTAATATTTTTTTATTTATGGCCATTCAAAGAAAATCGAGCCACAGGAAACTGAGAGTGTCACCAGGAAACTGAGGAAAACAACAAAAATCAATCGAGATCAATCATTTAATTCACATTTTTTTTTAAATTAGCCTTTTAACATTAATTTGTAATAATCAAAGTAATTTTTAAAATAACAAAAAGTAGTTTTAAACTTAGCTTAGATACTAATTATATACCTGAAACAGACTTCAACACGAACATTAATCATCAAATGATCATTGAACATAAGAATAATAATAATCTCTCTTACAATAACAAAAAAAATCTTAAAGGTACTTTTTGTAACAAATTGTGACTAAAGGACACTTAAATCTAGTATTTTACTTTAAATCTAGTAACAAAAATAATAATTTTGACAGTCTCGTTTTAATTCTTTTAAACAATTTTTTTAAATCACATTCAGCTAAACAGCCAGGGCATGTAAATAATGTAGAGTTACCATTGATACGTCCATCTTGTGCCCAATTATTAAATATTAGACACTGGACCCAGTAATTTCCTGTCGTACCTTCTACTGTAGAGAATACCACATATAAGGCACTCGCAGTCACTGAACTTGTTTTTATTTGTCTGTACTTTTTTTATTAATTTTCTTTAACTCTTTGTTTTCTTGAATTAATTGTTTTTTTCTGTCTTACGTCTCGTTTTTTGTATTTAACCGCTTTTTTAACTTTGTCTTTCCTTGATATCTTTTTCCTTTTTTGGTTGTTCAGTGACAGAATCAAGTTTGATTTCTTTTGTTTTAACTTTTATTTGATTTCTTTTTTCTCTTAATGGCTCCTGTGATAGGTATGAGAAGAAAGTAGTCGGGTCAATTTGCAAATCAAGCATGGTGGCCAAAACTTCTGGATAGGTATTTCAATTTTAAGTAAGATCGCTTGCAACGCTCATATCATCTGGCTGATCTTTTGATTCCGTCTCTCTTTCGTAGACGTCTTTAAATATTTGCCGTGATTCTACAGAGTATTCTAGTAAACCCATCCGGTAGTGTTTACACATAATAATAATAATACCCTCATCACAAAAACAGCTAAGGGTTTCATTTTGTAGCTTTCGTGACATGAAAGCACTGCCCTGTACTTGATGGACTTTGAGTGTCCCATTAAAAGGTATTAAATTCTGTTGATCGTTAGAAATCACTTTTTCCATAATATCGTGACAATAAAAAGTGTCAAACCAGGGCAGCGATTTTGAATGGTTCCGCAGAACTCAGATAGGTTAGTAACATCACCTCCACATGCTACGACATCATTGGCAGTTCTTTTACACACAGCGCCCTCACCATCTGGTGCTTCTTTACCATGGCCCGCTTCGTGATAATTCCAAGTCCAATTTACAGGTCCAGGGCATAGATCTGTCATTTTTGATGCTAGCGTGAAAAGATTATTTTGTTACGATATAGCGTGACTGTCACTCAAAAAATGAATGGTTTCTATTTGATTTAGTACTAATTCTTTCAGTACTGGTTTAAGTGGGCCCAAATAGCTTAAACATTGTGACTCAAATCTGTTATCTATAATACGATCTTGTAGATCCTTTCAAATAAATTTAACTGCTGTGTGAAGTGAGAGCTGTGTACGAGATCCTCCAAAATGAAAAGATTGAATTTCTTCGTTGTATTTAGTACAAAAAAAATCTGAAAAATCCATATTAAATTATTTATTTGTAGTTAATGTTTATGTGTAAAAAATATACTATTATGTCACAAAAACAATATTTTAATATGATCTGCTCAGGATCCTGGATTGGTCTCAGTATCCTGGATACCAATTGGACAGGATTCTGAGGCCAGGTTCCTGAGAATTTCTGTCTAAAAATAAAATAAACACACCAATTTATAACTTTCAACAAAAATAACCTAAACTAGGCCTATGCGCTAGCATCTTACATATCAATACGCTGAAATTGGTCATAATAATTATTTATTTCATAATTAAAAATCTTACCAGGATTCTGTGAACTTGACTGATTACGGCACCACTTCACTCGCTGAACGCACTGGACTCACTAAACAAGGTGCTAAGTGAGAATAGATAGATGACATTCTTTGTCTCTTTTGTAGGTACTATCGTCTCAGCGAAAAGGTAAAGACGCACGGCAAATAGTTTAATGAATATTTGCTAATTCAACAGCGAACAGGATACTGATATAAAATCGTGGGGACAAAATGTAAACAAGATTTATTCAATATTTTTAAAGGAAATACTAGTAGTAATTGTTCTACCTAGACTGGAAAACTAGTAAACTTAGTAATTTGGGTTTCTTTTAAGACCCTAATGTAGAGGTAAATGTATCATGAGGCATTTTGAACTAAAATTTGGACGAGGGACACTGCAGGATACTGAGAATTTGGCACTTTGTGCAGTAATTTTGTTCAGAAAAGAATTGAGTATCCTTATTATTTTTATTGACCAGCTAGAAATAATTGTAATTAATAGTATTCCATCAAAAAAATATTAATATTAAGAATTATTTTATCATATTTTGGCCGAGCCGCCAAAAATTCCTTAGTTTGTAGAACTACCCATACGCTATCCAAGAGTAAAGGCAATCTCTTAAAGTGTTGCATTAGGATATTAAATAAAATGCACATTTATTCGTAATGCAACGATGTACTTACCTACTTGTTAAATCTCAAAGATTGCGTTTTATCCTAAGTCCTTTGACTAAAAAGCTTTATATTTTTGCAAATCTAAAGTTCTTTTAAAAGTCATACAAATCTAGAAGAAACGCCATAAAAATCTGAGCAGAAATAATTTTTTTAAAGAATCAACTTTTATACAATTTGAATTAAAAAAAATATTGTATACTAAGATGCGGATTTAACTCGCGTACTTATTTCATTTTTTGTAGTTGACGTTTCGAATTTTCAGTATCCAAATTCGACGATAGTTTAATAACAAGGTAGAGCGTGTTAAATTAGTTATAACAGTTTCATTCCAATATGTAATATCTGCGAAGGCATCAGATATTACTCAGACTAATATTTGACATTATAATATGCATAATAAAATTGTAATTTGCTGACATTGTAAGTACCTATTGTTAAATCTGTATTGACGATCTCAATTTGAGTGACTATATTTTGACATAATAATGTATTTTTTTTTATAAAGTTATAATGTAATTTGTTCAAATTATTTATTTCTTTATTTTATTTTTTGTTCTGACGATCTCAATATGAGTGCATATAATTTGACATTTTAATGTAATTATACTGTATGAATTTTGAGAAATAAATAAATCTAATCTAATCTAATCATGTTAGGTGAAGGTATATTATACTAGGAATTGTCTTGAAGCTAATAAAAAACCAGATGACTGAACGTAACAAAAGGTAACAAAGGCAGAAACATCTGCTGATTAACATAAATTCCACGAAGTTATACGGAATATTACAAGTGAAGTAATTTTAAAATTCTTTGAAATACAAGCGACATAGTTTCAATAACACTTTGTACGTGTGTTTTCTTTGAAGATTAATTCGACGTAAAACTATTAATAGTTCATTGAATATTTGTACCAAGACAAGGGGGCCTAGACAAGGTACCAACTTTCAAGGTTTGGGACATGTGTGGGGTTTGACATCCGCGTACATACATGTTGGTCGTTTTGTTTAACGTTCACGTTGACCGTTGGCTTTGTCTAGGGGCCAAGAGTAGTGAAAAATTATAGAAGCACGACCAACAGATGGCGCTGAAGCGACAATTTCGCTTGTAAAAAAATGTCAAGGCAGAATATAGTGGTAGCAAATTTTGTTAATTAATCAGTGCCCATAGTGTAATTGGAATGAGCACGATGCCGCGTATATCACACATACGTATAGGTTTCAGACAAATTTACTACCGTTTTCTTGGTACAAATATCGTTATCCTAAATTTTTTACTATATTAAATTACTAGCCTTAGCTTTATCCTTAGCATTAGCCTTAACTTTTAGCTTCGCACGCATCATCTTTTTTTTAGCCTATGTCACTCGGGAACAGAGTAGCTTCCCAACATTTTTGAAGAATTTTTGAATTCGGTCCAGCCGTTATGGCGCCTATTCAATCCAAACAAACAAACCTTTCCTCTTTATAATATTAGTATAGATATCGATCGAATATCTTAGAGTATTAATAGTTGATTACGATGTTAACGTTTGACGAGTGACCGGTTTTCCGATAGTCATCTTATCAATATATGGTCCAAGATCCCAGAGCGATCTGACGTAACTTATTTTCTGACGAATGAAACCTTAAGATTTCAGTAGCGTCTAGAGTGCCTTGAATATCTACGGGCTTGTGAAAACTGTCAGAGTGACACCAGGGCTGGTACCAGGTGAGAAAGGTGACTAAAAATAAGAGTTATCTTACTTATTTTCTCATGGCTCATTTTTATATATATCATGTAGAATATTATTTTAAAGTAATGGATATAAGTGTCAGACACTTGAGATTGACCAGAACTTTTGTCAGACACTTTTAAGCTACCCAAAAAATGGATCTCAAAGATGGATGAACATAAGCATATCATGTTTAGGCTCATTCGACTCGGTATGACGAGCACTTTCTAAACAGAATATGATGATGGTAGTGTTGTTGATGAATCCTGAAGACTACTATGGATCTCGAAGTTGGATTATCATAGGCATACCGTGTTTGGGCTTATTCGACTCGGTATGACGAACACTTTCTAAACAGAATATGATGATGGTAGTGCTGATGATGAATCCTGAAGACTACTCCGGATCTCGAAGTTGGATGATTATAGGCATATCATGTTTAGGCTCATTCGACTCGGTATGACGAGCACTTTCTAAACAGAATATGATGATGGTAGTGTTGATGATGAATCCTGAAGACTACTATGGATCTCGAAGTTGGATGATCATAGGCATACCGTGTTTGGGCTTATTCGACTCGGTATGACGAACGCTTTCTAAACACATGATGATGGTAGTGCTGATGATGAATCCTGAAGACTACTCCGGATCTCGAAGTTGGATGATCATAGGCATATCGTGTTTGGGCTTATTCGACTCGCTATGACGAGCATTATCTGTTTCAATCAGTGTTGGCGTCAATCGATTACAAGTGTAATCCAATTACTAATTTGATTACTCAGTAACCGATTACTCAAGTAGGATCGGGTACTCTAGTCACAGCCAGTTTATTCCGAAACTATAAGAGCTACATTATTAAAATTTGGTGCGTAGATGTATTCTGTAAACCGCATTAAGATTTTAAAATAAAATCAGAAAAAAAACAAAATTTTTGGGGTTCCCCATACATTGAACTGAAACTCAGCATTTTTTTTTCATCAGACCTTTACATGTGGGGTATCTAACATCATGTGTTTAGAAAGTGTTCGTCATACCGAGTCGAATAAGCCCAAACACGATATGCCTATGATCATCCAACTTTGAGATCCATAGTAGTCTTCAGGATTCATCATCAACACTACCATCATCATATTCTGTTTAGAAAGTGCTCGTCATACCGAGTCGAATGAGCCTAAACATGATATGCCTATGATCATCCAACTTCGAGATCCGGAGTAGTCTTCAGGATTCATCATCAGCACTACCATCATCATATTCTGTTTAGAAAGTGTTCGTCATACCGAGTCGAATAAGCCCAAACACGGTATGTCTATGATCATCCAATTTCGAGATCCATAGTAGTCTTCAGGATTCATCAACAACACTACCATCATCATATTCTGTTTAGAAAGTGCTCGTCATACCGAGTCGAATGAGCCTAAACATGATATGCTTATGTTCATCCATCTTTGAGATCCATTTTTTGGGTAGCTTAAAAGTGTCTGACAAAAGTTCTGGTCAATCTCAAGTGTCTGACACTTATATCCATTACTTTAAAATAATATTCTACATGATATATATAAAAATGAGCCATGAGAAAATCGTAGACTATTAATAGTTGATTGACGATGTTAACGTTTGACGAGTGACCGGTTTTCCGATAGTCACCTAACAATATAGTTTCGTAGTACCTACTAACTAGGCACTTGTAATTGACGTTTCGAGTAACTAATTTTCCGATAGTCACTTAACAATATAGTTTCGTAGTACTAACCTTGCATGTAATTGACAATTTTGCAGACGGTCTCCCCATAGAACCAGAGGAGTGTGACAGCTTTACTGAGCTGCACTGGCATGCACAGCGCCGTCACCAGCAGGTCTGCCGCTGAGAGGTTCACCAGGAATATGTTGGTGACACTGTTAACAAGAAACAGTAATTAAAGTTTATCATAAGACTATTGTCAGCTCAGTCGTGCTACGATGGAATCTGTAAACGCTCTGAAACGTTAAATAAAATACGCCAGTTAAATCCGTTAAAGTTGTTTCATTCCAATTAAATTATTAAGAAACAATAAAATAATAAATACCTTTGTAATTTCTGATGCCTTCGCAGTTATTACACATTGGTATGAAACAATTATAAACGCATTTAACTCACGTATTTTATTTTCTTGCCTGACGTTTTGACACCTTTACAGTTTCCATAATCGTAGCATGACTGAGCTGACAACAGTTTTATGCTAAAGCGTTTATATAATAATATATTATAGAACTAGCTTCTGCCCGCGACTTCGTCTGCCCTTCTCAGGCTTCAGACTATCTTTGTACCAAATTTCATTTAAATCGATCCAGTAGTTTTAGCGTGAAAGCGTAACAGACAGACAGACAGACAGACAGAGTTACTTTCGCATTTATAATATTAGTAGGGATATAGTAGGGACTAGTAGGGATAGTAGGGATGATCCAAAGATATTTTGGAATAAAACAACTATAAACTGGTTTAATTCGCGTATTTTATTTTATTGGCTGATTGTTCGTGAAGAAAATTAGGGTGTTTTCTCCAACAGTAATCCAGTTACAAAATTGTAGATAGAAAGTCAAAATTAAATGTTATTTGTAGACAAAACGCGGGGGTTTAAACGGAGTTGACAAACAATTAAGATAACAAAACAACAAGTTGTTTTCAATGGCAATTATAAAGCGAAACAACAATTCGCTTTGATTTATAATTTAACAGGCATAATAATAAATTGACTTCTGCCGAGACTCACCATGAGTACCTAAACCCCCCCCCCCCCTGTTTCAATCTCTTAGGGGGTGATTTTTCAAAAAGTGCTTATCGTGCGAAAGTGAAGACGCGGACAAAAGCGATGTTATAATAATATATTAGATTAATTTATTTATTATTTATTAATTTATCAAAAACAATTTTACAGTATTACAGCCTTAAACTAATGCACTGTAAAATTCATAATACAAGCAGTTAATAATTATATTACCCAATTACAAAATTACTGAGGTTACTCTCACATCCAACACCTCACAAAGAGTCATACACTCCCGACAAAGATCCATCCACCGGCTAGCAAATACGTCACATTCTGGTTTAATGATAATAGGTAAATTATTTACTTAGATATCACCTTATATTGATTTCTGATGTTTGGTGAACATTAGCTACGTTGTTTGTCGTTTTCTTTTTATTATTCATGTACAAAGATTACAAACTATTGATTAAACGCGGTCTTGTCTCTAATAAGAAATTTCTTTTGGTGAACCCAAGAGGGAGTGAAACCAAACTTGTTCCTACGGAGCTGAAAGTTTGTTAGAAAGGTAGTTTAGGACAAAATTGTCTGTAACAGATGTACCTACACATAACGAGAAGAAAATGAAAAATAGAAGTATTAGTGTATACTTACCACGAGACAATTTATACACAAATTGTATTATTATTATTAAAGGCTTGAAACTTTGAAAACTTCCTATCAGAAGGCTCGCCACCCGTCCGGTTTTGCAGTAAAGGCCCATTAGCTGGCCAACTGCGTTCAGTAATCAGTTCAAAAATAAAAACTACTTAGGAAACCAAACATTTGAGTATAAATTGCGATTTTAAATTAGGAGGTGCACAAAAATAAAATCACGTACTCTAAACATTTATTCTTCGTTATCTACAACTTGCTTAATTTGATTTCGTGAGTAAAATAAAATAAAATTTACTTTCAAAATAAATTGAGCTGTGAGTGGATTCTATTTGGTTCATCAGTAAAGTCAATAATACGGTTAGTTTCTATCCATACTAATATTAAAGCTTCAGTATACCTATCTTATGTCTGCTTGCACCGTTGATCTGATTGATGATATCGAGCTACGATTATAAAAACTGTAAAGGTTCCGAAAAAAGCCAATAAAATAAAATACGCGATTTAAATTCGTTTATAGCTGTTTCATTCCAATGTGTAATAACCGCGAAAGCATAAAAATTAAGTAACAGGCTATTAACGTTTATGATTAACTAATATTATAAATGCGAAAGTAACTCTGTCTGTCTTTTTGTCTAAAACGATAAAACTACCATTTTGAAATAAAATTGGCACAAAGATAGTCTAGATCCTGAGCCCTTAAGGACCAAGTCTAAATTTAATTGCGAAAAAAGGGTTGTAAGCGGTTAAACGGCGTAAGAAAAGATGTATAAAGTTACCGTCATTTATAAAACTAGAAGCTTAAAAACTTAGGCTGCCTTAATTACTAATTCCACGCGGAAGGAGTCGCGGGCAAAAGCTAGTTTCCTTATATATTATGATTGGTCACGTAAAATTGTTTACAATATTTAATTCCCTTTTTATAAAGTACCTACTGTTATGACATACATCTCAAACAAAAATTCGTTATTAAATTTGGCATCATTTCAAAACATTTCGCGTCGTCACGGCACGCGAACATCTGCTTTTGTTTATTTAAATAATTCACAACAAAATTTATTATCTTTTACTATTTTAACGAAAATATATTTTTAACCCTTTACAACCGGGAACATAAAGTTACGAAATTTGAAAAATGACTTTACGTACACTAATAGTAATGATCCAAGGTTTCTAGGAAAAATAGTAAAAAAAATCGGAAAACCTCCGTTTCCCGGGAAATCGCGTGCACGATCGTGCGTCTCAGGAATAACTTGACATGTGCACGTCCGTGCAACTTTGGTATATCTAAGCAACTTATACGTAAATTGTTGAGAAAATGAACATTTATAAAAATTATAACAATACTAAATCAATTGAAATGATGTCTTAATTAAATAAACCTTACAGGAACAAAGCATTGTCACCGTAAAAGATTAAAATGAACTAATTTAAATTTTTTTCTAAATTTTCAACGATTTAACTTTTATAAACAACTAAATATAATTTTGCTTCTATCAGAACACAGGTAACTCTTTTATTAATTAATGGGAGTCTTAAAAGCAGTGTTGGCCACATGATATGTAAAGGTACCTAGACGTTGAATTGCATCAAAATGCAACGTACTTTTGTACAATTCTTGCAATTTTCGCCGGCACCAGCTCTTGGTGGCTGAATATCGTCAAATCATGGAAGGAGTATCAGTTAGATCTTCCAAAGCTGGTCCAAATGCCAGGGATGGATCCACTCCTGGCGGTTGAAAGTCCGTATCAACAACATGCCGTGCATTTCGAAGAGTTAAAAACAGGTCTCGGGATGGTTTGCTAGATTTTTTTTCTAAAGACTAGTACCTTGGAACTCTAAGATTTTGAAAAGATCCGTATCTATATTATAATAAATATGTACGTACGTTATTATAGATGTGAAAACTTACCAATAAACTTCATAAAATCAACTCTGGTTGTTTTAACTCTGTGCCATGTTTGCGCATGTAGTAATTATGAGTGACGACCCTCCTTACTTGTTCAAAGAATTCATCATCAAAGTATCCATCGTAGTACCTAGTCGATACTAAATTGTTCGAACTAGTCTACCTATAGCACGAAGAGCAATTGAGTAATTTGTCTTCGAAAGACGTTTCCTTCCAGAGTAAATGGCGCGCACTTGAGAATTGGATGTGTATCGTTGAAACACAATATTCGGGGGTAGTCGTGTGTTGAACAGGAATATCATCAGCAGTATCATCAGGGATATCACGTATTTTAACAGGGCGGTCCCTACTCTCACATCTGGAGTCACTCTTAGTGAATGAGACAGACGCAAGTACAGGTCTTACAGTCAATACAGATGGATAACGTTGTTCTTGCTCAAATACTGGGCTTTCCTGGAATTCTTCTATCTCTTTGTCTGGTGTATCTTCCTCGTTTTCCTTATTTACAACCTTGTTTGTACTATCCGACAGCAATTTATCGTAAAATTAAGGATTGAAATTATATTCAAAGTTACGAAATTGTTCAATATTGGGCTCAATTCCATCTCCCATGGACTCATAAACAACCTCTAGAGCATCATCAGCTTGATATTGGTCGAAATGACAGAAAATGTAGCAAACAAAACTGAAAGTCCAAGACTTTAGATACAAATTCACTTCACTGCTTAACACCGAAAGCCCACGATCGTGCAACTTTAATTTTCAATCAAGGTTCCAGAAAAATATACAAAGATATAAATATTTATTATATTGCATATGATAAAAGTATTATTATATTTACATAAAAACGCTATTTCATGATTAATTTACCACTTGATTATCTAAAAATAAGTACTTCCGCGACGCGCCTCTCCCGCCAAAAAACGCGGCCATCTTTGAAGACGACTCCCGAACAACCAAAGTGTCGTTGCATCGCGTGCTATTTTTGTTATATCACAAGAGGTCCCGCACGCGGGATCGGCCTCGGTTGCGTGCCGCAAAACGAATTCTAGTATCATCCAGATTTTTGAAAACGAATATGCACGATTAGCTCAAGTCGGGTGGAAAGGGTTAAATGAATGCATTGATTTACGTGAATGGAAGCTTTGTCCGTTTATCGTGACTTAAAATAACGTTCCATAAATATTTGCTAAGTAGGTACTGAATAAATAAATGCTACCTTGTAACAATATTTTTATTGTCAGTTTTATCTACGATTATGGGAACTGTAAGAATCCGTAAAGTCAGCAAATAAAACAAAAATAAAAATACGCGAGTTAAGTCCGTTTATAGTTGTTTTATTCCAATTATAAAACTACTTAAGTAGATACCTAAAAAAATGTATTCCGGTAAAATTTAAGATGTACCTACTATTTTTTTACGGAGACGAATTAGGTAGGTACTAAATTCGAACTGCTAGTTGTTTTTAATTGATTCAAGAAACATGTGTTTTCAAGAATAAAATTGAGATTTCTGTGATAATAGTACATTACGCACCAAGGCCAGTAAAATAAAAAATGTCTCAGATCACAATTACATGTAATTGTCGTCCGAGGCGAAGCCGAGGTTGACAAAAATGTGATCTGAGGCTTTTTTATTTACTGGCCGAGGTCAGTATACTATTTTTCTGTTTGACGAAGCCAGAAAGCGGCAACTTCATTTAGCGGAGCGGCCCGAAAGTTGGTGCTTTCCGGCCGGAGGACAGAAAATAAAATTTATTAACATATCCAGACCGGACTCCACAAATTATTCAGTATAATATCCGATCGAAGTCGCCGTGTCGTAAAATTTGATAAACAGGGGCGCAGTTGTATTATGGCTTAAGAGTCATATTATATTACTACTAACTTGGTAGTCCGTGCCAAATACCAGAATTAAGAAAAACTATGAACTTATTTATAATAATATACTAGTGGTCTGCTCCGGATTCGCACGGATCCCTATATTTTTTAAATGTCACTCACGAATAGTGTACCTTTCTAACAGTGAAACAATTTTTCTAATCGTCCAGTCGTTTTGGAGTGTATTCGATCCCAACAAACCTCTTTATTAATATCATTAGTATAGAAGAACATTAAAACTATAGGATTAAGAATTTAATATTACCTAAAATTAAACAATTAAATGAAATAATTAATTAGGTAATAATGTTATGCTCTTATAAAAATTAAAAAAGAAATCTCTATATTATCTGTATCTAAAACAAAAACATGGAATAAAAAGCTTTTTTTATTTTATTTTCAACTAGCGACCCGCCCCGGCTTTACACGGGTGCTATAAACCTTCCTCTATCTATTAAAACAATCGCATCAAAATCCGTTGAGTTGTTTTAAAGATGTATGATGCCACAGACAGACATACACACACACACACACAGACAGACAGACAGACACGTCAAACTTATAACACCCCGTCGTTTTTGCGTCGGGGGTAAAAAATAATTAATTAGGTAGTAAAGATATGCTCTTATAAAAATTAATAAAAAATCTCTATATTATATACTTACTTATATTATTATTATAACAAAAACCTTGATACCTTGGTTTGGTTCTTAGCGGCCCTGTTATCGTTTTACGCAGATTTTTTGTGAAATTCAATTTAAAATTGTTTTTGTGAACGGCTCTATTTTCTATGCAGTAAAAATACAAAGGTAAAAGGTTTGTGTAGTAACTTTTTGACAGAGTTTTAAATTTTTTCAGGACTGTTTGTTTTATTTGGCTAGCGCAACGGTTAAAAGCATTTCGGTACATTTAATTTTGTTTTTGTACAAGGTTAGATTTTATATCCAGAACTAAAAGGTTTTTGGTACAAACATCATCAAAAATTTAAGAAAAAATTGGGCATTCTTTAGCATGAAAACGCTAAAATATTTAGAGTTGGACTTACGATCTTTCACTTTTTTATTTCGTTTTAAAGTACAGGCCCGAAGCAAATTTGATTATTAAATTCCAATCACTGGGGGCAACTTCGGTCATTTTTTTTTCCTAACATATTATATAGTGTGTTAGAATTAAGTCTGTTAAGCTGTGTAAATATAAATAAATAAATAAATAGGTACAATATACATAATTAGCTTTTGACTTCGTCTGTGTACTTTTAAATTCCGTTATAGAATAAATTGTAATAAAATATTGAACACGTCTTCCATCAATTCTGTTAAAGAATGTTTATACAACATTTTAAATACCAAGGAATAACATTGTACCATATTATAAACTTTGCCTTCCTTTTTTAACCCCCCTATGGGTTGAATTTCAAAAATTCCTTTAGGTAATAATTTCTTATGCCTTCGCGGTTATTACACATTGGAATTAAACAACTATTAACGGATTTAGCTCGCGTATTTTTATTTTATTTTATTTGCTGACGTTTCGGATTCTTTACAGTTTCTTTAGGTATATCAAAAACTTGTGGCATATCACGCTTTGAAATTATGATACGTTTTTCTACACTAACATAATAAAGAGGAAATATTTGTTTGTTTGTTTGTATTGAATAGGCTCCAAAACGACTGGACCAATTTGAAAAATCCTTTCACTGTTAGGAAGCTACACTATTCCCGAGTGACATGGTGTATAGCATATTTTGAAAAGAAAAAAAAAAATAGGGATCCGTGCGAAGCCGGGGCGGGCCGCTAGTATAAATTAAACAGCCTTGATCTTTGGTAGCTTCCGAATAAAGCCTCCATTTAAAGTCAATGTACGGATGAAAAGTTAATAAGGATAGCTATTTCCATTAAAGCACCGCAAATATTTATCTGCCAACAAATCAAGCAGTAACTTGTAAATAAGAAAGCCTTTTCAACGTGAAATTAACCTATAGGTGAATGACCTTAGAATTCAATGGGAAGGGAAAAATATGTCCATGTCCGATCGTATATATATTACCTACACTTATATATTGACTTATATACATCACATCCCTCTTTTACATCCCTTTTTAAGTGACAATTGTCGGTGATAAGTGTCAATTTTTTTACACTACTATTCTGGGGTTACAAGAGGTTAAGTGTACTTAAGAGGACTACCTTCATAAATATATTATATACTTAATCGAACTTTAGCATTACACTATCGATGACTCCCAAGCAGCACTCAAGCTCTATATAAGCTGTACAAAGGCTGAATTAGAGCTATCACCCTTGTTCAGCCTTTACATAACTTATTTAGAACTCGTGTGCTTTTTTTACCTTTTAAATCAATTTAAACTTAATCGAACTTTCATTTTGACAGCCCAGTGGTCTCACAGCTCCTGACTACGAAACCGGTTACTGGTTTGAATCCTGCTTGGGGTGATATCAGTGTGATGAGCACTAGCGTCTGTACCGGAGTATTACATGTTATTTATATATTTTCGTTATCTAGTATCTATAGTACAAACTTTGCTTGGTTTGGGATTAGATCAATTGATAAGAATTGTTCCAAGTCATTAAAATTATTTTTCCAAATTGTACTAACCCAAAAAAGACGATTATGTGCTAGGTAATTATTGTATAGATTTAGGTATTTTTTTGGGGTAGTAAGTACTCTAAAAAACTTAAAAAACTCGAAAACAATCTTTATCTCTTATCTTTGCTTTTGGTATAAATCGCGGCCCTCTTACAGAGGTTATGCGACTCTTCAGGAGGTCGCGACCCACCCATAAAATAAACAATTAAAAACAAAACGATAATTAAAAAGACAATTACTTATAGTACCTTTTAATGCTGTTAATTCTTCTTAAAAAAAAAGGCAATGAAAAATTCTTTCACAAAACCGAACAATACAAAAACAAATTCGCAACTTCCGTTATAATTAAACCGAACAAAGAAAAGCTTTTAAATGAACTATGTTAAAGCTAATTAAGCTTTAGAAGCTCATTACAGCTTTCATTATGCCAGAGTTTTTCAACCAGGGTCCTATTTTACCAACACGACAATAGTCAGTTTGCTGGCTTATTTTCTTATATATGTAGACTTAAAACAGAATTATAGTAAACTAGCGGTCCCTACCGGCTTCGATGGATCATCTTTTTTTACAGCCTATGTCACTCGGGAATAGTGTAGCTTCCCAACAGTGAAAGAATTTTTCAAATTAGTCCAGCCGTTTTAGAGCCTATTCAATCCAAACAAACAAACATTTCCTCTTTATAATATTAGTATAGAAAACAACAAAAATAATTCGCCGACAGTCGGTGATAAGTAACAATTCGAATTTCAGTGCGTTATAAATATACATAATAATATTATAAAAGGAGAATTTGACTTAATTAATGACGTATAAAGTACCCATGTATATAACCCTAAAATGCATGGCACATCGATTACCAATTATTTTAACCGCATAGTTTCAATATACGCTTATCCACGAAACTCCTAACAGTAGCGTTATCGAAACTCTACATTTCATATTTTAGTTGCATCCATTATTCATGCCCACAAAATATTAAAGTGGTATGTTCCGCGTGATTTCCCGCACGACCCGACACTCAATACCATTCGATATAAGTACAAGTATTTATTTCAAAATTATACAATTGTACAAGTTACGTTTGATTATATTTGCTTTTATAAGAAACTAACTGACCCGGCAAAATACATACCGCCATTTTCTTCTACGTAAACCTTGTTCTGACAAGTACAAACACAAAAAAAAGAATTATCCAATTTGATGTAGTCAATCGGAAGAGACAAACCAATTAGGAAATGTAAAACATAGCCAATTTTAACAGCACATAGCATAAAACATAGTAAAAAGATAATTTCCCTTGGAATGTAACAGTCTTATGCTAAAGTTAGTAACTTTAGTTAATGCTAAGACTATTGTCAACTCAGCCGGCTCCAATATGAGAATTGTGAAGTTACGAAACGTCAGGAAATACGCAAATCCGTTATAGTTATTTAATTCTAATAAGTAATAACCGTGACAAATAAATTAATATCAAAAATAGCCAACTTTAAGACTGAGCATAAAACCTAGAAAAAAGATAATTGCCTTTATAAAGTCATTATTATGATAGTAGAGCCAAAGCCAAGAGGCTCCCTCTTGATAAATAATAGCGTTTCTCGATAAATAAGATATCAAGAAAAAAAGATAATGTTCACGAAAATAAAAGGACAAAATTAATTTCCAGATCACTTGATACGAAGATCAAACGAGAGAATTCCAGGGAATCAATATGGCGACAGTCATGTTAGAGTGAAGTTACGTTGGGAGTTAGAGTGAAGTTAGGAAATAGAACCTTAGAAGTATTTTTTTGTGACATATTTCTGTCTACTAGAACACTGTCTGCTATCATTGCTATGCTATCTTTAACCGATTGAGGTTAAAATAATTATGTTGTACCTATACACTTTCAGTTTGGGTGACAATGCATGGTCGGCTATGTGACCTCATTCTAAAACCAAATTAAGGGGGTTACAAAGAGGATTGGAAAACCATAATAATATGTCTGCAAATAATACCCGAGTGTAGTATCAAATGAAAGAGGATTAAATGTAGGTACATTGTACAATTGACTATAATATTTATATTACTAGCGATTCGCCCAGGCTTCGCACGGATCCCTAATTTTTTTCAAAATATTCTATAGCCTATGTTACTCAGGGTGAACGTAGATTCCTAACAGTGAAAGAATTATTAAAATCAGTCCAGTAGTTTTTGAGCCTATTCATTACAAACATACAAAAATAGGTACAAATCTTTCCTCTTTATAATATTAGTAAGTATATGTATAAGGAAAAACGCTCAAGATATACCTAAGCTTGTTTCTTAAAAACGTTTTTTAATTTTATTTTCAATATACTTTTTTAAATCTCTGTAAGAATATAACTCTGTGATTTAAAAAGTCTAAAATAATGACATAAAAATAATGAACGAGATGTAACCTACGTAAATACACAGTCTCCACTTAAATTGGATCCAAAGCAAAAGTATCTGGTTATCTTTCCTCTTTGTAGTCATAAACAGACCGAACCCAATCATAATAATATCATTATCTTTTATGTCTTCCTTCGGAAAGGGTAATCAGTTCCTTTTGAAGAATTCCTAGTAATTCACCGCACTACTTTCAACTGTGGGTATTTATTTCAGTGGAAGAAAGGCGTCGACTTCAGGTAAGAAACTGATGGTAATTGGCACTTATGACTTACATGTGTTAAAGCGCTCACTTTGTTATTGCGAATTGTTTCGGTAGTTTTATAAAAGACGAGTTTCTTAGGAAGTGTTTTTTTCTTGCAATGTTATTTTTTATCCGAAGCTCTGCGAGCCTAATATGACGAATTGACGAGTCGACATCTTGTATGTAATGCGACAATGCAATGATCGCGTTTTGAAGAATACAAATTGAGATTATTTTCAAATTCAGTGCGAAGGAAAGGAAGAAAGAAAGGAAAATTTATTCAGCCACATTAATGACACATTTATATTACAAAAAATACCGGCCAAGTAGTAGTCGTATCGAGGGCTGCGTACAAACCTGATCACATTTTTGTCAACCTCGGCTTCGCCTCGGACGAAAATTACATGTGATCTGAGTCATTTTTTATTTTACTGGCCTTGGTGCGTAATGTACTATTTATTTATAACCTTCAATTCTTAGATACATTATATACCTATATATAATGTATCTAAGAATTGAAGGATTTCGGAATTTTTCCTTTATAATATTATTATGTAAAATACTAAAAACGTGGCTTTTTGCCAAATAAGACCTTTAATACCCTTGTTTTTGCTTCCTTTGTTTTAATTCCCTTGCGAGAAATTGTGAAAATCAAAAATTTCCGGCTATAATTTTAAGGATGTTTTTTGTGACAATATTATAACATCGTTATAGTTTGACATTGTGAAAATGTATTTTCTCAATCTCGAAAATGTTGGCATTATGTCGAGAAACTGACACCCCAAGGACATTTTGAATCTTTAGAGCGGAAATTTTGTATGAAAATTCATTCTCTCTCTGCGTCAAAGTTTAAATTTTTAGACAGCTGCATAATTAATCTTGGACTTAGACAAAAGAGGACATAGAGAGGAAGGGGTCTCGTGAAACTTGGATGTCACATATTTAAAAGCAAACAAAATGTACTTGTTTATAATCACACTAGCGGTTCGCCCCGGCATCGCACGGATCCCTATTTTTTTTCAAGGGTGAACGTAGCTTCCCAACAGTGAAAGAATTTATCAAAACGGTCCCGTTTTGGAGCCTATTTAATCCAAACAAACAAACCTTTTCTCTTTATTATATTAGTACCTATATTATACCTAGATGTCATTTACTTGTTATAATTTGAGGGATTGCTTTTTAAAGATCAATTTGACAGTTTACTGTAAAATGGCGGTGTAAGTAAAGAGAAATCTAATATTGTTTTTTCTTTTACAATAAATGTAAATTTCATTCGTGAAAGTAATTAGAAATATAATAAAAATCTATATTCCATTTGTATAGTCTATAATACGCCCACAGAGTATCAAACCTAATAATTTTATTCGTACTATTGAAGTAAAAAAAAAAAAACAAAAATGACATGTAATTTGTTCTGTTTGCAATCAAAATAAACATGATATGCAGTTTCGAATAACGTAATCAAAATCCACTTAGTGTTTTTTTTTAAATTGCCTATTAATAGCTTTACTATTGACTGGATTCCATACCAATCATTCATTTCATTCGGTTGCCGTATTGTAAGTACTAAATACATTTAGTTCAGGGAAATTGGTTTTTAAAGGCTTTTAAGTAATATATAAGTAGGTATAAGCAGATGTAATCTTGCAACTTAATTCTGAAGCAGAAAACTAACTGATTGAGCTGAAATTTTGTACACACTTTCATAGGCCTAGCGAGGTACTGGCAGGGCCCCCTAGAAGAAAATTGTAGGTTTTGATACCCTTGCGAGTGTCGAAGATTACCTTTAATATATTTTTAGTTTGAAAATCCTAGCTACGCCCTAGCACACACCAAAGTATTAGGTAGGTAGGTAGTATTCCATATAGGATAGGCACAGTGTTACTAATGTATGGAATGCCTACCCTGGCGCCATACTTACGCTCCCCTCACTGCACGCACTACGGCCTGTTGGTCTAGTGGTCAGAGGCCCTGACTACGAAACCGGAGGTTGCGGGTTCGAATCCCGCTAGGGGCAGATGTCAATGTGATGAGCACTGGCATCTGTACCTGAGTCTTGGATGTCTTATATGTATTTATGTATATTTATCCGTTGTCTAGTAGGTACCCATAACACAAGCTTTGCTTAAAATGGGATAGATAATTGGTGTGAATTTTCCAAAGATATTTATTTACTTATTTTATTTATTTTACTAGGTAGGTATACTCACTTTTTGGTATAATTGCACTTGACAGCAACAACGATGAGCAGCACATTGGCGGCTACTGATAGCAGGATGACCGGCACGTACATAGCTATCAGCACCGGTTCCGGCTGGAACAGCGGGTCGGGCTGGGGGTCCAATGACCCGTTTAGAGCCCGAACTACATCGAAAAAGTCTAAATCACGTAATGTCACGTTCGGAAACATTGTCACGTTAGCATCGTTCACTTTTTAAACTTTTTGACGTGTTCTGCGTAAAATTCTGTTGTTTATTTGTTCCCGCTGATTTGGAAGCTGTGAAATTCAATCGTTTGGAGTTTGTTTTTATGACGTCATTTTGTTGTTCCGAGATTTGTCTGTTTTGTTCTGTGTGGGTTGTGATTGCTTCGCTTGTTTGGGATTAAAATTAGTTCATATTTTTTTAAGTCTGCCTCTGTAAGTACTAAAATTAATTAAAATCAGTTAAGCGGAACAAGCGAACTCACTTCCATTTGAAATTGTGAGGAAGTAAGCATACCTATTATTGTGACAGTAGTACAAAAGTGAGAGTGATATATAAGTGTTATGAATCACTAATGTCACTTAAATCTTTACTTTTTTTTAATAAGTAGGTATATAAAGCTGAAGCAAACAAACAAACTTTTTTTTCCACTCGGAAGAAACTAATATCTTCCTATTTTATATTGTATCTATTATATGTGAATTATTTTTTTGCGTCTACACTGCGTGTTGGATTCAAAGGTTAACTGTTAGAGAATGCCGTATGGCATTAAGTCCGCCTTGTGTACATTAGTAGTTTTTTTGTGCAAAAAATAAATAAGAAGAAGAAGTCACGGGCGGAATGCAGTACACCTACATAAACTATTACGTTGTAGACAGTTCCTCGTAAATAGCTGAATTTCATGATTAAGTAATTTGTTTATCCTTACTAATATTATAAATGCGAAAGTAACTCTGTCTGTCTGTCTGTCTGTCTGTTACGCTTTCACGCCAAAACTACTGGACCAATTTAAATGAAATTTGGTACAAAGAAAGTCTGGAGCCTGAGAAACGACATAGGCTACTTTTTAACCGACTGCAAAAAAGGAGGAGTACCACGCGGACGAAGTCGCGGGCAGAAGCTAGTTTTGTAATAAATTATGATTATTCAATTTGTATTGTGACGTAAAAAGCTTTGTTTAAATCCAATCAACGGTTTCACCATCACCGCGTTTAATATTTTACATTTTCCTCCTCTGAGGTTCCGTCTACCGCTAAACAGAATTTAATCAAAATCAAATATATAATTTTGATAAATATAGCTCTTATTGTCTTGGAATATGAACCATGGAAATTCGATTGCTTTCCAGCCTTTAACTCTGAGGATATAACTTGCGCATATTATGTTACAGGTCTTTCACAGATATGTGTTAAAAGGCCAATGAGCCTCCACTCAGGAGGCTCGCCACCCGTCCGGTTTTGCAGTGAAAGCCTATTAGCTCGCCAGCTGCGCTTCAGTTCGAAAAAAAAAAGATATGTGTACTTATAGTCTATATTTTGTGTATGTGCGCGTTTGTATGCGTGTTTTTTTGCTCTCGTGTCAGTGTGCGTGTGTAATTGTGTGTATGTGTGTATGTGCTTTAATTGTCACACTCGTGTCACGAGTTAAAAAATTTATGCCACCTTTTTTTTAATTACCTAATTGAAATATCGCTATCGCGGTCGCCAAAATTTAGATACGCTTATATACCACTCCGTTATTATATATGCTTGAACGGTTATCCCCACATAAAACAAACACCAACACCGTAAAGAATTTTATTAAAAACTTTTTTTTTAAAAGTACCCACTAAAAATCCGCGCGCGCAATTCTAGACGCACTTTTTAAAAACATATTTTCCGTTTCAATTTAGTTGGGAACTTCACTTAATTTTCCAATAATTGTAATAACACTAGCACAATTATACACAATAACAACAACGAGATTTATCCAACACCAAACGAAGTAAAACTTTTTCACAATCCGAGAAAACCGCGCGTGTGATCACGACGGCTTGCGTTCGTCAACTGAAATTTTGGCGAATATAGGAGCGAGGACTGCGAAACGTACCTCTAGTGTAATATATTTTCCGGATCAAATTCTGCTACGTTTGTGTTTCTATTTGAAGAGGAAAATTCTGTTTGAACGTGCTCAGTTTTGCATTTTGCAACATTCGTATTTAGTCTGTGAATTACTCTGATACCTGAGGTGCAAAGTACAGAATTTCATTTGACGCAGTAACGCTTTTAATAAAATTTTACGAATGAACTATTTATTGGGATATCTTATCTTATCTTATGAATGGGTCTTTTTAGATGCACTTCGATACAGTAGGATCTTTATTTATATTGCTGATATCAGATATAATCTTTACTAATACATAATATTCGTTTGTAAGAATGTATGTATGTAATGATGGTTGTCTGGTTCTATGGATGCATGTTTGTTACTCTTTCGCTCAAAAACTACCGGATTTTGATGAGACCTTACAATAATATAGCTTATCAGTGTAACATGTAGAGTATATTTTATAACGACATTGTGTAAAGTACTCATCGTGAGCAGAAGAAGTCTCGGGCCGTAGCTAGTATATGACAAATATGCATTAAAAATGTATGAAACATTGGGGAAATTGTGGTGCGTAGATATAATGTTTACATAATTCATAGGTATAAAAAATGAGAATTTTATCAGTTATAGCGTAGGTTTTTTTCACTTTTACAAGGAATTTTGGCTATCGTTATTTTTAACCCCCGACGCAAAAACGACGGGGTGTTATAAGTTTGACGTGTCTGTCTGTCTGTCTGTCTGTCTGTGTGTGTGTGTGTGTGTGTGTCTGTCTGTGGCATCATAGCTCCCTAACGCATGAACCGATTTTGATTCTGTTTTTTTTTGTTTGAAAGGTGTATATGTCGGGAGTGTTCTTAGCTATGTTTTATAAAAATCGGCTGAGTAGTTTAATAATTAGGGGGGGTTAAAGAGGGGATGTAAAAATAAATGTCTACAAATATACTCGAGTGGGGTATCCAATGAAAGAGGGTGACGAGCACATTACAAAATTGAAATCATAATGAAAATCGGTTGAGTCGTTCAAAAAATATTGGGAGTGAAAGTGGGGATGGAAAACCAAATGTCTACAAATATACCCGAGTGGGGTATCAAATGTAAGAGGATAACATGTACATTACAAAATTGAAATCATAATGAAAATCGGTTAAGTAGTTCAAAAATTATGGGGAAGCCCAATGTCGACAAATATACCCGAGTGGGGTAGGTATCAAATGTAAGAGGATAACATGTACATTACGAAATTCCATGTGAAATGGAAATTAGTTAAAAATAATAATATGTAGTAGGTACCTATGTATGTACTTACAAAAAGTATGAAATAAAAAAATAAATTAAAAATTTAATAAACCCCCGACTTAAAAACTAAAAGGCCCTCTAAAAAGTATAACAATTTTGGAATGAAACAACTATTAACGGATTTAACTCGCGTATTTTTATTTTATTTTATTAGCTGACGTTTCGGATTCTTTACAGTTTCCATAATCGTAGCATGACTGAGCTGACAATAGTCTAACGCTAAAGTGATTTATACAGTTATGCAAACTACCTTATATTTAAATTACAAATTATGAAAATCTACCCTATTCTGAATTAAGAAATACTAATTGCGTAAAATGTAACATTAGTATTTCATAATTCAGAATAGGGTAGATTTTCAAAATTTGTAATTTAAATATAAGGTAGTTTGCATAACTGTATAAATCACTTTAGCGTTAGACTATTGTCAGCTCAGTCATGCTACGATTATGGAAACTGTAAAGAATCCGAAACGTCAGCTAATAAAATAAAATAAAAATACGCGAGTTAAATCCGTTAATAGTTGTTTCATTCCAAAATTGTTATACTTTTTAGAGGGCCTTTTAGTTTTTATATCTTTATTAGGTCCTCTTCAATGACAGCACAAAAAAAAAATTGAAAACTGGCAAATGCCAAATCCACTTCCTCATCAGCGCACCAGCATTATTATTCTATAAATGCATAAATTGTCATGCATTCGCATATTATTTTATTTCTAACTATAGCATTTTTAGGATTCCGTACCTCAAAAGGAAAAAACGGAACCCCCGATCACTTTATTGTTCATCGGTCTGTTAAGACCCTTTTTCTCAAGAATGCATGAAGGATACCTTCACGTTTTCTCAGGAATTAGAGAAGGTATCAAGCTGAAATTCATTTCGAATAGTTAAGTCCACTGCCCTTTGGAGATGTGAAGAAATCAAACTTCTAAGCCAAAGCAATCAAAAGATTTAGCCGTTTATAACGCAGATTTTTGATACTTGCAAAAGATTCAAAACCACTACAAAACCTCTCTACATTTTGTAAGCTCGTCAACGCAGAATCTTGGTACGAAACAACCTTTGCGTTCGCGTTTGTCAGTTCAGTCGTGCTACGATTATGGAATCTGTAAGGCTGCGAAACGTCAGCCAATAAATAAAATACGCGAGTTAAATTCGTTTAAAGTTGTTTCATTCCAATGTATAATAACCGCGAAGGCATCAGAAATTATTACTAAGCAACGTCTTATAGCACAGATATATGAGTATATTATAATTCTGATGTAAGTATAAGGTATATTATTGTAAAGATTCATCAAGTAACATACTTTCTGTTGTTTTTACATTCTTATTGAAAATTATTATACATTCTTGCAACTTAAACGTTTATAATATTAGTAAGGATATATTCATGTGTTAAAATTTATATTTTCCGTACAAAGATTAAAGAAATATAGCTTTTTTTTCTTTTCTAACTTTTAAAAAAATTTTCAGTCTCTGTTTAGTACAATTCTTTTTTAAAGTTTCAACCGACCTTTAAACCCACACAACATCAATTCTGTTTAAATAAAGCGGGGGTGGATTACACAGGTAAAAGTAAATTTTAAATTTTATCCTCAACTAAAAACAAAGACACTGTAAAAAATCATTTAAGAAAGAAAACGGTTTCATTATTCTGCTCTTTGTATTTTAAAGAAATCCCATTTTATACCTACGCTATTTCTATTTTTATAAATGTCATTTTAATAAAATGCAAAAGTCTTAAATTTTAAAGTGATTCAATTTTTAATAAAATTGTTTATAATAATCGTTAGGAAAGAATAACTTTTTGGATAAAGTAACTATAACTTTAGCGTTAGACTATAATTGTCAGCTCAGTTGTGCTACGATTATGGAAACTGTAAAGAATCCGAAACGTCACCTAATAAAATAAAATAAAAATACGAGAGTTAAATCCGTTAATAGTTGTTTCATTCCAATGTGTAATAACCGCGAAGGCATCCGAAATTACAACTATAACGGATTTAACTCGCGTATCCTAATTTTTACTTTGGCGATACTCTTAAATAAGTTTTCAAAGTAAAAAACATATTGCTAGTTAAATCTGTCTAAGTATTTTATGAAGCCTTCGAGGTTATTACATTTTAATTAAATTATTGTATTTCATTTTGTTTATTTGTAATAATAAAAAAATACTATATTAAGAAAATTACTTTATATTCTTATTATTCATCTTTACACATTGATAGTTTGGAATGAAACAACTTTAAACGGATTTAACTCGCGTATTTTATTTTCCCGTTTGCGGTTAGGAGCCTTTACAGATTCCATAATCGTAGCACGACTGAGTTGAATATAGTCTTATGCTACGATTATGGAATATGTATAGGCTCCGAAACGTCAGACTATAAAATAAAATACGCGAGTTAAGTTGTTTTATCCCAATATAATAACCGCGAAGGCATCAGAAATTATCACATTGATAGTTAATTAGGTACTTAGTAAGTTCGAGCACGAAGCTGAATAGTTGTATCGTCATTTGCAAGGTTCTTATCGTGGCTCTTTTAATTGGATACCTAACTTAGAAGCTCTGAAAAGTAGGAACGTGTTCTAATTAACATTATATAACTTTGTACACGAACGAAACAAAACAAAATATGGAATTAATGCAAGCTACCTATAAATTATGTTGTTTTCGGTTGGCTTATCAAATCAAGTAAAATCAAATTATAATTACTTTAAAGACATTAAAAATATAGTTTTCTGTCCTCCGGTCAGAAAGCGCCAAATTTCTGGCCGCTTCGCTAAATGAAATTTCCGCTTTCTGGCTTCGTCGAACAGAAATAGTACATTACGCACCGAGGCCAGTAAAATATAAAATGTCTCAGAGCACATGTAAGATCTGTAAAAGAATGTGATCTGAGGCTTTTTTATTTTACTGGCCGAAGTCAGTATACTATTTTTCTGTTCGACGAAGCCAGAAAGCGGAAATTTCATTTAGCGCAGCGGCCACAAAGTTGGCGCTTTCTGGCCGGAGGACGGAAAAATAGTATACTGACCTAGGCCAGTAAAATAAAAAAGCCTAAGATTACATTTTTGTCAACCTCGGCTTCGCCTCGGACCACAATTACATGTGATCTGAGACATTTTTTATTTTA
The DNA here is from genome assembly GCA_038024825.1 of Polylopha cassiicola. NCBI lineage: Eukaryota > Metazoa > Arthropoda > Insecta > Lepidoptera > Tortricidae > Polylopha > Polylopha cassiicola. The sequence goes on along the minus strand of CP149052.1, from coordinate 12,521,725 downwards.
CTGGCCTAGGTGCGTAATGTATTATTTACATGTCATAATATTATGAATCTACGAGCGCAAGCGCTTCGGAAAGACCATTGCTGAAAAGAGATGCCGGAAAAACTTAACATCATTATAATAAAGTAATTTTTAAAAAGTCAATGTTTAAAATATACATTTTGAATGTTAATTTTCTACGTAATTACCATCAATCGGAATTCGATCGACATTTATTGTTTTACACATTTAATTAAATAGCAATGATGTTTGTGGTGAGCCATGCGTAAAAATAATCCCAATTCACAAAAGGCATTACTGATTGTTCCACAATTTTGATTTTGTAGATGTACTAGCGGCGGGAATATCATTCACCTGTCACTTCTCGGAAATACTGAAAACCAGGTTCACTTTGCAAATGAAATTCTTTCAGAGTAACGGTACCATAACTGCAAGTAAATATGTATTTCTAAAAATATATATATAGACAAACAGTCTACCTGCCAACTCCTTGACACCTGTTTACGCACGATGTATTTTATTCCCTCGTCTAGAAATGTTTAATTCATACCACGCCATTCCTGGTGCAGGAAATGACCCGTTAATATAGCAATTCTTTTATATTCACGTACAAACAATCTGGATGAAGAAATCACATTGATTTACAAATTCAAACCCCGTACACTCACTTTTCACTTCCCTTTTTTTTACTGAATACTGAAGCGCAGTTGGCCAGCTGTAAACGACGGTTAGACCTCTTATTTAGGTTTCTTTTATTTTATTGTTAATTTTAAATTTGACTCCTGTTTTGTTTTATAAAGTTCCTTTTTTCCATTCAAATTTTAGTCTATAACTATACGAGTGCAAATAAAGTTTGAATAAAGTATTTGAGTGTTATTTACCAGCCCCAAAGTCAACACCAGCCAATGGGCCTTTGCTGCAAAACCGGACTGGTGGCGAGCCTCCTGAAGGCTTTCAAGCCTTTACCTACTGTAAACTCTCGCTCTTGAGTCTTGACAGAACAATTATTTTATGAGAATATTCAGTGCTACGATTTATGCAGGTATTTGATTACTGCAGGCGCATGCAGTGAAGAGGGCGTGTGCGTGGGCGTGGGGAATGTCGGAGAATATGCAATTTAAAAATGTTGACAGATGACAATATGATAATTTCTGATGCCTTTTTTTGCGTAAAATGTAGCAGATATATTTTTATAATTTAGAACAGGGTAGTACTAAATTTTGTAATTTAATTAATAAGGTAGTTTGCATAGCTGTATTAGTCACTTTAGCATAAGACTATTGTCAGCTCAGTCGTGCTACGATTATGGAATCTGTAAAGGCTCCGAAACGTCAGCCAATAAAAATAAAATACTCGAGTTAAATCCGTTATAATTGTTTCATTCCAAGATGACAATATGCTTAGCCTGCCCTCTTTTGAAAAGTAAGCTTAACTACAGGCTGATATTGTTTTAAGTGACGTCGTTTTGCGGCGCTGTGAATCGAAGAAGAATCGAAATTCGATCCATATTTAAGATTCAATACCATTAAACTTTAATTATATAGTACATTACGCACCAAGGCCAGTAAAATAAAAAATGTCTCAGATCACAATATGTAATTGTCGTCCGAGGTGAAGCCGAGGTTGACAATAATGTGATCTGAGGCTTTTTATATTACTGGCTGAGGTCAGTATACTATTTTTCTGTTCGACGAAGCCAGAAAGCGGAAATTTCATTTAGCGCAGCGGCCACAAAGTTGGCGCTTTCTGGCCGGAGGACAGAATATGATATTTTTGTACTGAGAGAAAAAGGTGTAAAGGTCAGCTGCCGCTAGTAAGGGCAAGGGCGTGGGTTCGAGTCCCACTGAAGTCTCAATTTTTCTACTCTTGTCTTAGTACAAAAATGTCATTATGATTAGGTATCCCTACTAATATTATAAATGCGAAAGTAACTCTGTCTGTCTGTCTGTTACGCTTTCACGCTAAAACTACTGGACCGATTTAAATGAAATTTGGTAAAAAGAGAGTCTGGAGCATGAGAAAGGATATAGGCTACTTTTTAACCGACTGCAAAAAAGAAGGAGTCCCACGTGGACGAAGTCGCGGGCAGAAGCTAGTTGGCTGTATTTTATAAAATAGTGTAAAGTACGCGTGAGCAGATAAAGTCGCGGGAAGAAGTACTAAATAATTTCCTAAAGATCAAAGCCAAGTATTCGTCTAATTTCCGCTGAGATGAGTTCTTGGAAATTTGAAAAGCACCTAGCTGTGTTCTTTGATGTGTGTCAAATGGAATGCTACAAAGATACGTCTGTGTCTATTCATTGTACCTATTTGTCATTCTATTGGACTGATTTGACTCTGATTTAACTAGCGTATGTTATATTTTGTTTCCGAAACTTTACAAAAACTGTTAAAAATAAGAACCAACTTTTCATCGAAATGGACTGTTATAAAAACAAAGCAAATTTTACAACATTTTCGCATCAACTCACTACACTAACTAAAACGTCAAATTTAAACATATAAAAAGAAACATAAAAAACTATAAAACAACCAGTATTAATTAAACATGAAACCTAAATAGTTCCTATCGGCAACAAAAACATTTGCTACTATTTATTGCGATCTCGCGGATACTTTACGGTTCGAGCTACATAGAAATACATATGTTAATATAATATAATATACTAGCTTCTGTCCGCGACTTCGTCCGCGTGGAACTCCTCTTTTTTTTGCAGTCGGTTAAAAAGTAGCCTATGTCCTTTCTCAGGCTCCAGACTTTCTTTGTACCAAATTTCATTTAAATCGGTCCAGTAGTTTTAGCGTAAAAGCGTAACAGACAGACAGAGTTACTTTCGCATTTATAATATTATTAGTAGGGATAGTAGGGATTCTGTTGGACTGATTTGACTCTGATTTAACTAGCGTATGTTATATTTTGTTTCAAAAACTGCACAAAAACAATTGCTACTATTTATTGCGATCTCGCGGATACTTTACGGTTGGAGCTACACATAAATACTGTATATCCATAATATAATAAAGAAGAAAAGTTTGTTTGTTTGTTTGGATTGGATGCCTATCCTAAACGACTGTACGATTTGAAAAATTCTTTCACTGTTGAAAAGCTACACTATTCCCGAGTGACATAGGCTATAAAAAAAGCGATCCGGGCGATGCCGGGGCGGGCCAGTGTTAATATAATATTATAAATGCGGAAGATTGTAGGAATGTATGGATGGATACGTATGTTTGTATGTACGCTACAATTTCAAACAAAAAACTACTGAATGAATTTTAAGGAACATTTACAAGAATATAGCTTATGCACCAAAATAACATACAGGCTGTGATTTATAACGATATTGTTTAAAATACTCACCGTGCGTCGACAAAGTTACGGTCTGAAGCTAGTTTTATAATAATTTCTGATGCTTTTACGGTCATTACACTAAAATGAAAGAAATGTAATATTTGTATAAATTTATATTTTAAAAGTTGATTTGTTTCAATTGTTTGTATATTTATTGGAATCCAGTGAATCACTAATGGAAAAATCTATCGACCATTAAACTTAAGTAATTAAACTTTTTTAAAAGAAAAGTCTTAAAATGACTCTAGACGAGTATTTAATAACTCACGTGATGTTTAAGTCCTTACTAATCAAGAGCAATCCAATCAAATTACTAATGATGTTTGTATGCTTGGGAATATGAACCTTATTCACTTGTTTTTTGGTATAATTCTGTTTGCAGGAGTGATTTCGATTAGTTAGACTGCTATTAAGCCCAGTATTGAGGTTTGGATGTGAAGAATAGCTTCATAGTCGTGTGACGTGGCTTCAGTTATAAATTTGTCTTGTAAGTACATTTTTACAAGCAAAATAAGTCTGAAAGTATTAGAATGAAACAACTTTAAACGGATTTAACTCGCGTAGGTATTTTATTTTATTGGCTGACCGAACCGCGAAGGCATCAGAAATTATTAAGTCTGAAAGTAGTTTATAATGACAGAAAATATTTTTATTTAATTTTTAACGTTATTAAATATTTACAACTACCAACTAATAACTTTTAATGTCTTAAATCTAACGCTAACATCGGCTCACATAATTACTAAAACCAAGATTTTGTCGCTAATAATTATATTATTAGGAATAAATTTAAGAATTTTTGATACCTTGGCGGTTTGGAATGAAACAACTTTAACGGATTTAACTCGCGTATTTTATTTTATTGGCTGACGTTTCGGAGCCTTTACAGATTCCATAATCGTAGCACGACTAAGCTGACAATAATCTTATGCTAAAGTGATTAATACAGCTATGCAAACAACCTTATTTATTAAATTACAAAGTTGTTTCATTCCAATAAATTTAAGTTTTAAATATTATCCCCTTTGAATAAAAATCGTGAGTTTATTTTAAGGAATCCTCTTTTAAGATTAGACATAATAAAAGCGATAAGTAAAAAAATTTTTTTTTATTAAAGCGTCAAATTTTCCATTTCTTTTGATGTTAACAAGTTTCCTCGTATTACAGAAAAATGGCGAATCTTTATAGAAAAATTTCTTCAGAATTCAGGTCTTATTGTCAACATAGCACTATTCATGGCATGATTTACTTCTATATAAAAGGCAACTGGTTTGTGCATGTGCTGTGGGCCATTATAGTCGCTGCAAGTGCAGCATTATGCACTTTCTTGTGTCACATGATTTGGGTGAAGTTCAACATCGACCCTACTGTCACTATTGTAAGTTATCTACTAAGCAAATGTATTTTTTTTTAATTTAAATAGGTTATTTGTGGTCGTAATAATATTTGTACCAACACAAGAGTAAAATCGAAACCCCCGATGGGACTTGAATCTACACCTATTTTACTTTCAATTCCCACTGGGTTCTCGAGTTTTTTCTACTCTTGTCTTGGTACAAATAAAATTAATGGTATAATGGTATTAAACCACATAGGAGGATATTGGTCGAATTTAGAATAATAGCTACAATCTAGAAAATATAATAGATTCAGAGGTAGGTAGGTAGGTACTTTGGACTCCTTACCTCGGCAACACAACCGATGAGAACCGATAAGTATATTACCTATCTATCTTCTATATATATAAAAGAAAGTTGTGTTAGTTACCCCGTTTATAACTCGAGAACGGCTGAACCGAATTGGCTGAAAATTGGCGGGGAGGTAGCTTAGAGTCAGGAAAAGGACATAGGATACTTTTTATCACGTTCCAGTGAAAAAAAAGAAAAAAATATTAAGCTGATTTGTTAAAAATAGTATAACAAAACGCAACAATGACAACTGTCAAATCGACATTGCCGGGCGGGACGAAGTCTGCCGGGACCACTAGTATATTATATAAAAGAAAGTCGTATTAGTTACTCCGTTTATAACTCAAGAACGGCTGAACCGATTTGGCTGAAAATTAGCGGGGAGGTAGCTCAGAACCAGGAAAAGGACATAGGATACTTAAATCGATTCTTTGCCGGGAGGGACGAAGTCTGCCGGGACCGCTAGTATAATATAATATTATCCTTATCCTTACTAATATTATAAATGTGAAAGTAACTCTGTATGTCTATCTGTATGTTACGCTTTCACGCTAAAACTACTGGACCGATTTTAATGAAATTTGGTACAAAGAAAGTCTGGTGCCTGAGAAAAGACATAGGCTACTTTTTAACCGACTGCAAAATAGGAGGAATTCCACGCGGACGAAATCGCGGGCAGAAACTAGTAGGTATTATATATAATTTCTATAAAACTATATTCAACTATGAGTGATGTTACGGGTGTTTCAACCGCCGTCAGAATATTTAACAAATGAGTGTCAATGAACTTTAGCGTTAGACTATCGTCAGGCTAGTCGTGCTACGAATATGGGCACTTGCAAATAATTTCTTCAATACTCAAGTCTGGAACTGAAATTAAAACTACCGTAAAGTCACTCGTATTTATTTGATAAGAAATTTGCCATGACAACCCGATCTATTTCCAAATCTTTTATATTAGTAAATTGAAGTACTGAGTCGTCAATAATCGAATTTTTCTATAGCCTTGTTAATAAGCCGTCGCGTCGCTATGCTGTAACTGGATCCAAAAAATATATTTTCTGTACCTGATGTTTATTTCGAATAATTCCTACCTTTTCGCCTGTAATTCAATATCATGTATATTATTATATGTATGTTTCTTCTTATTATTATGCTTGTCGTTTTATTATGTTTGTCGTTTTTAGAGGCGGAAATTATTTTCACATTTTTCTATCACAACTTAATAATATATAATTTTATATTCACGTTCCATTCCAGGAAAAACATTTCAAATTATTTTGTTATTTTTCTGTAACAATAATTCCGTGCCCACGCCTCGTAAGTTAAGCCACTTTTCTATCAGAAAAAATAGAAAACTACCTAATAAACTGTAGAAAATTATGTTTTGATAAAATTAATATTTTCCAATGAGAAATATTCTATCTATACATATAGCTGGGGAGTTTATTTGAATACGCTAATCTCAGGTATTACTGCTGATTCGATTTTAATAGGGCAGAAGCTATAAATATAATGTATTGTATGTTGATGGAATAGGTATTTCATTGTCCTTTCCTTCCAGGTGGAGTCTACTCATTTCTCTACTGCAGATGTTCCCTTCCCAGCTGTTTTGATTTGCAGAACGGATTTAGTGTATGGTCCGAGAGCGAAAAACATAACCGAAATTCTGTAAATATATTTGTCAAATGACACTTACTATCTATATCTTTTTCAAATTCAAATTCATTTATTGCATGACACATTTACAATTATATAAATGGGATTACATTAAAGGTATACAATATTATGACACCCTGCAAGGGCGCAGCAACTTAGGACAGTAGGGCTAGTACCTTATTTAAAAGATCTATTAAAATCACAGTAGTGTCTTGACATGTGACATCATAACATTTTTTTTTTAGGAAAGGTAAATATAAATCAATCGGTTTAATAGTTATCTAATTTTAGTGTTCGACGTGGTTTCAACCAGACAGAAATAGACGAGTTTTATGAAAGTTTTGAAGGAATTGCTCTAAAGGAATACGTCGCTCCACCTTATGTAAAAAAAATGCATAATTTATTGGAGGACCTTGGATTTTCCTTGTTAACTCTTATGAACCAGGTAAGTTTTAATGTAATACGTAAAATTGTGTCGTGTTGCGGTATTTGTTTCCAAACTCTTCCAAAACGATTACACGGATGGACCGATTTTTTATCATTTGTCTGCATATCGTGTAGGTCTGAGAATGAAATCTACCAACATCAACACCCTAAAGCTTTGTTTTCAATTTTTCAAAAACGCGGTACGAAGCTTGCTGGGCCATATTGTAACTTATAAAATTTCTAATTGCTGGTTTTATAATATTCAACTTGCTATGTCGTTTACATAATAATATATAGCCTCATTCTCTGTGAACTCTCCGTCAGCACGCTGCCGCTAGTAAAGGCAGGGGCATGGGGTCGAGTCCCACTGAGAGTCTTATTTTTTCTTTTTTATTTAATAAAGACTATCGATCGAATTTGATAGATCGTATTTAATATGTCGTTTACTTAAGCCGTTTAATAATGGAATTAATATTTTGTTTATCGTTTAGTTTCGTAAACCCTGCGCAGAAATATTAAAAGTATGTATTTGGAGGGCAAGAGTGTATGATTGCAAAGAGATGTTCAGAAGAGTGTCGGCAGTTGGAAAACACTGCTGTCAGTTTGACATGAAGTATTTCAAGTAAGTGTCTGTTTGTGTACCTATATATACATGTTGCATACAAATTCTGTAAAATGTATGTAAATGAATTCCAGTAATCTTAGTCACGGCATCACGCTATTTCCACTATTAAATTTTGTTGTTTTCATTTTGTAATGATCAGAAGGTTCTTACGTAAAAAAAAAAGTTAAACGAAATTTAAAATAAAAAAAAATACGAAAACATTAACTTAATACTAGCTTAATATCAATTGTCAAATCAATTGACAATTAAAGCGCTTTGCAACGCGGGGCGACTTCTGCCGGGATCGCAAATATTATTATAATATTTAGGGGTACATTCTATCGAAACCTTTACAGGAGTAAAGTAATGTTTAACTATTGTTGTAATTTCGTCCTGAATAAGCCCCCGGGAATAATTGGCGTGTATGGCCTGGAGCGTTAACTTATATTTCATCTCTTTAATATTCATAATTAATTATGATTATTAAAATATACCGTAATAATAATTATGAACTAACGCAGCGGATTCCTGTTCAAGTATAACGCTGGCTATCTGGGTATTTTGTAAAAATGTACCTTATGTCACTTGTGTTTGTCACTTGTCTAGATAAATTAGTCGTGTCAACACACCTCCTAACGGCCCGAGCCGAGGTGCGACCCCCACCTTGGGGGACCCACGGGTCGATCAGGGCTAAAAACCCTAAACCCAACCTAAAGGCTTAAGAGTTCAGGAGTCTCGCCACCCGTCCGGTTTTGCAGTGAAGGCCCATTAGCTGGCCAACTGCGCTTCAGTATTCAGTTCGAAAAAAAAAAAAACTAGATAAAGTCTTTTATTCCTTCTTGTATTCATATGTTGTATTAATTATAATTATTATGTTCCTTAACTCTGTTTAAATTTGATCTCCAATAATTCGTAGAACCTAATTTTAATTATTACTAGCTCATCAATCGCAGAAAACATCTAAACCAAATCAAAAAACAAGTTAGCAACTTTGCAAAAGCTTCATAAAAAAAAATAACCGTTCTACCTAAATCGAAGCACGTTATATAAGTGTTTGCCTAGCCCCGGGCCAATTTCAACTGCACTGCTGTGATGTGTGTTTGCTTTTAAGGCGGAACACGTATCCAAACACGACGTTTACTCCGAGCAAAAATCCAACGGAAGGATTGGATATTACCGTCAGTGGGCAAAAACATTACCCCAACGATACCGTCGAAGATGGTTCACTATTAGTACGTATATTTTAGCTGTTATTAGAATATATTTTTTATTGTATAACTATGCTTCATAAGGTTAAATTTGCATAGATTCAACAGTTGCCATTTTCAAGCATACAATGTCAGTAAGGTTAAATAAATATAATTAAGTATTATAACTTAGTAGTCATAATATATTTTATTACTAAAATATATCATATCAAAAATGAAAAAAGTTATAAGTTTAAACATTTCTGCTATTACATTATTAATCATCATATTAACTTGTGATCGCAACTTCATTTGAGTAGAAATCGAAAATGATTCTTATATATAATTATATACCACCTAAACCTAATTTCTATACCTCTTTATATTACCAAACGACTGCTCTGCCTAGAGCGAAACGACAGAGAAGTTTATATAGCACCTTTGAGAGTGAATTCTAATAAACCACGAAACCTAGATTATTCCTATTTTAGCATGAATCTCAAGTTTTATCAAAATCGTTGATAATTTAAGGATTTTTCCATGCAAACTCGCAACCCGTATTTCGTCCCATAAAGTTTCATATTCGGTCAGCCAAGCGAGACCTTGTGTTACTACGAAGGCTATTTCATTTATCAATTTGTAAGTTTACGTACATCATTATTAGACATGTAGTTCTCGATCACAATGTAGCGATCACAGCCGTCACTTCGAGTTTTGTACACTTTGAAGTCTACTTAGCGAAAATTATCTTTTGTTCTTTGTATAAATGGATTTCCGCAAACTTCCGTCAGAGTTTTTTCAATACCTTTTATTAACTTTTAGATGTACATCTTTGATAAAGAAAACTCCGTCACGCTACTGGATAGTCCACTAACTTTGACAGCGTCTAGTTTCTTCGATGTAAACGTAGAAGTGTGGGCTATAGATGCTTCGGACAACGTCAAGGCACTGCCCATTAAACGGAGAAAATGTGCTTTGCCTTCGGTAAGTTTAATCATTTCAAAAAAATCTATACTAATATTATAAAGCTGAAGAGTTTGTTTGTTTGTTTGTTTGAACGCGCTAATCTCAGGAACTACTGGTTCGAATTGAAAAAATCTTTTTTTGTTGGATAGACCATTTATCGAGGATGGCTTTAGGCTATATAACATCACGCTGCGACCAATAGGAGCGAAGAAACAGTGGAAAATGTGTAAAAAACGGGGAAAATAACTATTTCACGCGGACGAAGTCGCTGGCACAGCTAGTATAGTTATACAAATAAAGTTACCTACTTATTCAATATGCATATTACTATATTATAATTATTATAGTTTAACTTCAAGTTACTCTTTAAATTTGTTTACCACCAGTCTTCTAGTTGCGAGAAGATGGCAGTTCTTTCAATAATCTTCTCACTATTTGGTTGAGGTTTAACTAAAATTATATAGAAAACCTGATAGCAGACGGGAAGCGTTAAGGATAAAAAAACTAATTGAACTCGCAACACAACGATTCTTTTTATTTATTTTTTATTTATGATAATCTCTACTGTATAATTATGACGACCTGTTGGTCTAGTGGTTAGAGGCCCTGACTACGAAACCGGAGGTTGCGGGTTCGAATCCCGCTAGGAGCAGATGTCAATGTGATGAGCACTGGCATCTGTACCTGAGTCTTGGATGTCTTATATGTATTTATGTATATTTATCCGTTGTCTAGTACCCATAACACAAGCAAAAAAGCTTTGCTTAAAATGGGACTAGATAATTGGTGTGAATTGTCCAAAGATATTTATATTTATTTATATTTATATTTATAATTGACTTTTCCAGGATAAAGGGACCAGTACTACCTTCTACCAGAAATGTGTGGAACAGTTAATGCTAAAAGAGGTGGCCGAGTACTGCAAATGCTTACCATTTAATTATACAGGTAAATTTAAACAAGATGGCCTAACTATCCTTCAATATTATAAAAGCGAATGTTTGTTAGTGTATGGATGTAAGTGTGTTCCTCTTTCATACGAAAGCTTATTTGTCATCTCTACATTGTATAAAACAAAGTCGCTTTTTCTGTCCCTATATCCCTATGTACGCTTAAATCTTTAAAACTACACAACGGATTTTGATGCGTTTTTTTTAATAGGTAGAGTGATTCAAGAGGAAGGTTTATAGCTCCTGTGTGAAGCCGGGGCCGGTCGCTAGTAATAACATATACCTAGGCTAGGCTAGCTATAGGTATTGTGTAAAGGGCTGAGGCCAGTTAAAAATAATCACGCAGGTGAAAGCCAGTTGTGAATCATATTTTAAAGAACTCTGCATAGTTTCGTCAATTTTAAATGTATATTTACCGTGTATTTTGTTTTCAGCCGACCAACTGGAGACTCAGTCATATCAAAAATGCAGCTGGGAGCGTTACTACTGCGTTCATGAAACATTTAGTAAGTTTCATTTAAATAGTGTCGGCATTAAAATTTATATCAAACTAGCTTCGTCCGCGTGGAACTCCTACTTTTTTGCAGTCGGTCAAAAAGTAGCCTATGTCCTTTCTCAGGCTCCAGACTTTCTTTGTACCAAATTTCATTTAAATCGGTCCAGTAGTTTTAACGTGAAAGCGTAACAGACAGACAGACAGAGTTACTTTCACATTTATAATATTAGTAGGGACTAGTAGGGATTAAATCTGATATTTATTCGTGTTACATTGTAATTTTTTGTATTTTTATAAAATTTCTTCTTATTAGCTTTTGGGTACTTCTAGTAGCGTTTTAAATGCGGTCACTTTCCTAGTTGGATTATTAAATATTTGACTCTTATTTTGTATTATAATTTTTGGTTTAAATTGTAATATTACCTAATACGAACAAAATACATAGGTAGGTAGTTAAAATTATAATATAAGGTCCGGTAATGTTAAAAAGAGCTGAGATACCTACCTATTATTTATGTATTAAATCGATTATTTGTATTTTAGTAAACTGTCATAAATAAATAAATAAATATCTTTGGACAATTCACACCAATTATCTAGTCCCATTTTAAGACAAGCTTGTGTTATGGGTACTAGACAATCTACATAAATACATATAAGACATCCAAGACTCAGGTACAGATGACAGTGCTCATCACATTGACATCTGCCCCTAGCGGGATTCGAACCCGCAACCTCCGGTTTGGTAATCAGGGCCTCTGACCACTAGACCAACAGGTCGTCAAAAGGTGTCATTTTATTACATACTAGCGGCCCCGGCAGACGTCGTCCTGCCCGTCCGATTGTTTCGTCAAAGTTCTGTCAAAGTCTTCTAACTGTCACTTCTTCATAAGGCTTCATATTTTTCCCGTTTTTTACACATTTTCCACTGTTTCTTCGCTCCTATTGGTCGCAGCGTGATGTTATATAGCCTAAAGCCTTCCCCGATAAATGGTCTATCCAAAAAAATAATTTTTGAATTCGAACCAGTAGTTCCTGATTAGCGCGTTCAAACAAACAAACAAACAAACAAACAAACAAACTCTTCAGCTTTATAATATTAGTATAGATTATCATAATATATGTATTAACAGTTTTTTTTGTTCTAGCTAAAGTACACGCGGACATACATTCAATCTTACAGACAGACACGTGCTTTCAGAACTGCGATTACGTGGAATATGACTCTCAAGTGGACTACATGAAAAAAGAAACTAAACTAGGGTATGTAACAATATTTTTGATAAAAATAACACTTTTTTTATTTTTATTTCTCCAGTCGCGACTGAGGAAATATAACCCTCATAATTTCTGATGCTTTTGCGGTTATTACACTTTGTAATGAAACCACTATAACGGATTTAACTCGCGTTTATTTTATTTGTCGACGCTTTGACAACTTAAGCGTAGACTACCTATAGCTATAGTCAGCTCAGTCGTGCTACGAATATGGGAACTGAGGATTTCAAACAAAACTTAAAATGAAAAGTTAATAATATAATATAAGTTTATCAAAATAATTTGAATCATATCAAAATTATATATTATTATGTACTTACTTTAAACGGAGTTTTTGGAATTTCCGATAAATTTAATTAAAAATAAACAGTAATTAAAACATTACATTTTCTGTTGCTTTCACGGTTCATTGGAATGCCTGTAATGAATTTTATTTGCGAAAATGAGAATAACATAAAATACCTACACGAATAAATCAAATAAACTTGCATTTCAATTAATGATTTAAAGAGCTTAAAATTTCCATGGCATTATCTTTTAAAGGATTAAATTGGAATCCACGCGAATTTATACAAAGTTACTAAAAACCCGGAATTAAAAAGTTTCATATAAACTTTCTCCCTTGTTAAAGGTCTCTGATTAAGGGACTACACCCAGAAGTCCTCTTTAGTTTTAGTTTAGTTCAGGTACATAATATAAGATACCTCTATGTACGGTTTCGAAGACCCAACTGTTTCTACACGTTGATATAAGTAAATTCGTTTTTAGGGTTCCGCTATAATAGCAAATACTAAAAAGCATAATAAATATTTGACGGCCTGTTGGTCTAGTGGTCAGAGGCCCTGACTACGAAACCGGAGGTTGCGGGTTCGAATCCCGCTAGGGGCAGATGTCAATGTGATGAGCACTGGCATCTGTACCTGAGTCTTGGATGTCTTATATGTATTTATGTATATTTATCCGTTGTCTAGTACCCATAACACAAGCTTTGCTTAAAATAGGACTAGATAATTGGTGTGAATTGACCAAAGATATTCCCCACTCTATGCCGCGGCGCTTGCTGTTGCTGTTTTTTAGTAGCAAATACTAAAAAAGCAAAAAGCATAATAAATAAATAAGTATTTTGAGAAGGTTCCAATAGACCGAATGTGATTTTTTTTTTAAGTTCACGATCAGGAGTTTAGGCTGTGCATCCGTCAATCATTCAGAATAAATCATTTTATATAGGTAATAAAAAAATAAAAGATGGATATTACTCTTCTAATAGTCCTTGGGGCATAGACAAGGTGCCAACGTTCAACGTTAACGTTAAACGAAACGACCAAAATGTATGGGATTTGACATCCGCGAACATTTGTGACGTAGGTGACAGTCGCTCGCGGATGTCAAATCACCATACATTAAGGTGCCAACGTTGGCATCTTGTCTAAGCCCCCTTATATGTTACAGAGACGTGGATAGTAGCAATATAAGGGTTTCTATACACTACTCTAGTACCACTTGTATTAAATACAGACGGGAAGTTCTTTACACCTGGGACCAGATGTTAGGTAAGTTCAAATGAAATATGCATAATAATATAATTTATTTGGACAAATTCGGAAACTATATGAATCGTAGATTAGATTAGATTGATTTTTTTCTCTTTATTTTATAATAATTACACAGTCATAATGTCAATGTTATATTATGCTGTCATAGTGATATTGTCAGATTATAAAAGAGAGAACATGTGATGAAAATGTTTTTGGAAATTTACGTAGGTACTTATTATCTTTGTCGTCCAGTATTTTTAAATAATTAAGCAATGGTTACTCATCATATAAATGGAACAAAACGGATTAATTTCGCTACAAAATGTAATGCGATTAAAATATACATATTTTAGTTCCTTAACTTGATACATCTGTCAAACATGATCTACGCCGAAGCACACCCTATTAACTCTAGTCTCATGTATGGTAGGTACAACCGACTCACTGAGAAAATTTTAGGCTTTCCTAAATTATGTGACCTTAGATGTTTATTGACTCTAAAGGTGCAGTTAAACGGCGCGGGGTAGCACGATCCTATGCGAGCCGCGCCGTCCGTGGAGATGCAAGCCTGCGCGTATACACGGCGCGGGATAGCACGATCCTAAGTGATGGATCGTGCGAACTTTGTCAAGCCGCGCCGAGCGCAGTTGTTTAAACCAGGCTCGGCTCGTGTGTTTTTACGCCGTTTAAATGCACCTAAGGACTAGTTGCGAACCTTATAATCACAGACTATAATCGGTTGCATTAATCGACCATTGCAAAATCAATTAGGAAGTTCGCATCATAATTACAACTTCATTTATTTTCTTTTGGGCGAGTTTCGATTTAACTCTATAGCCGGAAAATATAATACCTACAATATTAAAAGTCACTTTACCATATCGGTAACTTTATTACGCCGTTATTGGCATCGACTTTATCCCTCGGTAAGTAATATTGACTCTTTATTAGATTTGGCAGCGAATAGGTATTCCAGATAAACGATCTTCATATCTTTTAATATGTGACACACCTGAGTACTCATATGAAAATAAGTAATTGTGTAGAAGGGTGTAATAATTCGATGTATGTCTGTGCTTTCACATCATTAATTTAAATTATATCCTGTATTTGTATTTTTAAGCAAAGTAGTATATTTCACTCGGTTCTGTTAAGAGCACCTTGGGGCGTAGACAAGGTGCTAACGTTTAACGTTAACGTTGAACGTTGGCACCAAAATGTATGAAAAATTTAAACAATGCCGTGCCGGTCATGAACACTTCTGTAGTATGTTATGAGAAGGTTTTTCTTCTCATCACATACTATAGACGTGTTCTAGTGTGTTCTGACGTGTTCTACAATGTCCTGACGTGCTTATGCATGTTCTGACGTGCTGTAGAAGTAAAAAGTAGAAATTTTCGTCAAGACAATCAGAGACGTCCATGGAGTAATTGACAGCACAACTTTTCTTCGCGTTAATACATACGTAGGTTCAAGTCCCGCTGGGGCCACGATTTGTTGTACACTTGACTTGTCTTGATGCAGATATCATTATGATAAACTAGCGGTCTCGGCAGACGTCTTGGCCGTTCTATTGTTTTGTCAAAGATCTGTCAGTCTTTTTTTACACATTGTAAAAATAATTCTGACCAAATCTATAAGTACATATGTTTTACCTTGTCCTGACAATAAGGTACACATAGGTACACACGGAAAAGAATTTTCCAATTGGGTGCAGTCTTTCGGAAGTTATGCGCGTACATACATTTTTGCGATTTTAATTTGATATATATATATATAATAGAATATATTGTTTCATGTAACAATTAACCCTCTTTTTTTCAGCTAACCTGGGAGGCATTTTTGGATTATGTCTCGGAGGATCAATTATAAGTATTATGGAGTTAGTATGGCTTCTTATTAACATTGTGATTGCAATTTTTAAAAGCTATAGACCGAAAGTCTCTCCTGTACAGACGGTTAAAACGAAGGAAATGTTTTCGAAAAATCAAATTGAGCCTCAAAAGAAAAGTTTGAATGTGAAGAAAAGAGAACTGCAATTAAAGTTTGTGAATTAGGTAGTTAACCTAAATATTTACTAATGACGTATTTCATATAAAATATAATAATATTATAATAATAATCTTTAATGTAATTATTTTGTATAATATTGTTTATTTAGGAATATTAGTAAAATAAACTGTACAGTAACTGTTCCGTACTGGAACACCTTTCTTTTTTATATTTATTAATTTTTACTAGTTAATATTCAAGACAACACAACTATGTCTAGGTACATAGATTTAGTATTTTATTTTATGCACTGGCGACTATATTCGTTTTCCATTCCGAAAACCGTCGGTGCTTTTTGGGTGATGGCAACCCTAGCGCGCTTACAGCGCCACCTACAGTCTCCGTTCCGATCTACGATCGACCAACACGTTTTTCAACTACGCTGCTACCAGCCACCAAAAATATTCGCCGTGAGTGTAGTGGATGAGATCTAATTTCATAGATCCTGAACGATCCTAGCTGGTGACCTGTGGAACTGTTATGGACGGTCAAATGAGGCAGCTATATGTGTAGTGTGTGTGCCGACGCCTCCCGTGCCTTCTGTCTTGCCCTAGGTACCCTAGGCGGCCGAAGGATTGGTTACGGTAAGTCGCCAAGACGTGCCTTATACCCTACAGTAACACATAAAAGAAAATACATAAAGTGATGTTTTATTTCAACACTGTAAAGCACTAAATAATCTGGGTTTAAGATAAACTAAACTGTTTCCTTCCTGCCCGCTCTTGATAAGTAATATTCAACAATGAACGCTACAAAATCAAATGAAAATGTATAAATTTGACATAAGCGAAAATTGACTACGTGACTTTTTAATAGCTTGATTGTCTTCTCTTGGGGGGTCAGGGCTAAAAACCCTAAATCAACCTAAAAGCTTGAAAAGCTCTCAGGAGGCTCGTCTACCGGACCGTCCGGTTTGCAGTAAAGGCCTATTAGCTGACCAACTGCGCTTCAAAATTCAGTTCGAAAAAAAAAGCTTAGGTAATATGTCAGTTTTTTTCATTTTCATAACGAGAAGAAACGATTCTCGTTATTATGTCCCGTCCCTTATCACGCCCAGATTCCGTCAAACATCACCTATACGGAATTCGGAAAATAGATAAGAAAATCCAGGAATCGCAATACCGTAAGCCTTACTGAGTAAATACACAAAGACAAATACGAGTTGGTGTTTAAGGGAAAAAATAACACAGTCCATTTTGTGCCTTTTACGAATGAGTTTAGGTTCGTTTTTGATATTGAATTAATTTATCCAGTTTATCGTTGAGCTTCATTTGGGAGTGATTGCCAATATTGACACGCTCGTGAGGAATGATTGGATTGTCACGCTGATCGTTATTATAACGTGACCAAATTGCTCATATAATTTGTGAAAGGTTATTTAAAGTATTTTAAATTATATCAAGTCATTTGTTTGTAAATGTACATTACACTTTTACTAAAAATCAAAAGTATATTATGCGAAAGTAACTCTGTCTGTCTGTCTGTTACGCTTTCACGCTAAAACTACTGAACCGATTTAAATGAAATTTGGTACAAAGAAAGTCTGGAGCCTGAGAAAGGACATAGGCTACTTTTTAACCGACTTCAAAAAAGGACGAGCTCCACGCGGACGAAGTCGCGGGCAGAAGCTAGTTATAATTAAAAAAAGCAATCATAAACACTTATATTCTATAAATATTATCACAAAATAGAATAAATTGCTCATTCTCGAAAAAGGTAACCTTAATAAGACGCTTTTGTGTGAAAATATGTCAAATAACCAACTAAGAATTTGTCATCTTCCACTTCCTTAGATAATAATCTTAAATGAAAACAGTTCCCAGAAAGGTTTTCTATAGAGTCTACGTAGTTTGTCAAAGCAAGATTCTTTAGTAATAATTATTATAATAATAATATTGTATTTATGACTTCCAGTTGCCTCAACTGTATCATTACAAAGCAAAGGCGTGCATTCCATGTAGGCACAATGACAGTTATGTATAAAGTGACTACCCTGGCGCCATACTTACGCTCTCTCCACTGCACGCGCCTGTTACATAGTCAGTTTGTCTTATGTCCCCCAATCACTCATATCGGGTAAAAGGTTTTGTAATTTCTTTCATCCTTGAGGAATGAACACCCAATAACATTTTTAACCTGATAAAAGGTAAGCGGTAGGGTAAGTAAGGGTAAGGTAAAAGGCCAGTCTTTTGTCATATAATATATAGAATAGTTAATTTATATTTGCTTTTTACTTACCTATATGAATTATATGGACCGTGCAGAACGAAGATGCCACCGCGACTAGTATAGTCACTAAATATGACATTCGCTACTTTACATTGACATTTTTCAGGAACTAGCGGTCCGCCCGGGCTTTGCACGGACCCTTAATTTTTTTTTTTATTTAATATAGCCTATGTCACTTATGAATAGTAGTACAAACAAATAAACCTTTCCTCTTTATTATATTAGTATAGATAATCCAGATGGTGCAAGAAAACTCAGCATTTCCTTAGTAATGTATAAAAACAAGGACATTTTTTAACGTGCTCCATTTCTGCGAAAATTAGAAAATGGAAGTGCTATTTTGTCTTCCTTTGTTCGAGATTAAAAAGCGCACCTTTCAAAACCATACTTGTTGAAAGCCTTTGTGCAAAAAACATTGTGCGCAAGAAGTACTGTGTTTATGTTACTTTTGTATTATTTTGTTAGCTTAATTGCTGCACAGAAATAAAAAGCATTTATGTTTTAAATTATCTATATCTATCTATCTATCTATATTATATTATAATAAATAATAGATTTTTCCGTCTTCCGGCCAGAAAGCGCCAACTTTGTGGTCGCTTCGCTAAATGAAATTTCCGCTTTCTGGCTTCGTCGAACAGAAAAATAGTATACTGACCTCGGCCAGTAAAATAAAAAAGCCTCAGATCACATTTTTGTCAACCTCGGCTTCGCCTCGGACGACAATTACATGTGATCTGAGACATTTTTTATTTTACTGGCCTCGGTGCGTAATGTACTAATAACTTAATGACTAACATAGCAACGCAAGGCTTAAGCTATAACGGTTAGTAACTTAATAATTTGCACAAGAATATCACTACAAATGACATAGTATAAAACAAAGTCGCTTGTGTGTCCCTATATCGTAGTTTTAAATCTTTAAAAGTACGCAACGGATTTTGATGCGGTTTTTCGTATTAGATAATTATAATCCCTGAACGAAGTAATATGGATAAAAAGCTTCTTATATAAGTACTTTGAAACTTAAAAAATTGCAGATGAAGCAACATATGTTTCCTAAACATATCAAAAATGAGTTGCTTAATAAATTAAAGAACAGATTGTCGTTAAATATTCACATTGTTTAAGCTCGAAAAAAGTTTTCAGGTCGCCATTAAGCCTACGTCATTTAACGCTAAAAAATGCTTTCCTAGAACTCATTCCAAATGGCGTAGATATATATTTTTTTTAATTTTAAAAATTAAAAAAGGTTTTTTTTTAAATTTCATTATCGCAAATAACTTCACCATTTATTAGTGAGTAAAATTTATTATTTCTATTTGCGCTTCGATTTAACGAGTAACGTAACCTTCGGGTCAAAAACCGCATTTGAAAAGTAAAAAGGAAAATTGTCATCAAAGAAAATAACGCTTTTCACACAAGGCCGCAGAATTAATTAAACTAAAACTACCAATTAATTCAAAACTTTACGTTTAAAAGCTTTGTTTATTTGCTTAAAAGTAGAGGTTAAAATGTTAGGTACAAACCCTCTTTACGATTGTACTCTAAAATTAAATTCTACACAAAAAGCGTACGTTGATAAAAATGCATCGAAGTAATGAAAACGAACAATTTTATATAAAACTAGCGGTTCGCCCCGGCTTCTCACGGATCCCTAATTCCTTTTCAAAATATTCTATAGCATATGTTACTCAGGGTGAACACAGCTTCCTAACAGTGAAAGAGTTTTACAAATAGGTCCAGCCGTTTTAGAGCCCATTCAATCCAAACAAACGAACGAACCTTTCCTCTTTATTATATTAGTATAGATACAAAAAACATTTATATGGCTCAAATGAATCCAAACAATGGATATTTAGATATACTAAGCCACTTAGTACCTATGTTAAATTACAATAAACTGAAGATTTGAAATAAATAAATGTAAATAGATTTGATTTCATGCAATTGTTCAAAAATATAAATAAATTATTAAATTTCTGTTTAATAGTATTAAATTGTATTATATGAATTATTCCGTCTGACAAATTGTATTGACGACTAATGAGAAAAATCCATAATAGTTAATATATTAATTTGACATTATATGTATGACAAAATCTTATTGTAATGAAATTGTGATTTTGCTGTTAATTATTATTTAATCTTATTGTTCTTTGTTTTTGTTTTTGACGATCTCAATATGAGTACATGTAATTTGACATAATATTGTAATTATATTGTATAAATTTTGGAAAATAAATGAATCTAATCTAATCTAATCTAATTAATTCTTTACTTTTTATACCGTTTTTCGTACCTACATTTTTTGTAAACAGGAAACACTCAATTTTAATCTTGTTATGATTTACAAAAAGTACATTTCCAGGAAGCGTTATTATTTTATTAGTTTATTAACTTTACTAAGGGTTTCCTATGAACAGAACCTTTTATGGTTTTCCTTGTTTAGGTGACTGCGAAATGGCCGTCTTTTCACGTTGTTTTCGTTGAATGGACGAATAAATTGGTCCTAATTGATTGTGCACCTCCATTTATTCGTTTTATTGTATTTAATTACCGGATTTGGAGTCTTGGAGGTCTTGGAATAAACGAGAATAAAAGTTTGATTAGATTTTGGAATAAATCCGAGACATTTTATGTAAAAGACAGTGTCACGGTTGATTGATAGAAGATATTCCTAGAACTGTAGACATCTTAAAATAAAGGATATTAATTCCAACAAACATAAGTACTTACATGATTATAATTTTCGACGCTTTTACGGTTATTACACACTAGCTGTGCCCGCGACTTCGTCCCCGTGGAATAGTAATTCTTCATAAGGCTTCATATTTTTCCCGTTTTTTACATACTTTACACTGTTTCTTCGCTCCTATTGGTCGCAGCGTGATGTTATATAGCCTAAAACCTTCCTCGGATCTTTATCCAACAAAAAATAATTTTTGAATTCGAACCAGTATTTCTTGAGATTAGCGCGTTCAAACAAACAAACAAACTCTTCAGCTTTATAATATTAAAGTAAAAGTATAGATATAGTATAGATTAGGATTTACCTCGCGTGTTTTGTTTTATTGGCTGACGTTAGAAAACTTTATATTTCCCAAATTCGTAGCACGACTGAGCTGACGAAAGACGAAACGTCAGCAAATAAAATATAATAAGTAAGTTAAGTTCGTCAGTTGTTTCATTCCAATACTGACATGATCTAAGGATGTTTATAATCATTCGATTAAAAAGCTGTACAAACTAAATTGATTAAAATTTAAACATAGTATGTAAGTATGAACGAGAATAAAGGAACCTCTTTTAGAAAATTGTCAATAGCATTGAAATCGTGAATGGATGAATCTTCAATCGATTGAGAAGCCGTCATTGTCGTCTCAGACAATTTAAATATGAATAGAATCAATAAGTAAAAAAAAAAACAAAATCAACAGGAGAGTTCACTGGTCACCTAGGAGTCAACGAACTCGTACACAAAATGGGACTTACAAACAGCAGCGACCGCAGAATGTGTGGAGAGGAATGTGAAACTGTGGAACACCTGGTGTGCTACTGCGACGCCCTCACCAGATGTAGAATGGTACTTGGCTCCGGATACCTGGAGCCTGGAGACTTCGGGACATTGCGACAGGGAGACATAATACGGTAAGTACTTAGAATCGGTTATGGAGAACCTGGAGTAAGCTAAGGGGGCGAAATATCCCAGTGTATACATCCGAAATTACCTCATCAATAAGATAATATACTTAAGTAAAATTACCTCCTGATACTGGTACAAATACTGTTTTGATTAATAGGTACTTATTAATATCATTAAAATTTGTAATCATATAAATCTATACCAATATAATAAAGAGGAAAGGTTTGTTTGAATAGGCTTCAAACGACTGGCTACACTTTTCTCGAGTGACATCCCTACTTATATATCCCTACTTAATATTATAGGGTGAGTTCTGGTAAGATCGGACACAGGTTAAGAGGACTGTGAAGCTGTTGATTTTCATACAAAAGGCGATAACGTTTTACACCCAGTAAATATAGTTAGATTTTTATAATTTTTGGATATGTTGTAAATATAATGAGAAACTACGCCTGTACGTTTTGATTTTTAAGAAATATTGCTTACGCTCAAATTTATTAGCATTTAAAAATCTCTATATAAATCTAATAAATTTAATAAATTTTAGCGTAAGCAATATTTCTTAAAAATCAAAACGTACAGGCGTAGTTTCTCATTATATCTACAACATATCCAAAAATTATAAAAATCTAACTATATTTACTGGGTGTAAAACGTTATCGCCTTTTGTATGAAAATCAACAGCTTCACAATCCTCTTAACTCCGTACGATGTGAATTTACGCCTAATCTGGGAGATTTTTTTAATGCTGGCAACATGACATAACGCGCCATTTCATAGTGCCATGAAAATGTCAGGTTGCCAGTACTAAAAGTATCTTCCAGATAGGCGTAATTTCACTTCGTACGATATTAACCTGTGTCCGATCTTACCAGAACTGACTATAAATGCGAAAGTAACTCTGTCTGTCTGTCTGTCTGTTACGCTTTCACGGTAAAACTACTGGACCGATTTAAATGAAATTTGGTACAAAGAAAGTCTGGAGCCTGAGAAAGGACATAGGCTACTTTTTAACCGACTGCAAAAAAGGAGCAGTTCCACGCGGACGAAGTCGCGGGCTTTGTCTCTAGTAGGCTATAAAAAAAGGGATCCGTGCAAAGCCGGGGCGGACAGCTAGTTATAGATATATATAGCTATATATAGCGGACAATGACGTCTCAAACTCTCGAAAATCCGCTCAAATGCGATTTACTTAAATCCCTACTAATATTATAAATGCGTTAGTAACTCTGTCTGTCTGTCTGTCTGTCTGTCTGTCTGTTGCTCTTTCACGCCTAAACGGCTGAACGGATTTTGATGAAATTTGGTACAAAGAAAGTCTGGAGCCTGGGAAAGGACATAGGCTATATTATATTCCGAAATTCTATCCCTAAGGGGTTAAAAATGGGGTGCAAAGTTTGTATGCAACAACGTGATTCCTTGGTCCGATCTATTTCAAATTTTACATAAACATTCTTTAACAGAATTGTTGGAGTACGTGTTTCGTATTTTATTGAAATTCACCCCCTAATGGGGTTAAAAGGGAGATTTTCTTCCAAATTGATATGAATACTACTTAGTGCTTTTGATTTTGACACATATTTAAAAAGTATAATGTAGGTATGCATAGCAACGGTTGCTAATGTCATTCCTGACATTAAATAAATACCCAAACTGTTACGTGTATGATTTCTTCAGTGTTAACGAAAATGGCATTATTATGTAATATCCCGTGGATCGTGTAATGAGGACTATTTAATAATATTCCTGAGTAAGCAGACCCCGTTTAACTTGCGAGGGGAAACTGGTGTCATTACGCAGAGAAATAGAAGTGTTCTTCGCGACCAAAGCTGACATATATAAAAAAGCCGTGATAACAGAGGTGACGGAATGGGACGAGACGGAGGTAAAGCAAGCTCGCGCGAGCTCCTGACTGAGAAAATGACCCTGAACATATCCTCAGGACCGAGTGAGAGTATCTCATTATAGGCAATGAGGCAAACTGGGAAATGTTTTATTTCGTAACACCACTTATATTGTATGTAATCGGTATATGGTTTTATTTTGTAGGATTGAATTGAATTGTAAAATTGTTTTGTTGTTTTGTTAGATCTTTGTAATAAGTGTGGTAATCAATCCTTAAATAAATAGCCGGCTAAACCTCACGTGTATGATTTCTTTAAAAACTTTGTCCGATTAAAAAAAAATTTTGAACTCAGTGGTAGCTGTATAAATTATGCAATTTCGAAAGTAAGATAGGTAAGTACTTATGTACTTAGTTTGCATATTGTACATGTTAAACTATTGTTAGCTCCATTTATTACGAATATAAGGGAAGTGTTAGGCAGCGGCCGGCGAAGCGTCAGATCCGGTACTTTTAATAAAAGTATATTTACGACATAACATTAACAAACCAGGTTTTGTCTGTATACTAATAATATACTAATTAATTGAACTGCGACCCAACAATGCACAAGCCGAGCGAGCGAAGCGAGCGTGCCGCGGCAGCGGCAAATGAAGGTCTCCTTTAGGTACGACGACGAGCGAAGCGAGGAGGAGTGTTAGGTAGAATCCTGATCGTCCAGCACGCGATCCAAGCGAGCGAAGCGAGCATGCCGCGGCAGCGGCCGGCGAAGCGTCAGAATTGGTACTTTCAATCAAAGTATATTTACGACATAACGTTAACAAACCAGGTTTTGTCAGTACACTAATTACTTGAACTGCGACCCTACAGGGCGAAAACCGAGCGAGCGTGCCGCGGCAGCGGCAAATGAAGGTCTCCTTTAGGTACGACGACGAGCGAAGCGAGGAGTGTTAGGTAGAACCGTGATCATCCAGCACACGATCCAAGCGAGCGAAGCGAGCATGCTGCGGCAGCGGCCGGTCAAGCGTCAGAATCGGTACTTTTAATGAAAGTATATTTACGACATAACGTTAACAAACCAGGTTTTGTCAGTATACTTATTAATTCAACTGCGACCCTACAGCGCGAAAGCCGAGCGAGCGAAGCTAGCGCGCCGCGGCAGCGGCAAATGAAAGACTCCTTTAGGAACGACGACGAGCGAAGCGAGGAGGAGTGTTAGGTAGAACTGAGACCGTCCAGCTTGCTATCCAAGCGAGCGAAGCGAGCATGCCGCGACAGCGGCCGGCGAAGCGTCAGAATCAGTACTTTTAATGAAAGTATATTTACGACATAACGTTAACAAACCAGGTTTTGTCAGTATACTAATTAATTGAACTGCGACCGTACAGCGCGAAAGCCGAGCGAGCGAAGCGAGCTTGCCGTGGCAGCGGCCGGCGAGGCGCCAAAACCGAATAGAATTAGGATGAATAATTAATATGGTAAGTGGGAAATACGTTAAGGAAATTAAACATTATGTGGAAAAAAAAACATCCATATGATGTTAGGAAAACAAAAGAGTGTTAGTTAATAATCATTATGACATAAAACGTTAGGGAAATCAATAATAGGTTAAAAAACGTTAGAGATTCAGATATAGATCCGTATTCTAATGAAGTTCACCCCATAACGGGGTTAAAAATTACGCGGACGAAGTCGCGGGCAAAAGCTAGTTATTTATAATTTTAAAAAGGTAACTAAACGAATTTTGATGTTGACAATAGCCAAACGGCGGGAGGAGGTAAAGTTAATTATTTTCAAATATTTACTGAACGAGGTGAGCCGCAGTGCGCTTTCATTAAAAAAAAAAGTGCATTAATAAATTGAGTATTTAAAGAGAGCTTTTGATTTTGCTTAATAATTTCTGATGCCTTCCCGGTTATTATACATTGGAATTAAACAACTTTAACGGATTTAACACGCGTATTTTATTTTATTGGCTGCCGTTATGGAATCTGTAAAGGCTCCGAAACATCCACCAGAACACCAACAGTAACTTAATATGAATTCGTGAAGGTACTCCGTAAAAGTTATATGTGCGTATATATATTATAGGTACCCCGTGTCTATATTTAGACATTGATTATTGGAAATTATTATATCATGTTATGTATTATAATGTAAATTAGTTATTGTAAACGATGATGAAAAAATAACTAGAAGATCTAAATGTAACAAAAATATAGTTACAAGGTCCCCAGACTGCGTGGGTGCTATGTTGGAATAAACAAATACATTACAGACATAATGAGAGAATACTTATCACTGTGGTACGATATGAATATATATTTGTCTACATAGGTCTCAGATATTTCTTCGGTAATGTTATTTTATAATCTACCTTTTGGCGTGACCAATAATGTGCAGTTCATTCAAAATATGATAAATAGGAATGAAATACATTACGGAAATTATCTACAATCGGTAGGTACAAGGATCAAATTAAATTCTAAAATGAAAATACCCGAGGTAACCCGAATGCCTGTGGCTTGACAATCGTCCCGAACGACGTTAAACTTTAACTATAAATTCACGAAACAATATAGACAAGGCTCCATTTCGTATTTAAAATAGGTCAGTGATTCCATTTATAAGTTTTATTGGAAAGTTTGTACTTAACAAACAACGAAATATTAATATGAAAAGCCAGGAATTGATAAACTTAAATCTATTAAATAGAACAATGCTAATAATTTGTGATGCCTTCGCGGTTATTACACATTGGAATAAAACACGGAGTTAACTTGCGTATTCTCTTATATTCGCTGACGTTTCGAAAAATTTACAGTCTCCGTATTCGTAACCGTGTGAGCTGACGACAGTAAAATATGGAAAATGTGTTTATCGGCGAAAATCCGTTAGAAATTATTTTATTTAACTAGCGTCTTTTATTTTATTGGCTGACGTTTCGGAGCCTTTATAGATTCCACATTCGTAGCACGACTGTGTTGACAATTGTCTTATGCTAAAGACAGCTGAGTTAAATCTGTCTAAAGTGGTTTCATTTAAGCATCAGAAATTATTATCCTTTAAGTATACATGTTTCATTCCAATGTGTAATAACCGCGAAGGTGTATAAATTATTACCATGTAAATTCCACTAACACGGTACGTCTATACATAAATTATTAAACAACAAACTAATCTATAAGGCAAATATAATAAACGATCCCTCACACACGAGTTAAACCTGTTTTGTGTGAAATTCAATTGACATATACAAAGTTAGTATGTTAATGAATTAATTAGTTAACTCGAAATGGTATGGAATTTCCATAAGCGATGAAACAGTCCACGTGACTTTTCGTTTAATTACATAGATTGCATATAATTTTTCGTTTCGTTCGTTCGCTATTATCGACTAGCTTCTGACAGCGACTGCGGCTGCACACGATAAGTTTTCCCCCTTTGAGGGTAGATTTTCTAAAATCCTTTCTTAGTGCTCCCTTTCGGTATAAAAAGGAACCCGAGTGCAAAATTACAAATTTCTAACTCTTGTAGATTAGGCCCTGCGTTGAAATGTCATTAAGTCAACTATTCCTTTTATATAAATAGGTAAATTGGCAATTTTATAAGTTTATTTATAATAATTAGGTATATATGAAGGTAAGGGATAAGTAGAAATACTCTATTCATTTCTATTTAAGATATTTTTAATATTTAAGTGTTAAATTTCGTTATTAGGTACTATAACCATGTTAAATTGGACTTTGAATAAAAAAAAAATCTTTTCATACACGACCTATTAATAAATTAAATCTGCTACAGTTGTTTTATTCCTATAGAATTTCCAACATAATATAATGTCGACATTGTGTGTGTGTCTGTATACAAAAGCAGAAGAATGCGACGATTTCCAGCAAAAAAAAGGAAATCGGCATTCTTGGTTTCTTGTCATCTAACTTGTGAATAGATTCAGATTCCAAACTGCTTTTGTAGGGTTCAGTACAAAAAGAGTAAAACGGGACCTTATTAATTTACTGAGATTCCGCTGTCCATCTGTCCGTCTGTCACTACACTGTATGTTATGAATCGTGATAGTTAGCCAGTTGATATTTTTACCGCTTTAAGTAATAAAAAATACTATAAAACAAAATACAATAAATATTTCAGAGGGCTTCTACACAATGCACATAATTTTTTGCCGTCTTTATAGATAACTAGCTTCTGCCCGCGACTTCGTCCGCGTGGAACTCCTTTTTTGCAGTCGGTTAAAAAGTAGCCTATATCCTGTCTCAGGCTCCAGACTATCTTTGTACCAAATTTCATTTAAATCGGTTCAGTAGTTTTAGCGTGAAAGCGTAACAGACAGACAGACAGACAGACAGAGTTACTTTCGCATTTATAATATTAGTAGGGATGGTACGGGACCCTTTGTGCGCGAGTTCGACTCGAACTTGATTGTTTTTTTCTCCATTATTACCGTCAAAGGACCCATGTTAACAAAAAAGGCTGAATTGTACGGTAAAGGAAAACTACTTATATTAATACGAACAATTCTCGGAAGTATATATTATTTTTATACTAGCTGAATCGGCAAACGTTGTTCTGCACCTACCGGAGTCACCAGCGGCAAAAAAAATATTAATTGTAAATCATGTAATTCAAACTCAAACTCAAACTCAAATAATCATTTATTCAGGCTAGGCTCTTACAGGCACTTATGAATGTCAACGTTAAAATTAATATTCTTTTTCGATTCAGCAAAAAAAAACCTCTTGAGAAGAATCGAGAAGAAACTCAATGAGGTATAATTTTTTCAATATAATAATAGTACAATTTCACTCAAGTATAAATTACAAAATGTATGTAATCTAATTACATTTTTTATTTATATTTAAGTCATTTCTGTTTTTTTTTTTTGATAAATTATTTTCTTTCTCTCTTTAAATACACTTTAAGTACATATTATTTACAGCCTCAAAAAAAATATATAAATCGGACCAACTTTTTCTGAGGATTAATCACAAACAACTGTTACATTAGTTATGAAAAAAAAAACGTTAAAAAAGTTTGCGTCACAATTCGACAACATCTATAAATGCACGGTTACTAATGGAAAAACGTTTCTGTACAGCGCCATCTTGTTTTGTAAATTACAAAATGGCGCCTATTGACGCTATAAACGACACTTTCAAAATGGCGGTAGCGTCAATATTTTCAGATTCAATTAATTATTTAGTGATATTTTTGTGGCTGTTTTAATATTTTTTATGCATACGAGTATTTATATACATATTACATAACATAATTAAACATACAATTTGAAATTAACAAAACTTAATTTCCAAGATAACCAAATAAACCTGGATCTATCCTAAAATTCAATAAGGAATACGTAATTATATTGAATCAACTAAACCTGAATGTTCAAGCTAAGCAGTACTGATGGTTCAATGCATAATCAACCCTAATGAAATTATAGCTTAGATTCATAGTAATTAGATCGAATTTGGCATGGCAAATTTTTACCAAACTCCTACAATAGTTACACGGTTAAATGGTTTAAATTGGGAACGTAAGCCTTTGACTTTGTTATCGAACTATTTTGATGAAAATTGTACATTTAATTGAATTGGTATTATGCAGTAATTGAATAACTTATGTACAAAGCATCTTTATTTAAAACAATCATAGTACCAACTTTCAAATGATCGAACGAAGCGAGGTTTCAGATGCCATATCACGCTCACCACGCTCATATTTTGAACATATTATATTCTTGCAAGTTTTACTACTTGATTAACAAATTTATTATTGTTTGCTTCTAAATTTAATAGTAGGTACACTACATTACCTTAGTACCCACTTATTTTAAAGATGTTAGCGGACGTTTATGTCTCCAGTCAGAGCCAAAAAAAAATGTGTTTATCTCTAAAGTTCTACCTTATATAAGAACAGACTGGATCTTAGCTTTTATTTACTACCTAATTATGTATTTTAAAAATATATAATATACCTACCTCACTGTGTTTCTTACCGTTTCTTTTCAAGTAAGGATTTTTGGGAAACTGTGGTATCTTCTGACCATAATAAGAGCTTTTAATTTGTAATGTATTTTTGATTTGATTTTGATTTTTATCACATGGCATGCCTGAGCTGAATAACAACAGCTATCAGAAAAAAGACCTCTTGTAAATAACCTTAAAATAACCTTTTCCAAAAAATATTAAAATATAAGATTCCCGATTAACTAAAAATCCTTTTTAAGCTGGTATAAAACAAGGATTTAAAGTAGAAACTTGGTGGAAGGTGACTGACTTTTATCTAAATGACCCAATTTTGAGCACAAACTGTCAAAACTCCAGGCTGACGTTGCTTCGTGATAAATTACCAGTTTGCCTTTTTGGTTGACTTGCGTTATATTTGTTTAGGGGAAATTTAGATTTATCGTCAAGAGAATAAATTCATTAAGTATTATAATTTCTGATGCCTTCGCGTTTACTATATTGTTACTATATTGCTAGTATTATTAGTCTAACGCTAAGTGACTATTGTCAGCTCAGTCGTGCTACGATTATGGAAACTGTAAAGAATCCGAAACGTCAGCTAATAAAATAAAATAAAAATACGCGAGTTAAATCCGTTAATAGTTGTTTCATTCCAATAGTTCCTGTAAAGTTAAAAAATGATTGAATAAGCTTTTATTAAAGGCTGCTTAGGATAATCCATGTAATAATTAAGACCTTTTATAATTATCTACTCATAATCTTAAAAAAAATGACTTTGTCTATTTAATTTAGGTGTAATCGAGCATCACTGTCTAAGATCAAAATAATTTCTCAAACGTCACAGACAGTTTTTTATTTCAATTAGTAAGAAAATTAAAGAGAAATGGGACCAGCTTAAAATTAAGATTTTTATAGTTAATCTGGAATACCTACTAGAATTTTCTTACTACTATAAATATAGAAGGTAAGTACTTATAATACGATTATTGCCACCATTCAGAAATATGGATTTCTACATAAAATATTTATCTATACTAATATTATAAAGCTGAAGAGTTTGGAATGAAACAACTATTAACGGATTTAACTCGCGTATTTTTATTTTATTTTATTTGCTGACGTTTCGGATTCTTTACAGTTTCCATAATCGTAGCATGACTGAGCTGACAAAAGTCTAACGCTGAAGAGTTTGTTTGTTTGTTTGAACGCGCTAATCTCAGGAACTACTGGTTCGAATTCAAAAATTCTTTTTTTGTTGGATAGACCATTTATCGAGGAAGGCTTTAGGCTATATAACATCACGCTGCGACCAATAGGAGCGAAGACACAGTGGAAAATGTGTAAAAAACGGGGAAAATATGAAGCCTTATGAAGAAGTGACAGAAGACTTTGACAGATCTTTGACGAAACAATCGGACGGGCAGGACGACGTCTGCCGGGGCCGATAGTAAAGAAATAAAACCCCGCCAAGTGCGAATCAGACTGGCGCACGAAGGATTCGAACGCCAACAAAGTCACGTTATTTTTAAGGAAGCCCACATAAATGCCTATTTATTTTGTCTGTTATTTTTTAGAAAAACTGTATCATTTTGAAAATTAACTAGTGACATAATAAAATGGACGGACGGACAGCGTAGTCCCGTTCAACCCTTTGGGTACGAAACGGCGTACTAAAGTAAACCTGTCTTGTTTATAATTATTATATTCTCAGTGACAGTGTCCAATAATTTTCATTTGTTTTATGATTATTTAGTTACCTACATGTGGCGCCATCTTTCCATCGAATGCATGATGTATTAAGTTAAGTTTTCTCCTGAAATTCGTACTCTTTCAGAGCTTCCCTTGTTTTCTAACAGATGGCGTTTGCACAGCGCCATCTATCTGATAATGATTGTATTAGACAGTAATGTTTTACATGGAGTGAAAAAAAAAAAGTTGCGCGGAAAATATGAAATTTTAAGAAAACTTTTCATAAATACTAGCGTAGTGACAATTACCAAATTAATTTATCGCGTGGGACCATGTCTGCCGGGACTTTTAGTCTATACTAATATTATAAAGAGGAAAGGTTTGTTTGTTTGTTTGGATTGAATAGGCTCCAGAACGGCTGGACCGATTTCAAAAATTCTTTCACTATTGGGAAGCTACACTATTCCCGAGTGACATAGGCTTTAAAAATAAAGATGATCCGTGCGAAACCGGGGCGGACAGCTAGTTGTTTATATAGGTAAATACAAAAAACTGTGTATTATTTTCATCTAGGTATAGTTACGTTATTGTCATTACGGGAACCGACACTTAAATAAAATAATTCATTGAAAAACTAAACATTTTATTTATTTCTTCACGTTTATAAAATAATTTCGTTCATAATTCAATTAATTAATGTTGTCGCTTGATTTCACATCATTTGTTAAGATCAAAAATGATGAAATCTAAGTAGGTCTTAGATTTTATCATAGGAT
The DNA here is from genome assembly GCA_038024825.1 of Polylopha cassiicola. Classification (NCBI taxonomy): domain Eukaryota; kingdom Metazoa; phylum Arthropoda; class Insecta; order Lepidoptera; family Tortricidae; genus Polylopha; species Polylopha cassiicola. The sequence goes on along the minus strand of CP149052.1, from coordinate 12,489,368 downwards.
ACATTATTTGAAATATTTATACAAGACAAATGTCTTACCACTTTGTTACTAAAGAGATAACTACAATGTTACCTATTCTTAAGAAATTTGTTTATACATAATATAATATATTGATCGATGTTTGCGATATATTGGACATATATTTTAATAAGCTTGCATATTATATTTTAAACAGAAAATGGAAATTCAACTACAAAATTTGAACACCTAATTAAATCATAAAAAATATTTGTTAAAATAGTTAAAATATATACATTGTATTTTTAAATATCATTGTATCGTAAAGCAATCAGTAAAACTGTTTATTTTTAAATATACCTTACTACAGACTAATTGAAAAACGTGATCATTTATAATACATTTTCTTGTTTTCTAAACGAAGTTTTATCTTTACAGCTAATTATTTTTATAACTATTTCTTTCCTTTAAAACAATAATAAATAGTTTACCTATGCTAGTTTTCGTAAGAATCGCTCGAAGGTTAAAAACTTGTTTTATAACTGAGAGGAGCACTAAGAAAGGATTTTTTAAAATAAGAAAGTAAAACAGGGGTGCACAATTTGTATGAAACTTTTCATTTATGAAGTGACCACTAGGAGTGGAACGGAAACTATTCCACGCGGACAAAGTCACGGGCAGAAGCTAGTTTACAAATATTTAATAAAAACCTACGAGCGACTCACATCTTAATAAATAAAATGACTAACAATTAATATGATCTAATTTAATGACTAGATTTAATTCAATTAGGTACTTACATTAAATAAATATTACGTATATCTTTGCAAAACAAGTGAAGCGTTTGTTTATTTGAGCTCATATTTTGATATTATTCAACAACATTAACAATGAATTGGAATGAAACAACTATTAACAGATTTAACTTGCGTATTTTTATTATATTTTATTTCAGATTCTTTACAGTTTCCATAATCGTAGCACGACTGAGCTGACAATAGAAATAAATCTAGTAAGACCATAAAAATACGCGAGTTAAATCAGGTAATAGTTGTTTCATTCCAATTTCATAACCACGAAGGTATCACAAATTATTATAAACAATGAGGCTGTAATGCGATACCCAATTTAGTTGCGATAATTATACTGTGATATTTGATAACAATTTGAGTAATAACATGTCGCATCATTATATGATAATGATAAACATAAATAATAATCGACTGAGCGACAGCATGGCGTTAAGTTTGGCTTTGCTACGATAAATTTAATATTGTTGATCGGATCATTAGATTTCATATATATTTATATATATATCATTATATATTTGGCAAGCAAACATATGACATTTGGGGTCATTCTTTTCTGTTGACAATAATGATTACTATTCACGGTTTTATAATTTTTGAATAAACGTTTTTTTTTTATATTAATAAGTAGGTATTATGTAATTTTTCACTTTCTAAAAGCGGAATTTTTACGTTTGTTTTTCATAGAATGCCGTGACAGAGTTCTGTTGTAGTATACTTACATTATAGATTTATTTTAAGAAATAACAATCATTAGTTCGCATAACTTAATATAAACTTAGCTTATGTCATTTTATGCAAATATGCAAACAGATCTTAACTTTGGAATGAAACAACTTTAAAGGATTTAACTCGCGTATTTTATTTTTATTGGCTGACATTTCGGAGCCTTTACAGATTCCACAATCGTAGCGCGACTCACGATATGCTACGATTATGGAATCTGTAAAGTTGTTTCATTCCATTGTATAATAACCGCGAAGGCATCAGAAATTATTAGATCTTAACTTTTTAAAAATTTCGTTAATTATAAATTTAATAATCCTAAAGACATAATATATTATTGTAATATTATATACAATTTATAGTTATTTTGTGCAAAATAAAATATTTTTGAATAACATTTTAAAGGTATTTCACTTTAATGTCATTTATTATAACAATTTTGGATTAATAATACAAGTTTTATTTATAAGTAGGTAATAAATAATAGTACATTACGCACCTAGGACAGTAAAATAAAAAATGTCTCAGATCACATGTACCTAATTGTCGTCCGAGGCGAAGCCGAGGTTGACAAAAATGTGATCTGAGGCTTTTTTATTTACTGTCCTAGGTGCGTAATGTACTATTATTTATTACCTACTTATAAATAAAACTTGTATTATGAAACCAACATTGTAATAATAAATGAATAGATAACCTACGTATCTTTTCTGGACTAGATTTTAATACTGCATCACTTACAAAACTTTGTAACAGAAATATGACAAAAGTGAACAACTGAATTCTAATTGGAAACAGTTCTTTTGTACATTATTTATATCAATACCAATAAATACTTACAATGTAGTCATTAAACATACTTAAGTAATTATACAATTCTTATATACCTAATTTTGTTTTCTTTTTTAAATTACCTGTATCACATTGCCTGGTAAACCATTTGCCAATTTTCTATCAGATTAATACATATCTACTAAGGGCTTAAATAATAGGTTTATATAAAAGGAAAAGCAGTAATGACTGACATATCTATAAGGAATATAAGCTGCACAGGGATCGATTTTATAACCTACGGGACTACTAAGAAATGTTTTTTTTAAATTCACCCCCTAAAGGGTAAAGTTTGGGGTTATCATGCGCAGACGAAGTAAAATAATGCAATATTTGCTACCTAATTATTTGTTTGTATTAAATTCTTAAATTAAAAAACTATAACGGATTTACCTCGCGTATATCGGTTTATATCCGTAGTCGAATAGTCGCATTTGTCTGATAAAATTGCAAAAGATTTACTTGATCATTGTGAAATAGATTAGGTAACAATCCAGTTATAATATACATAACATATTTTACAAAAATTGTGGATTTTTCTCGTAGTCCCGCCATCCATTGTCCCTTAGCGAGCAAGCTCTCCCCACTCTCCCGTACTGAATGTTTGGTGTGAAGTTCTTCTGATTGTTGCTGCTGCGGAACGTCACGGTGGTGCGTGTGCGCATACTAGACGTGTTGGACTTTTGTCTTAAACCTTGCATCTGCGGAGAGAAGTGGAATTAAAAAAAATGCTAGTTGAAAAAGAGTTGAAAAGGAATGGTATCATTTATAAATACGGCAAAAAACAGCAGTATGTGAGTTACCATAATGAAATATATCATTTGTGATATTTTTTTTATAAATACCGCAAAAAAACACATTGGCAGAATGTGAGTTCCCTTAATGAAATACATCATTTGTGAAAATTTCAACTGGCTAACTTTCACGGATCATGAAATATAGCCAGGTGACAGACAGACGGATAGATTGATGAACGGGTAGCGAAGTTTTGGTTTTACCCTTGAACCGACCCTAAAAAACACTTTTTTCGTCAAGATTGAATTGACGAATTGATTGATTGAATTGACTGAAGGATTGACAATCAAATATAACTTATAGATAATATTGGTAGGTATACATAGAAACTACTATCACAGAATTTATTGAATTACATTATTACAAGAATTAGAAGTACAATTAGAATAAAAGGCAAATAAAAAAAAATAGTAAATAAAAAAGAGCAGAACGTATCTAACTTTTAAACCTTAATATTTTTTGAACAATTGAAGATCATCATAGCCATTCAACTTAGAACCCTGCTACGCGTGTACTCTTAAAACAAAATACAAGAAGCTAAGGATCAAGCTATGTTTGCAATAAAAAAAGTATAATAAATGTAGGAAAAGAGAAATAATAAAATAAACAAAAGCCGTGTTAACTTACATGGAAATGAGTACTAGAGTGATTGTTACCAGGATCGTGGCAGAGCAGCTTGCGTAGAGACCGCCTGAAGTTGCGCGTCATCAGACAGTAGACAATTGGGTTTATTGCTGAATTCGTGTGACCTGGAAAGAAAGTGATGACTTACGATACTTATTGGGCTAATTAACCGAAGTTTACCTACTTATAATTCTTTTTTTTTTTTTTCTGAGTGACTGTTCACAGTTGGCCCTGGGGCCGTCACTGCTCCACCGGACGAATGGGGAGCGCTCCGAGGTGCGCTCACCCTACAACTTATAATTCCTAAAAATGATCTACGCTAATATAATAAAGAGGAAAGGTTTGTCTGTTTGTTTGGATTGAATAGGCTCCAAAACCACTGGATCGATTTAAAAATTCTTTCACTGTTAAGAAGCTACACTATTCCCGAGTGACATAGCTGCATAGGCTATAAAAAAGGGGTCCGTGTGAAGCCGGGGCGGACAGCTAGTAAAAATATAAGAACAGTGCGGGTCACTTTAATGGGGTAGCTGTTCTTCTTTTTTTGTACGAGTATAATCAATTGACGTTTTCCAGTTTTTTTTGTTATGGTGATTGGTGACGTTCTGAAAAGTTTACAATTCCGTAGTCAACAGAACTAAGCTGCTGGGTCAGGTAACAGATTATAATGAACGTATTTGTGGCTATATAATTTAGATAATATAAGAAACGTGAATGTTTGTGTTGTCGAAGTAATTATCACATAACTATCTATGTTATGATAGTTATTTCGCGAAAAAAAACGAGTACTATTTTTAGCACACTGTCTTTAAATAGCCTGGATTAAAGTGAAACTGGGACACAACTACTCAAATTAATGAAAGTCGAAATAAAAAAATATTTCAAACATGTAAGATATATTTTGCTATTACAAAAATACATGTTAATTAAAATACATTTTAGGCCCAATAATGAATTAAAAGGTATATTATTCGACATTCCGCAATGCGAAAACAGAATTCAGTTGAAATAACAACATAAATGGGGAATGTTTATTAAATTGCAAGTATCTTTTGTAACCAGGCCAATAGGTATAAGTAAAGGAAGAAACAAAAAACATATTATGTTCTGCTATATTTTTAAACAAGCTGTTCGCCCCGGCTCCGCACGGATCCCTAATGTTTTTCAAAATATTCTATAGCCTATGTTACTCAGGGTGAACGTAGCTTCCCAACAGTGAAAGAATTTTTCAAATCGTCCAGCCGTTTTAGAGCCTATTCAATCCAAACAAACAAACAAACCTTTCCTCTTTATTATATTAGTATAGATAGTATGGATATAGAAAACACCATTGCTAACATCTTAGTAAATAAAATAACAAAATCAAAACAATATTTGAAAATATTTAATAACAAACAAATATTTGAAAAAATCCGTTAGAATGCAGCCCAAGCAAAATAAAGAGAAGGTAAGTAATTGAAAATTCTGGAATTCTGCTATTGGCAGGTAAAATATTGAAACAATAACAGTTGCACGTAAAAATGAACTTTATACCGTCCAATCAAAACACTGTTTCAAATAATTGCGATTCGTATACGAAAATTGTTTACACACTGCCTCTAGATAATCTAAACGCTAAAATATTTGAGCTGACTGTAGCAAAAAAAAAAACAATAAAAAAAATGTTTTTGTAAAAACACATTCCTGACACGTCCACAACTATGAAGTTTCTGATTACCTGTTAACAATGTTAACAAAATACTACACTTGCTTGTGTAAAAGAATAGTGGCAGTAATACTACACAATACCAACTCACGTTCAAAAGTTGATCGAAAAAATAAGTGCAAAAATAAAAATCATAATTATGTAGAAGATATTGTTTCACATTCTTTGTAAATATCTGCAATAATCTGTCCTTCGACTTATTATAGCATCTCATTAGAGTATTGATAATTACCGTTATGATAAAATATGATAATTACATAATGTTCTAATAAACGTCTATATGTTTTATCTATAATAATATGTAATCTTTTATTTATTCGAATCAGCATTATTTTATTCGTTTGTTTTTTGTAGCACACCGTGACAGAGTGGCAAACCAGTCCGCAGAAAATGACCACTCTGTCACGTTATTTAAAATAACTCACATTACTTTGTAGAAAAGGAAACTTTTCGTTATGAAAGAAAACACAAAAAAAATCGTATACCAAAACCACAATATTCATTAGCTCAATAAACCAAAAAACAAGAAAAACGTCGTGTATGTAAAAAAGAAGAACGACCTAACTATAAAAAGTACTCGATAAGCCTTCAGTAACCTCTTAAAAGGCTTTTAGCGAGGCAGCAGAAGGTACTGTCTTGGGTATATGGTTATATCATCTATAGCTTTACTATAGATGATATAACCATATACCTACTTGATGATATAACCATATACACCTTACCTTTATTTGAGACTAGCGGTCCGCCCCGGCTTCGCACGGATCCCTATTTTTTTTTTATTCTATAGCCATATCCATCGGAACTCCCTAACTGTGAAAGAATTTTGCAAATCGGTCTAGTTGTTTTGGAGCTTATTGCCAAACATCATTTTAATATAATAAAAATTTAACAAACCCCCGACATAAAAACTAAAAGGCCCTCTAAAAAGTATAACAATAATAAAATCTTAATATTAGTTACTTACCTAATATTAAGTATTAATATTTCTACAAAGAAAACGTCATGTCGGAGGGACCGCTTTTCATTTAGTTGTACTTACTTACCTAATACTTACAATCTACCTACCTAAACCTACGGTCCCCCCGACATGACGTTTTCTTTTCGCGATCCTCTTTCATTTGATACCCCACTCGGGTATATTTGTAGACATTTGGTTTTCCATCCCCACTTTCACTCCCAATATTTTTTGAACGACTCAACCGATTTTCATTATGATTTCAATTTTGTAATGTACTCGTTACCCTCTTTCATTGGATACCCCACTCGAGTATATTTGTAGACATTTATTTTTACATCCCCTCTTTAACCCCCCCTAATTATTAAACTACTGAGCCGATTTTTATAAAACATAGCTAACAACACTCCCGACATATACACCTTTCAAACAAAAAAAACAGAATCAAAATCGGTTCATGCGTTAGGGAGCTATGATGCCACAGACAGACACACACACACACACACACACACAGACAGACAGACAGACACGTCAAACTTATAACACCCCGTCGTTTTTGCGTCGGGGGTTAATAAAGAGGAATGGTTTGTTAGTTTGGATTGAATATTCTCCAAGACGGCTGGACCGATTTGAAAAATTCATTCCCTCTTGGGAAGCCACACTATTCGTGAGTGACATAGGCTATATTAAATTTTGTCAAAAAAAGGGATCCGTGCGAAGCCGGGGCGGACCGCTATTAGTACAGAGTATAGATAAGTGATTTACCTAGTAACAAGGTATACGGCATGAGTTGTGCCACTGACTCCACTTGGACTGCATTGATGTCGATCAGTAGCTGCAGTATATTGTATGGAAGCCAGCACATCGCGAACAGAATTGCCAGGAGAAGCAAGATCCAGGCCACTCGCTTCCTTTCACGAACTAATCGAAGACGCTGCAATAAGTAAAAAGACATCATCATCACTACATAATATAAAACAAAGTCGCTGTCTCTGTCTGTGTATGGTTAAATCTTTTAAATCACGCAACGGATTTTTAAGCGTCAGCCAATACAATAAAATACGCGAATTCCATTCACAGTTGTTTCATTTCAATGTGCAACCGCGAAGGCATCAGAATTTACTAAGCGAAAGATCTCGAAACTTTACCATCCCTACTTCCCTACTAATATTATAAATGCGAAAGTAACTCTGTCTGTCTGTCTGTCTGTCTGTTACGCTTTCACGCTCAAACTACTGGACCGATTTAAATGAAATTTGGTACAAAGAAAGTCTGGAGCCTGAGAAAGGACATAGGCTACTTTTTAACCGACTGCAAAAAAGGAGGAGTTCCACGCGGACGAAGTCGCTGGCAGAAGCTAGTAAACTTATATACCTTTAATTTTGTTCCAAAGTTTAATAACCGCGAAAGTATCCGAAACTATTTTATATTGTAGCAATATTTCTAGTTGACTAAAAGTACCGCAATCAAATAATAATTGGAGTTCAGTCTATATTTTGAAACACAAATTGTCATCAAAACAAAAACAAAACCACTCTGACCACTTGTTACAAATTCAAAGAAATCACTTTGAAGAGCAAAACCGATAATTAATACGCAATAAAGTTGTGAATTAATTTGGGAATATTCCTAGCGATTTTATAATTTAGTAATATTACGAAGGTATTGTAAAATGATTTCTCAAAGGAACTCAATCGTGTTTTAGACATTTCAGATTACAATTTGTATTGTCTCTTAGGACTCTAGAAATGTCTAAGATCACTAGAGAAATCTGAACTCAAAGGTCTCTAAATTAACCTTTTGAAAAGTCGCAGAAGAGTATCATTAAAAAGTAATGCAAACTTTGTCTGTAACTTCACTCATGTTAAATTTACAAGAATATAAATATAGGTATTATATGTATACGATCAGTAGCTCATACATCTTCGGTATCTATTGACCTTCATAAGAGTTTGTAAAAGCCTAAATTGAATAAATATATTTTCTAATTTGATTTTGTATATATAATGCATACACCGGTATACATGTGTGCATTCTGTACAGACACAATACGTTCTCCTACCATGGTCCTATATACATATCTTAACTTCTGCTGGCGTAGTATAATTACTTCTCCGCTCCTACTAGTCTTAGCGTGATGATATTATGCCTTCCACTACTATCTAATACTGAAATAATTTTTGAAATCGCAGTGTTTCTCGAGATTAGCGCGGTCGAGCAAAAAATTCGTCGATAAAATCATTGACGCCCATGGTGTAACTGGATAGCACGATGCCTCGCGTAAGGTGTAGATGTGATTTTTTTCTAGGATTATCTGGGTACAAATGTTATTGTGTCGATCTATTATTTCGTGAATGTCAGATGTCACTTAGTCTTGTCTAGAGAGGGTAGATATTTACTTTGTGACTTGAAGCCTAATTTGCGAAGTAAATGAATTTAGTTGTAAGAAGTGAACTCTAGCATTATGTGTCTTGAGAACAAAGTTTGTATCTTTGACCTGAAAGTTACCTGGCGTGAAACATCTTTGTAGTTTTAGTACTTTTGTGAATTAATTTGAGAACCTCAAAAACAAAATATAATTAAATATCATCAATAGTAAAAAAGGTCTAAGTTTATTAAATGATAATGTATCTAATAATTATTTATGCTTACATTATTAAAAGAGGTAGATGTGAAACGTGTTCGAAGTAGTGAAAAAATTTATGGGGCAATAAGGATGATGACTAATAAATATATAGAGTAGATATTCAAAAATATAGGAAACCTATTTTTTCTTTTCTCAAACAAAAATAAAATGACAAAGATAAGTGCTCCTTACCCTAAGACGTCTCGTGACGTCACATTATGGTAAAATTAATACCATAACGTGACGTCACAAGCCCCATCCTCGGACTTTTGAAGCGCTTATAGTATTTTTTTTATTTGCTTTTATTTCTGTCCGTCGTCTATAAAAACATATCTGCTAGGAATTTATGTAATAATTTCTGATGCCTTCGCGGTTATTAAACATTGGAATGAAACAACTTTAAACGGATTTCACTCGCGTATTTTATTTTATTGGCTGAAGTTTAGACTTTAGCATAAGACTATTGTCAGCTTAGTCGTGCTACGATTATGGAATCTGTAAAGGCTCCGAAATGTCATCCAATAAAATAAAATACACGAGTTAACCGTTTAAATTTGTTTAATTCCGAATTTATGTAATTTAAAAGGTATTGTTACATTCTACTGATATGTTTGAAATGCTGAGTTTAACCATTGTGTAACTTCCAATATTAATACATATACGGTTTAGACATATGTGTAAATTACTGGCGATATTAACATAGTTTTCCCACAAACACGTGGAGGCAAGTTTGAGCCTATACATACATATTCAAAGGGCGTGGTATTTAGTTACACTGTACTTTAGAAACGGTATAAGCGAATTATTAATGTACCTACTGAATATAATAATTACTAATGTATTAAATAATAATAATAAAACTGTAATTCAATGTTTGATAATTCAAATTTAATATCTTTGAGGGTAGAAAATGAGTATAAATTATGATATTCCCCACAGTTTTACTTGCAAGGAAATTATTAATTTATTCAGTACATTGCAATGAATTATTAAACAACTTTATACGGATTTAACTTGCGTATTTTATTTTATTTGTTGATCTTTTGGAGTCTATACACAGATTACATAATCTCTTAAAGTTGTTTAATTCCAATGTATAATAACCGCGAAGGCATCAGGAATTATTACGATTTAAATGAAATTTGCTACACAGATAAACTGAGATAGGACATAGGCTACTTTTAATTGCTAATTCCACTCGGAGTTGCGGGCACAAGCTAGTCAACTAATCTCGGACTATGTTTTTTACGTATTAAAAAAAAGTGAAATACATGATAAAATAATAGACTAAGGTCGTAAAGGAAAAACGGCCTTTTCTTACGCCATAAAAATCTGAGATAACGAAAAACACGCTTCTAGAAGAAACTTTTTACGACTAAAGACGGATATAAGTTGATGTAACCGTTGTAAGCTTCAACATACAGTCTTACAAACTTACTAAATTCCTGATTTTTTTAAAATATATTTTGTATAAAATATATCGCACATATAGATCGAAAGGTAGCATACTCAAAAAGTTATCTTTTCAGGAGAAGCATAAAACTGTACTTAATTTTTAGTTTTTGTACCTACCTATGTCAAACTGATATGTAGTTCTTACTTAGTTAACTTATTTTATTTTTTTTCTACAATGTAATCTTGTCTGTTGAAGTATTGAGTGCAAGGTTCCTATGTTTTTAAATAAATCCTTTTTCTTTCTTTTCTTTCTTTCTTTCTTTCTTTCTTTAAATCCATTATAACATGATTTAGAAATGCTTTTTAAAATGTAGTTAGAAGAATACGCGAGTTAAATCCGTTAATAGTTGTTCCATTCCAATGTGTAATAACCGCGAAGGCATAAGAAATTATGAAGCTAGAAGAGTTAGCTTAAATCTGTTTTATTGGTAGGTAGGTTTTGCTATTCGAAGTTTTAAGTTAACCTAACCTAACTCAAAACTTCAAATTTTTAAGTTAGCTCCCTTTAGATCTAGGTTTGTGAAATGACATAGAATCTAACTTCATGGTGTGATGATTTCGGAAATGGTTATAAATAGAATTACAAATTAAATTTCAAAAATATTTTGAAGGAGGTTAAGCTAATTTGCTAACACGTCACATGAAGAAACAAAAAGGTAGTCCTGTCCATTAGATTAAAACACACGTTAGACAAGTTATACTGCCAAGTATCCGAAAGAATCCGAAACGTCAGCAAATAAAATAAAATAAAAATACGCGCGTTGAATCCGTTAATAGTTGTTTCATTCCAACAGATAATATCATTTTTTTCATTTGACACTTTTTTTAAAGTAAAATACCTAACGAATCTATTTATTTAATTTTATTTAAATCTAAAAAGGTTTTAAATGAACTGTCAAAATCTGACATGTTGAGGTGAACTTTTATACGAAAACCGTAGGTTAAGACCGAAATCTCATTTACATATTGAAAATGAGAAAATTTTCTGCCATTCAAAGGGTGAATCAACATTTGACTACCTATTTTAAAATATATAAAATTTATCAAACATTCAATTGTGAGTATGAAATTTTAGATTCTATTTATACCAACAAACAATTTTTGGAATACAGGGGGGTCTAGACAAGGTGCCAACAATCAACGTTAATTATTGGTTAATTATTTAATTTATTTTTTTATGTTTTTGTTTTTAAATATTATCTATACTAATATTATAAAGCTGAAGAGTTTGTTTGTTTGAACGCGCTAATCTCAGGAACTACTGGTTCGAATTCAAAAATTATTTTCTTGTTGGATAGACCATTTATCGAGGAAGGCTTTAGGCTATATTTTATAACATCACGCTGCGACCAATAGGAGCGAAGAAACAGTGGAAAATGTGTAAAAAACGGGGAAAATATGAAGCCTTATGAAGAAGTGACAGAAGACTTTGACAGATCTTTATTTATTTATTTATTTAATAACAATAATTAACTTACAGTCATAACCAAAACGTTAATTAAGTATGTTATACAAATATTCACATTAAATACTTACATAGTTACATAATTAGCATATCAAAACATCATTATAGTAGTTACGAAACAATCGGACGGGCAGGACGACGTCTGCCGGGGCCGCTAGTATTTAATATTATTTCAGATTCAAAATGTTTTATACTGTAAAATAATGACTATCTGCTGAGTATTGCAGCGTTTCTTCTCAGTAATGATGGTCTTTCCAAAGCGCTAGCAGATTCATGTGACGTGTAAAAGTATTATTATTATACTAAAATATTTTGTTTTTGTATAGGTAATACTAGCTGTCCGCCCCGGCTTTACACGGATCCCTTTTTTTATAACCTATGTCACTCGGGAATAGTGTAGCTTCCCAACAGTGAAAGAATCTTTCTAATCGCCCAGTTGTTTTGGAGCCTATTCAATCCAAACAAACAATCAAACCTTTTCTCTTTATAATATTAGTATAGACAGTATAGATTATTATAATGACATTACAGGTGATATAAAGGTGAGTTTTAACGAAGTAACGACATTTTCTGATTTGTTTTACGATTTTACTAAACGAATCTGTTTGATTGCTTTCCAATCGTATCAACTCCGCTAGTAATTTACTGATCTAGGTCATTGCAGTATGTGCAGTGTGCGCGGGTGCAGTGTATGCAGCTGTGGGCACTAATCGGCTTTGCTGCAACAACCTTACCATTTAACTATAGTGAATGCAATCGACTTAACACTATTTCATTTAATTTCTTAAATTAACATAATAATTGGAATGAAACTCTATGGAATTAACTCGCATATTTTATTTACTGGTATTTCGAAAGCTTCACAGTTCCCATATTCACTGAGCCGACGATACCTATAGGTCTAACGTTGTATTACAATGTGTAATAACCGCATAGGCATCAAAAATATTAATATTGAACAATCGAAGGAAACAATAATCCCTACTTCCCTACTATCCCTACTAATATTATAAATGCGTTAGTAACTCTGTCTGTCTGTCTGTCTGTCTGTCTGTCTGTCTGTCTGTCTGTTGCTCTTTCACGCCTAAACGGCTGAACGGATTTTGATGAAATTTGGTACAAAGAAAGTCTGGAGCCTGAGAAAGGACATAGGCTATATTATATTCCGAAATTCTATCCCTAAGGGGTTAAAAATGGGGTGCAAAGTTTGTATGCAACAACGTGATTCCTTGGTCCGATCTATTTCAAATTTTACATAAACATTCTTTAACAGAATTGATGGAGTACGTGTTCCGTATTTTATTGAAATTCACCCCCTAATGGGGTTAAAAGGGAGATTTTCTTCCAAATTGATATGAATACTACTTAGTGCTTTTGATTTTGACACACATTTAAAAAGTATAATGTAGGTATGCATAGCAACGGTTGCTAATGTCATTCCTGACATTAAATAAATACCCAAACTGTTACGTGTATGATTTCTTCAGTGATAACGAAAATGGCATTATTATGTAATATCCCGTGGATGGTGTGATCGGGACCATTTAATACTGTTCCTGGGTAAGCAGACCTGTTTAACTTGCGAGGGAAACTGGTGTCATTACGTAGAGAAATAGAAGTGTTCTTCGCGACCAAAGCTGACATAATAAAAAAGCCGTGATAACAGAGGTGACGGAATGGGACGAGACGGAGGTGAAGCAAGCTCGCGCGAGCTCCTGTGAAAATGACCCTGAACATATCCTCAAGACCGAGTAAGCTTATAAGGAGTATGCTTTGCGAGAATGCGTATCTGCGTGGATGTGGAACTGGATATTTTGCTACTGGATACTGGTATCTCATTGCAGGCAATGAGGCAAACTGGGAAATGTTTTATTTCATAACACCACTTTTTTATTGTATTTAAACGGTATGAGGTTTTATTTTGGATTGATTTGTAAAATTGTTTTGTTAGATCTTTGTAATAAGTGTGGTAATCAATCCTTAAATAAATAGCCAGCTAACCTCACGTGTATGATTTCTTTAGAAACTTTGTCCGATTTAAATACAAAATGTTGAACTCAGTGGTAGTTGTATAAATTATGCAATTTCGAAAGTAAGGTAGGTACTTATGTACTTAGTTTGCATATTGTACATGTTAAACTATTGTTAGCTCCATTTATTACGAATATAAGGGAAGTGTTAGGCAGCGGCCGGCAAAGCGTCAGTTCCGGTACTTTTAATAAAAGTATATTTACGACATAACGTTAACAAACTAGGTTTTGTCAGTATACTGATGAATTGAACTGCGACCCTACAGCGCGAAGGCCGAGCGAGCGAAGCGAGCGTGCCGCAGCAGTGGCAAATGAAAGTCTCCTTTAGGTACGTCGACGAGCGAAACGAGGAGGAGTGTTAGGTAGAACCGTGATCATCCAGCACGCGATCCAAGCGAGCGAAGCGAGCATGCTGCGGCAGCGGCCGGTCAAGCGTCAGAATCGGTACTTTTAATGAAAGTATATTTACGACATAACGTTAACAAACCAGGTTTTGTCAGTATACTTATTAATTCAACTGCGACCCTACAGCGCGAAAGCCGAGCGAGCGAAGCTAGCGCGCCGCGGCAGCGGCAAATGAAAGACTCCTTTAGGTACGATGACGAGCGAAGCGAGGAGGAGTGTTAGGTAGAACTGAGACCGTCCAGCTTGCGATCCAAGCGAGCGAAGCGAGCATGCCGCAACAGCGGCTGGCGACGCGTCAGAATCAGTACTTTTAATGAAAGTATATTTACGACATAACGTTAACAAACCAGGTTTTGTCAGTATACTAATTAATTGAACTGCGACCTTACAGCGCGAAAGCCGAGCGAGCGAAGCGAGCGTGCCGCGGCAGCGGTAAATAAAAGTCTCCTTTAGGTACGACGACGAGTGAAGCGAGGAGGAGTGTTCGGTAGAACTGAGACCGTCCAGCTTGCGATCCAAGCGAGCGAAGCGAGCATGCCGCAACAGCGGCTGGCTAAGCGTCAGAATCAGTACTTTTAATGAAAGTATATTTACGACATAACGTTAACAAACCAGGTTTTGTCAGTATACTAATTAATTGAACTGCGACCGTACAGCGCGAAATCCGAGCGAGCGAAGCGAGCTTGCCGCGGCAGCGGCCGGCGAAGCGCCAAAACCGAATAGGATTAGGATAAATAACCAATATGGCAAGTGGGAAATACGTTAAGGAAATAAAACATTATGTGGAAAAAAAAACATCCATACGATGTTAGGAAAACAAAAGATAGGTCATAAGAGTGTTAGGTAGTTAATAATCATTATGACATAAAACGTTAGGGAATGCAATAATAGGTTAAAAAACGTTAGGGATTCAGATATAGATCCGTATTCTAATGAAGTTCGCCCCATAACGGGGTTAAAAATTACGCGGACGAAGTCGCGGGCAAAAGCTAGTAAATATTATAAATGCGAAAGTAACTCAGTCTGTCTGTCTGTCTGTCTGTTACGCTTTCACGCTAAAACTACTGGACTGATTTAAATGAAATTTGGTACAAAGAAAGTCTGGAGCCTTAGAAAGGACATAGGCTACTTTTTAACCGACTGCAAAAAAGGAGGAGTTCCACGCGGACGAAGTCGCGGGCAGAAGCTAGTAGTCCATAAAGGATATAGCGTATATAACATGAATATAACTGCAAAATAAGACATATTTGTTGTAAGTATGTAAGTCCCCTTAATATTTATTTTTTAGAATTTAAAATATCTTTTGTTATAGCGGCAACAGCAATACATCATCTGTGAAAATTTCTGGGTAACGATCATCAGATACAGCCTGGACTGACGGACGGACATACAGATCTCAGAAACAGGGTTCCGTTATACCCTTTAGACAAGGATCCCTAAAAAGAATCCATAAATAAAATATAAACATAGGTTCGCTTACCTCTGAAAGAAACATAAGCTTTCCGTCTCAGTACTGTTATTAATTATTTTTTATTACGAAACTTCGTGTAAAAGTAACATCAAAATGGCTACCACGGTGCACTTAAAAACATAAAACAAAATGGACTCCATGAGTTACGAGTGTACGTGTTTATGACCCTCGGTAGACCTATGTCTAACAAGTTGTGTAAAATAGTCTAATTATATAATAATATTATATATCTATATGTATATAATTCTACTGTATGTGTGTATGTCACTGAACTTCTAAACGGCTGCACATATTTGAATGTATTTTATTCGTTTGGGTGTCGTCCTGCGAGCCTATTATGAACTGTCGACAACATGTTGTCGACAAGCAAAAGGTTCGTCGTTACGATATTATTTTGTTATCGACATGTAGAAATAAGAGACGACATCGACATGACAAGATTTCTCGTTGTCGACAACGTTGATTTTTGACAGATCATCGCGAGAATAAGACGATATCGACATGACGAGATGTCGACTCGACATTCATCATAGCCTCGGATGGTTTAGATTCACAAGTCAGCCCGGTAGATGGCGCTGCAGTCGCTATTCTCAAAAAATGCGGTACGAAGTTTGCCGGGACAGATAGTAATGTCTATATTACTACACAATTCTATTAAATATTAACTACGATCTATCAATCGAATTTCGATTGATTTTTGGTTCAATACCATTAGTTTTTAATTATAATGATATTTTTTTTTGTACTAAGACAAGAGTAGAAAAAAAATTTTTTTAGACCCCCAGTGGGATTCGAACCTACGCCTATGCCTTTACTAGCGGCAGCGTGATGAACCATTACACCATAGGGACCAACTCAATCCCACTGGGGGTCTAAAAAAAAAGTTTTCTACTCTTGTCTTAGTACAATAAAAAAAATATATATATATCATTACAATTATATTTATTTAAGCTTCTATCTATACACGTTAGAATCAGACAAGATAATATTAACCAATGAACAAAAAGAAAGAAGTAGATTAAAATGTGACCTAGACAGACATTAAAGTAAAATTATAAGAGAGTAGCGGTTCGCCCCGGTTTCGCACGGATCCCTATATTTTCAAAATATTCTATAGTCTATGTTACTTAGGGTGAACGTAGCTTCCCAACAGTGAAAGAATTATTAAAATCGGTCCAATAGTTTTAGAGCCTATTCATTACAGACATACAAAAATAGGTACAAATCTTTCCTTTATAATATTACTAGCGGCCCGTCCCGGCTTCGCACGGGGGGACTTAAGATTTTTTTAAGGCCTCAGAAACGATACTTTTCCCCCGTTTTTGAAACATTTTCGGTTACTGCTCCGCAACTATAAGACCTAGCGTGATATTATATAGCCTATGTTACTCGGGGATAATGTAGCTTTCCAAAGGTGAAAGAATTTTTGAAATCGGTCCAGTAGTTTCGGAGCCTATTCATTACAAACATACAAAAATACAAAAATACAAATCTTTCCTCTTTATAATATTAGTATAGAAGTATAGAAATATAACATTTTGATTACCTTGAAAACCGCGGAAGTTTTATTAAACCTATAAGTTATATTATTACCTGTAGTTTCTGATGCTTACGCGGTTATTGCAAATTAAAATAACGGATTTTACTCAGTTATTTTATTTTATTCATAACACTAAACTTAGACTATCGTCAGCTCAGTTGACTATGAATATGGGAGTAATAAAGTTTTCGAAACGTCAGCAAATAAAATACTCTATTTAAATCCATTGTATTTGTTACTTTACACGCAACATTATGATAGAGATTTCCTTGTATAAAAGCAATTAACGAGTAATCGCATACATTAATACGGTGACGAACAAACTTACCTACCGAGTGGAAGGCTTTTGTTCTTTAAACCTAATAGGATTAACGCGGATGTAAAATGATGGTATGAACAAAATCACGAAAATGGGTATCCCTTTAGCATGTAACGATGACGATAATAAAGAGAGAAGTCATGTAATAATATGGCATCAAATGCGCCAAAAGTATATAATACTAGCGGTTCGCCCCGGCTTCGCACGGATCCCTAATTTGTTTCAAAATATTATATAGCCTGTCACTTAGGGTGAACGTTTCCCAACAGTGAAAGATTTTTTCAAATCGGTGCAGCCGTTCTGGAGCCTATTCAATCCAAACAAACAAACCTTTCTTCTTCTTATTAGTATAGATACAAATACAAATTTACCCAGCTTTGATAAGGCATATCTACACAAATATAATAAAGAGGAAAGGTTTCTTTGTTTGTATTAAATAGGCTTCAAAATGACTGGGTCGATTTGAATAATTTCACTGTTGGAAAGCTGCACTTTTTCCGAGTGACTATAAGAGTCTATAGATAAAATATTAATTGGCATTATTTAGAGTCTACTATTATTAAAAAATACATGTTGTCATAGCGATCGAAGTATATATCTACAGATGGGAACTGTGAAGTCTTCGAAACGCCAACTATTGCTAGGAACAGAGAAGTCTTTTGAACATCAACAAATAAAATAAAATACGCATTAAAGCCATAGTATATGTTATTTCTTTTCGGTTTGGATTATTAAACCCGCACTCCGGCAGTAAACTGGAATCTCATGTTTTACTTATTCTACCCACTTCAATTATTACTTATGAACGTGGTAATGTTATTACTGCACGGTCACTGGGGTTGCATTAAGAGGAGCTTGAAATGGGTCTGACTTGACAGCTACTTAAAAGTCGCCGGAAGGCTTTCAAGGTCTCATGATTTAAGGCCGACTCGACACTGGGTTACTTTTCAAAAATCATTCCTTAGTGATTCTCTTTACAGGAACATTTTAAGTTTCTAAACAATTGAGCCCCTGCGTCAACAAACATTTACAGTTCCCATATTCGTAGCACGACTGAGCTAACGATATATCTACTAACACTAAAGTTATTTAAACTGTAAAGGTTTAGAATCTTCGACATCTTTACAATTGTCGAAACATACAACAACTAAAATAAAATATGCGATTTAAATCCGTTATAGTTGTTTCATTTCAATGTGTAATAACCGCGAAGGCATCAAAAAATATTAAAAGAATGTTATCTATCATTCTTAAGGGCAGTACCCTGAAGGCTTGTAAGGTATTTCCAAGATAAGAGTAAATGTAGGTACATTTAGGTACTCTTATCTCAGAAATACCTTAACTAGGTACTAGAGGTGTACTGTCTAATATATAGGTACCTGTATATAATATAGTATTACGATTAAATAGAGAAATTAATTCCTTACAATATAAATTAAATATTTATCAAAATTTCGTAAAATTACTGGAAAATCGAAGAAAGCATAATTGCTTTTTCACGCCCTCCGAAAACGGTTCGCTATCCCTACTTATATTAAAAAATGCGAAAGTAACTATGTCTGTCAGTCTATCTGTCTGTAATGCTTTCACGCTAAAACTACTAAATAATTTAATTTAAATTTGATACAAAGAAAGTCTGGAGACTGAGGAAGGTCATAGGCTACTTTTTAACCGACTGCAAAAAAGGAGGAGTTCCACGCGGACAAAGTCGCGGGCAGAAGCTAGTATTATATAGTTTAAGTAAGGCAACAACGTTAGGTCACAAAGATAAGCTTAAATTATTATAGTCTTTATAGGCTTCAAATGAAATAATAAACGAAGATAAACCAACCTACATAAAGCACTAAGTACCATACCCTCATTAGCTGTTACGTCATTACGTTACTAACATTACGAACACATCATTTGTCAAGGATGGAATATAATCAACCGGTACTTATTCCAAGGACCTAGATATTTGGTATTTACTAAATAATAGTGGATAATACAAAGGTATTTAGTTAGCCTTTTGTACTCATTTCTGTTAAGTCTTGTGCCATAGTATAAATAAATATATTGAAATGAAACATAACGGATTTAACTCGCATATTTTTATTTTATTATATTTGCTGACGTTTCGGATTCTTTACAGTTTTCATAATAGTAGCACGACTGAACTGACAACAGTCTAACGCTAAAGTGTGTAAATATATCTGTCTAATAATTTCTGACGCCTTCCCGGTTATTATACATTGGAATGAAACAACTGTAACGGATTTTACTCGCGTATTTGATTTTATTGTCTAACGTTTCGGGAGCTTTACAGTTTCCATAATCGTAGCACGACTGAGCTGACGATAGTCATGACTTTAGCGTTAGGCGAACATCTTTCCTTTGGCTGCAGCCTTATTAAGTTTTTTTTTAACAATTTGTGACAACTTCTGTTAATTATCATTATGTCGTATGATTTCAATATTTTTGCATACTTTGGATCTCTGTGCTCATAAAAGACCTTTGGGCCTAGACAAGGCGCAAACGTTCAACGTTAACGTTAAAAGAAACAACGACAAAGTATGCGATTTGACATTCGCGATCAACTGTCACGTACGTCACAAACGTTCGCGGATGTCAAATCATACATTTTAGTCGTTTCGTTTGACGTTAACGTTGAAGGTTGTCTAGGGCCCCGTATATTGAGTTACTCGTCGGTACAGGAAATGCTTATTTCATACAAATGCAACGCCAGACTTGATCTTAACGTTTCTGAAATTTAACTCATATTAAGTACATCTTGTGTCACTAGTTTAATATAACTTCATTTTGCTCAAAGCGTCGACTTCACTTGGTCCAATCAGGTTTATGAATTTATGTATGAACTTTGGTTTTGGTAACTAGATCGATCGATGCTGCTTAATTTAGTACAAGACACATGCAGTTTCAGGATAAACTATCGTTTGTACAAACGTTTATATCTCTCTGTGTGTGGTACAGATATAATCTCTCTCTCTCTCTGTCTCTACCACGTTCAGAAGTGTGAGAAGCAGCTAGAAATGGAAGAAGGGCAGCATAATGGCTTTTATTTTTGCAAAACGTAGGTATCTACATTATCAAAGTTTTTACATAATAAACAGGACAAATTTAAATTTCAACAAAATCTTCGCAATAAAGAACAAACAGACCGCCAACAAAAGTCCGAACACAAAAATGTAACATCCACCAAAGTTTAAAATTCACGCAAATTCCACATTCTACACAAACTTCGCGCCGTAAATCCTGAAATGTAAAAACGTTTAATGGAACCATACACTATGCAAAAGGGGATGGCACTTATTTCAACATTACACAGCGTGTATCCAAACAGTTCGGACTGTCCCAAATTGTGTTTTGGCCAGTAATGGCCGGCCGGAGAGACCAATCATGTTTTTGAAGCACCATGTTTTATTCAGTAGGCCGAAAAGGTGGGAATTGCCACACTGGGGTTTCCAAGTCTCTGCATGTAATAAAATACTGTTACGATCTTTATTTCTGTACTATGGAATTGAAAAATGGGTACCGCGAGACACCTTTTCCTCTGGTCCTAATAAATAAACGCATCGATGGTTATATATTGTAAGGATCGTGTATTTATAACAGTTCGGAAAGAGGTTCTGTCTTCGATCTTTGTGAATCGATATTTATTGGAATGAATCCAATGTGTAATAACAGCAGTCATCAGAAATGATTATATAGGTAGATAATTATTTGCATTTTAGTGATTTATGCATAAACTACGTAAGCAGGTATTTTTCGCCTATTTATTACATTAGGCAATAACTAAACGTGTTTTTATATAGCCAAAATTTTCGAAACGTCAACAAATAAAATAAAATACGAGAGTTAAATACGTTAACAGTTGTTTCATTCCAATGTGTTATAACCGCGATGGCATCAGAAATTCGTATATTACCTACATTTATTTCTAAAGAAAAAGTAGTAAGTAAATCAAACTATAACTAACGTCAATTCATATCAAACTAGTGTTGGGCTTATTATGCTAGTCAAAAACAAGTAAATTGCAATTTGAGCTTATTCAACTTAATGCAATTTAACGTATTTTGCACAAAGCTAAAATAGAACCTAAGATGGCATCCATTTCAGAACATGGCAACACTCTGCAATTCAATGAGATTTATCGGTTCCGCAATTGGAGCATTCGCTTATATGTTTATACATAAAATAAACTCGAGACTTAATAAAACATTTTATTTCCATTTATGTGCAATAAAATTGTGTATATTAGTAAATTCCGCAAGTACGAGTATGTAGGTCGTATATAACTTTCATTATACTATATAATGTCAAGAGTGTGACGACGAAGAAGAAGAAAAAGAATACTATATTATAATCCCTACTAATATTATAAATGCGAAAGTAACTCTGTCTGTCTGTTACGCTTTCACGCTAAAACTACTGAACTACCGATTTAAATGAAATTTGGTACAAAGAATGTCTGGAGCCTGAGAAAGGACATAGGCTAATTTTTAACCGACTGCAAAAAAGGAGGAGTTCCACGCGGACGAAGTCGCGGGCAGAAGCTAGTAAAATATTATTATACATTGGAATAAAACAACTATTAACGGATTTGAGTAGCGTATTTTATTTTATTTCATTTGCTGACATTTCGGATTCTTTACAGTTTCAATAATCGCAGCACGACTGAGCTGACAATAGACTAACGCTAAACGTCAGTAAATGAAACAAAATAAAATACGCGAGTTAATTCCGTTAATAGTTGTTTAATTCTAACTTAAGTACTTAGTTTCTCGACGATTCTCAGCAATGATGGTCTTTCCGAAGTGCTAGTAGACTCATCTGACGTGTAATATTACATTACGCACCAAGGCCAGTAAAATAAAAAATGTCTCAGATCACATGTAATTGTCGTCCGAGGCGAAGCCGAGGTTGACAAAAATGTGATCTGAGGCTTTTTTTATTTTACTGGCCGAGGTCAGAATACTATTTTTCTGTTCGACGAAGCCAGAAAGCGGCAATTTAATTTAGCGCAGCGGCCACAAAGTTGGCGCTTTCTGGCCGGAGGACAGAAAAAGTGTTTTTTTAAGGTCCATTTACGAATAATCTGACACTACATTTTATTTGTCACACTAAACTGAGGTTGTTTATTTCTAAGTTTTTTCCTTAGATACTTAGTGTATTTCCCTTGAGACCAATAAAAGATATTTTTTGCCAAGGCCGGGAATATCTGTGCAAACACGAGGCAATATTATACTGGGCTACCTTTTTTCCAATTCCAATATGAAAGAAAAATACAACTATTCAGTGATGTTAAATTATTTTAATGAAAACAGCGGGGAAAAAAATGTTGTACTTATTACTGAAGAAATGGAACTGATTTCTCTTGAATGTTCTTTATTTTATAACTTTGGTTATTAAAGAGAAGATACTTAAATGATATTGTTATTTTTAACAAAGATAAAGTAAGCATGATGACAGCTGATATTTCTTTGTCCAAGAAGTTATATTAAGTACCTACCAAAAAATATTGATATTTTTTCTTTTCTAAATCGAACTATAAATGATATAGTTATAAATTATACTGCAACGTTACGTCACGGGCCCCCACTCCCGTAAATTACGATAATCAGAAGTAAGTATACTTACAAAATAACAAATCAAAATTTCAAATTTGTATTTTCATTTCGAATCGTCAAAAAGTTTACGACACAGCTTTAACATCCACTCCAATCGAGTTAAGGCGTAATCCTTAAGTTTTACTGACTACCTTACGAATCCTTGGGTTCCCAAATCCTTGATAAAACCCTTCAATATTCTCCCGTCCGTCTATCCATCTTCGTTTTTCGTAAATGTCCCTACCCGTTTGGATTTGCATGAACGCTGGTAATATAAGTAATGGCGTAGTAACGGCTTTACGTCTTGAAGCATTAAGTTAATACACGTTACGGTTTACGATCATGTAAGTGTCGAATGTCAAAGGAAACTTAATTTTTATGCTTTCAAAATTATTACAGTTTCCTTGTGCTTATAAAATAACTAGCTGTCCGCTCCGGCTTCGCACGGATACCTTTTTTATAGCTTATGTCACTCGGGAATAGTGTAGCTTTCCAACTGTGAAAGAATTTTTCAAATCGATCGTTTTGGAGCCTATTCAATCCAAACAAACAAAAAAACCTTTTCTCTTTATTATATTAGTATAGATTCGGCGAACTTGGAACCTGTAAGGTTATATTTACATAAAAAATAATTGCTGTTTGTGTTTGTTTCAAAACTTGTGTGTGACTGGATGCATTACGATATTTTTTTTAATATTTGTGAAAATCTAGGGTTTCTACGTTACGAGACCAATTTGTTGTACCAAGTACGGCGGGTCAGCTGACCTATTTACCTATTATATAAATAATCTATGATACTTTTTTTATTTATTTACGTTCCGTATAAAATTCCCTAAAACGTTTTTATGTACTTTTCATTTCGCGTAAAAAGTAATTTAACTCCAATTCATATTGGAGTTAACCCTCTGTTTTTCATTCACATACATTTCTATTGTATGAAAACTCGTTTAACAACATTTACAGAAACACTCATTGAATAAATTCAAAAATTCAAAATTCAAAATCTTTATTCTGCAAGTAGGCAATAAATGCGCTTTTACATGTCTGAGTCTACCAGCGATTCGAAAAGTATGACTGAATACAAAATATATAGTTGCTACAGATAAGTATGATATTATACGGGCACATTTACCGAGAGATGTATAGTGTCTCCGTGTCAATTTAAATACAACTTAATCTACAAATAATTGAGAGAAAAAAGGCATAATTAACCCTTTACAATAAATTCAACATATATATACACACACATGGAGAGGGACACACACACATATACACACACATCAAGACAGTCATTCTTCCGGAATTAAATATTATACATTTAAAGTAGGAAATTGGATTCTCAGCGGAAATTAGGATTCCTGGCGAAAATTATTATGGAAAAGTTAAGCTCAGCTTAAAATCCTAAGAAATATATTATCATTTTGCTTTAAAATTAAAAATGAATGTCAAAATTTGACATATTCGAATCCTTTGAGGCAAAGAAACGATATTCAAGAGAATCTGTCAAGAAATAAATCATAATTTATCTGTAGGAATGAAATAAAGGATTTAAATAGCGTTTTATTTGGTAGCATTTCGAAAACTTTATGGTTCCCATATTCATAGGCGAAGGAAATGACGATAATTTAACGTAAGTTTTACATTATGCAAATGTCAATCAATTATAATGGTTTTATTACAACGTTTAATAACCGCGATATAAGTAATAAAAAAATAAAGTAGCTTTTGTACATTTACCTTATATGAATGCTTTTTTCGCTTCCTTTAAAGAATATCAATTGCAATAATATGGTATCAGACAGTTCAATTATGCGGGAGCTGAGACACGATACGGGGGACTACAGCCCGAACTACATATAAATATTTGTTAGCAGTTCGGGACAACTCTTATTTAACGTAGTCATGCCATTGCAACATTTTACAAATATTAAGGAAATCGGCCCACTGTATGCAGCTACACTATGCTACGAGGTACCTCTACGGCGTAGCGCTCGTAGCACGTAGCATTCGTAGACCCTTCAAATGCAATTTAAAACTTTAACTTTCTCTTTCATGTACTTTCCCCTAATTGAGAAAACGAGCAAGCAAATTCCAAATCTATTGAAATGAGTTAGGGTTGATTTTTGTTAAGTTCCTAGTTTTTCCTAATTGGATGATGTAATAATGCTCTGAGGTCAAAATGTAGGCAGGTGTAATTAAGGCCTTAGTATGAGTTAAAGACAATTGAGATGTTAGGTAAATTAATTCGAATCGCTTTGAAAACCATTAGGCTACACAAACAGGACTGCTATTCGGGAGCAAACGGATGGATTTCGTATACCTTGACTGAAGATTCATATGACTGTTTGCTCCCTAATACTGGGCCAAGTTGTTATGGTAGACTTTATTATGGTGATTTAGCGACCTTTACCGGTCATTAGACTGCTTTGTATAAACTATAGAGAAACCAACCGTGACCAAAATTATGGTTCTGGTCATTAGACCACTTCGAAGATACAAGTCCAGG
The DNA here is from genome assembly GCA_038024825.1 of Polylopha cassiicola. Lineage (NCBI taxonomy): Eukaryota > Metazoa > Arthropoda > Insecta > Lepidoptera > Tortricidae > Polylopha > Polylopha cassiicola. The sequence goes on along the minus strand of CP149052.1, from coordinate 12,463,542 downwards.
TGTGGACGCCTTGAAAACAATAATAATGATAATGATGATGATGGTTCTAATGATGATGATGGTTCTGATCATCACACACTTCGAAGGACTAACTTTGGAGAAACCAAGTCCTAGCGTGGATACCTTTCAGTTGAAAAAAATGGTGATGGTGGTCATGATGATGGTGGTGATGATGATGGTTGTGGCGATAATGATGATGATGGTGATGATATTGATGATAATGTTAATTATGGTGGTGGTGATGCTGATGATACTGATGGTAATATTGTTGATAATGGTAATGTTGACGATAGTGGTGATTGAGATGATAATAGTGGAGTCGGTGATGGTGATGATGATAGCGGTAATAGTGATGATATTGGTAGTAATCTTGTTGATAATGGTAATGTTGATGATGCTGATGCCGATGATGCTGATGATACTTACTTGTTGGCTGTTCGCGCTGCCCTCGTTCTGGTCGAAGGGCGGCATGACGGAGCACAGGCGACGCCCCATCAGCGAATAAGACACCACCACGATGCATCCTGTCACAAAACAGTAAATTACTGCCCTTACTAATGATATTTGTACAAAGGCAAGAGTATCAAAAACCGAGACTCCAGCAAGATTTGATTATATTACTCATCTTTCATTTACCGATTACTCGACATTTTTTTTTAACCCCCGACGCAAAAACGACGGGGTGTTATAAGTTTGACGTGTCTGTCTGTCTGTCTGTCTGTCTGTCTGTCTGTCTGTCTGTCTGTCTGTCTGTCTGTCTGTCTGTCTGTCTGTCTGTCTGTGTGTGTGTGTGTCTGTCTGTGGCATCATAGCTCCCTAACGCATGAACCGATTTTGTTTCTGTTTTTTTTATTTGAAAGGTGTATATGTCGGGAGTGTTCTTAGCTATGTTTTATAAAAATCGGCTCAGTAGTTTAATAATTAGGGGGGGTTAAAGAGGGGATGTAAAAATAAATGTCTACTAATATATTCGAGTGGGGTATCCAATGAAATAGGGTGACGAGTACATTACAAAATTGAAATCATAATGAAAATCGGTTGAGTCGTTCAAAAAATATTGGGAGTGAAAGTGGGGATGGAAAACCATATATCTACAAATATACCCGAGTGGGGTATCAAATGAAAGAGGATCGCGTGTACATTACAAAATTGAAATCGAAATGAAAATCGGTTAAGTAGTTCAAAAATTATGGGGAGTAATAGTGTAAATGGTAAGCCCAATGTCGTCAAATATACTCGAGTGGGGTATCAAATGTAAGAGGATTACATGTACATTACGAAATTCCGTGTTAAATGGAAATTAGTTAAAAATAATAATATGTACCTACGTACCTACTTACAAAAAGTATGAAATAAAAAAATAAATTAAAAATTTAACAAACCCCCGACATAAAAACTAAAAGGCCCTCTAAAAAGTAATAATAAAATCTTAATATTAGTCACCTAAGTATTAATATTTCTACAAAGAAAACGTCATGTCGGGGGGACCGTAGGTTTAGGTAGATTGTAAATATTAGGTAAGTAAGTACACCTAAATGAGAAGCGGTCCCCCCGACATGACGTTTTCTTTGTAGAAATATTAATACTTAGGTGACTAATATTAAGATTTTATTATTGTTATACTTTTTAGAGGGCCTTTTAGTTTTTATGTCGGGGGTTTGTTAAATTTTTTTATTTGTCTTTTTCAAGCCCTACTTTGATCCCGTGTTTCCTCGTCATCATTTTCTCTTTCAAAGTCAAAACTTGTTTTAAAATTATCTACTCACTTGGATAATTATCTCAATTTGATCCCAAGTTAAATTTAAAAATCTCGCTTTTGCTCCTTAAATTGTATAGTTAAACAACAAATTATTATTATAGTGTAAGTATACCCTCATCTAATCTCAAAGAGCCTTACAAAAACATAATTTTCGATGAAATAAAACACCCCAGCGTATCCATTTAGTTAATATAACCCCGAAAATTGCTATTCATAAAGATGTTTACAAAAGGGTCTGCATGTAAAAACATACGAAAAGGTACCTTTACCCTAAGGTTAGTAAAACGACCACTTACGAATAAAGTACCCTTTAAATAGGGTAAAACCCTTTGAGTAAATATTTTTTTTATGCTGAAAAACGGCATTACGAAAGTTAAAATTAATAGACTATGGGCCCATGTTAAAAAAATGATGGGTCATTTGAACCACCAGATGACCTATGTAGAACGATATAAGAGCATAAAATAATAAGATTTAGCATTGTGCCGTCACTTGTAAGCTGTCCAACTGAGTGTAAGTGAGAATTCAAAAGTACAGGTTTAGTGAGTACATTTTGGTCATATATTTTTGAACGGCATTGTTACCATCGATAGATCCATGAAAAATAATACTAAAACGCGTAGTGCCGTAAAAAAATGGTGATCCAAAAAGTCGGAATTTTTTTTTTATTTTCCGACAATTTCCAGGGTGAATTCGGTCATTTGATACAGTACGGCATCAGTTTCATACTATTTCAATACTGCTTCTAATCCATCATTCCGCAACGCCGTAAAAAAATCAAGCGACAAGGGGAAAAAACCGAAGGTTGCAGCCCCCTCTCTTTCCGTGGTCCAGGGGGTGATTTGATAAAGTACGGCTTCGGTTCCAAAACATTATCTAGCACTTAAAAGTACTATTAAAAATAATGCCGTCAAGAAATGATTGTTCATTTGAATGTATATCAATAATTATCTTAATTTCATCGTATTCTTGATTTATAAAGCTGTAAAATCATTTGATCTTGTACGGGAACTATTTTTCTAACATAATATTGTAAAATACAATTGTTATATAGTATTGCCATTCAAAAGAAACTGTTCTAAAAAAAAATATGGAGAAATACAAAAACTGAAATTTTGCAAATTATTGCAGTAATTTAAATATCATATATTAATGAAATATAGCAGTTTTCTACATTGTATCCCATGTTTTAAATAGTATTAACATAAATAAATTAGGAAAAAATGATGCCGTAAGTACATTTTAATGCAGACCATATCTTTTAGGTTCATGAAAATGACGCTACCATTTTAAGGGTACTTTATGGCCATCTGATACAGTACGGCATTAACATATTTTTGAAGAGAACAATTGATAATATGATAAAATCACTATGACGTCTAACTGAAGTGAAACGGTTCCTCATCCGGTGCCGTTATGTCACAGACTTTTTGAACCAACGAAAATGTACGGCATATGAAAAAATATTATCTATGCATAAAACACTTTCGAAATAAATTAATTTGACGTTGTGTCAAATCACCCCCTGGACCACGGAAAGAGAGGGGGTTGCAACCTTCGGTTTTTTCCCCTTGTCGCTTGATTTTTTTACGGCGTTGCGGAATGATGGATTAGAAGCAGTATTGAAATAGTATGAAACTGATGCCGTACTGTATCAAATGACCAAATTCACCCTGGAAATTGTCGGAAAATAAAAAAAAAATTTCGACTTTTTGGATCACCATTTTTTTACGGCACTACGCGTTTTAGTATTATTTTTCATGGATCTATCGATGGTAACAATGCCGTTCAAAAATATATGACCAAAATGTACTCACTAAACCTGTACTTTTGAATTCTCACCTACACTCAGTTGGACAGCTTACAAGTGACGGCACAATGCTAAATCTTATTATTTTATGCTCTTATATCGTTCTACATAGGTCATCTGGTGGTTCAAATGACCCATCATTTTTTTAACATGGGCCCATAGTCTATAAGCAACCTTTCGATGTCACAAAACGTTGTATTTCATATGTTACAACATACTATGAAATTAGAAATAAAAGAGAAAATAAAAAACAGACAGGTGACATTAAATTTAAAAAATCGATTTTGATGGCTAGCGTTATACTGCAACAAATTGTTGTAGTTTTTGTAGTATATTATTTGTGAAAATGTAGGTAGTTATTTACAATTCACAAAAGACAGATTACTGTTTACGCAGAGACTGTCTATATCCATAATATTGTTAAAAAAATTGCATGATGTCGTAACTGTTCAAATAGCTTAGTCGGTAACACAGCCAGTTAAATATGTATGGGCGTGCGGCAAGAGGTTCAATCCCAAGTCGATTTTTAAATCACTACATAGTATAAAACAAAGTCGCTTTTTCTGTACCTATGTACGCATAAATCTTTAAAACTACGCAACGGATTTTGATGCGGTTTTTTTAATAGATAGAGTGATTAAAGATGAAGGTTTATAGCACCCGTGTAAAGCCGGGCTTTGACCGGGTATAGAAGTCTCAAAGTCGCTCGTTCTGCGAGTCAAATGTTTAAAACTAGTGGGGTCTAATATCTCTGACGCTTACTGTACCTACATATCGCACACCTAGATCTAAAATGAGCTAACTCAAAAACCTGAAGATTTGAGTTATGCACACCATCGGATCCCTTACATCAAAACCCATTTACCACTAAAACAGATTTAAACTAACTCTGCTAGCCTCATTATAAAAAGCATAAATCTATACAGAAAACTCATGAGTGCATATGGATAGGTTAACCAGTTTTTCGCCACTCCTGAAAAAGTTACTTTTTTGAGTTAGTTCCCTTTAGATCTGGGTGTGCGATATATAATTATGACCTTAAAATATTAAACTAGTAATAAACTCACCGGGCACGGCATAAACTAGGATAAAACTGAAAACTCCGTAAAGCTCCTTCTTGATAAAGTCCGGCCATTTCTCCGTGCAGAATTCGATACTCCGCTCGACTAGCGCCTGAAACAATGTACAGAAAACTAAATAGAATCCCGATAAAGTAATCGAAATCTAAGGACAAAAGATACGGAGCCTAGTTTGGGACTTACTAGCGAGGTATATAGTTTAGAGATATAGTGAGTCAATATGTAGGTACCTATGTTAAGACTTGTATATAAAGTACAAGACCTACTAGCGGTCCCTTTTTTTTAATATAATAAAGCCTATGTCACTCGGGAATAGTATAGCTTCCCAACAGTGAAAGAATTTTTAAAATCGGTCCAGTCGTTTTGGAGCCTATTCAATCCAAACAAACAAAGAAACCTTTCCTCTTTATTAATATTAGTATAGATATAGATGTCATGAATTCTTGTTGAAAGAAACAATTTTAATGGTTTTAAATCGCCTATTTTATTATATAGTACATAATGACGTCTCGACAACTACAGTTCCTATATTCGTAGCCGACTGGACTGAGCTACAGTAAAATTTTCCAAAGGTTAGATTGGATTTTTTTATTTCTTATGATTCGTACAGTATAATTAAGTAGGTACACTATTATGTCAAATTATATGCACTCATATTGAGATCGTCAAAATAAAAATAAAGAATAAATACCTAATATAAACAAATAACATGTTTCATTACAAAATAACATTTAAAAAAAACCTTATTATTATGTCAAATTCAAACATTAGCAAATAAAATAAATAAATAAATATCTTTGGACAATTCACACCAATTATCTAGTCCCATTTTAAGCAAAGCTTGTGTTATGGGTACTAGACAACGGATAAATATACATAAATACATATAGGACATCCAAGACTCAGGTACAGATGCCAGTGCTCATCACGTTGACATCTGCCCCTAGCGGGATTCGAACCCGCAACCTCCGGTTTCGTAGTCAGGGCCTCTAACCACTAGACCAACAGGCCGTCAAAATAAAATATACATGTTAAATCCGTTATACTTGCTTCAATACTTTTTATTCATGAAAAGTATCCTCTACCAGTCAACCTCGATCTTGCAGTCAAGCGAAAAAAAGTTTTTATTATTTTATTATATCCTCAAAGGCAGTGAACCCATCTAATGCCAAATTTATTTAAGAAAAAAGCCATTTTATAAAGCGTCAAGACCATTTGAACCCTAATTCATGTAGGGTCTCGATATTATTCTGCGTCGGTTTTTACATAATCCTATTTATGGAAAGACCGAATATACATACATACTAGCGATTCGCCCCGGCTTCGCACGGTTCCCTAATTTTTTTCCAAAATAAAATTTAGCCTATGTTACTCGTGGATAATGTAGCATGGTGAAGGATTTTTTTAAAAACGGTCCAGTAGTTTTTGAGCTTATTCATTACAACCAAACAAACAAAGTATTCCTCTTTATAATATTAGTATAGAATCGTATATTTGGAATGAAATAAAATACGAAGAAATAAAGTGCGAAGACATCGAAAAATTATTATATATATTATACTTACTAAAAACATGAATGTTCGCGAATTTTGGATTGTTTATGATACATGACGAATGGATATCATTATATGAGTTACTATTTATCCAGAAGAATGTAAAGATTCCGCAACAAAAACGAAAATGAAAAATTAATTTGAATGACACATGTACTACAAATTTCAAAAAACTTATAGCGCGCGCTTCACAATACATATCAATAATACATTATGTGGAAAAAAACGTCCATACGATGTTGGGAAAACGAAAAAGATAGGTCATAAGAGTGTTAAGATCATTAATTACGACAAAAAGCGTTAAGGGAATGCAATAATAGGTTAAAAAACGTTAGGGATTCAGATATAGATCCGTATTCTAATGAAGTTCGCCCCATAACGGGGTTAAATATCACGCGGACGACGTCGCGGGCACAACTAGTTTCAAATAAAAACTCACAACTAAACTAGTTAAAACGCATCAAAACAGTAGGTTAATTGGTTCACGTGTTATGTTTCTTGGAGTCCACAAATCACACTTGGTTCAGTAAACTAGAGTGGCACAAATGCATCGGGGACTCCCTTTACTGCCCCTCTTCCCTCCCCCCTTTCCTCCCCTTTTCCCCCTTGAATCCAGCTAATGGAGTGGTGCAAAGTTATCCTTACTTACCTCTTAAGTCTACAGCAATTAACCTTTTCAGCAAAGATTAACTTGCTCATACGGGCATTATGTTAATCATTAATAATTATTAAGGACCATAATATATCTAGGGACTATTTGCAGACTTGACCCAACTCAGCGATTTTTTTTAATCTGTATTAATTCATTTGAAGATTTATCCAATTTTTTTTCGAGTTATTGAAAGGTTTTCTAGATTTGTGACTAGTGACTACTGTAACGGTCCGTCTGGATGTGGGAGCCGTTACATTCACAAATATTGCTATCTATTTACTGCCTAATTTAATTACTTAAATAAATTACGATAGAATGATATAAAACTTAAGAAATTAATTTCTAAAATAATATAGGAAAACTAACCGTTGAATCGGGGACGCAAATTGTCACAATGACACGTCCGACACCGTGAAGCGTCCGCCGAAAAGTGAGATGAATTGCTTATCGCCCCACTACACAAACTGTTAGTTACGTAATGTGGTGTCAGGATGGCGTGATGCTAAGCCCCGCCCATTTCTGAATTAAGGTATTTCAAACGAAACCTTATTTTAATATAAGCTAAGTTTACTTTTGCTTGTACTCGCTGTATTGTGTTAAGAAGGTCATTAGTTATGTGGACTTTGATCTTGTCTGAAGCTTTAGAAGCCAATGAATCTATTGAAGCAAATGAAGCCTGAAGCTTTAGAAGCCAATGAATCTATTGAAGCAAATGAAGCCTGAAGCTTGAGAAGCCAATGAATCGAATGAAGTTAATGAAGCTAATGAAGCTAATGAAGACTGAAGTTTTAGACGCTAAAGAAGCTAATAAAGCAAATGAAGCAAATGAAGCCTGAAGCTTGAGAAGCCAATGAATCAAATGAAGCTAATGAGGCTGAAGTTTTAGACGCTAAAGAAGCTAATAAAGCAAATGAAGCAAATGAAGCCTGAAGCTTGAGAAGCCAATGAATCGAATGAAGCTAATGAAGCTAATGAAGCTCAAACTAAGGGGTATAAAAGGACAGGAAAATTGTAGTAGGGACTTCTGTTCCTTGGAGGCATTCGTCGAGGCAGGTTGGGTGAGACATTTACAAATTATCACTATTTCTATTTTACATGTACTTCTCTTTTACTTGTTGGATATTTTTGTGTATTTGTTGGTTCTTAGGTCGAGATTACTTTTCAGTAGAAGATATACGTGAGTTGCATTTATTTTATCTTTTTGTTCTTCACTATTATCTATTATGTCCATAATTGTGTTTTGTTAGGTTATTTTCGGCATTAGAGAAGTAAGTCTTTTTTAAATACTTTAATTTTCTACTGATTATTTGTGTCTTTGTGTATTTTAATAACACTTTACTAATTTATTCTTTTGATTTCTCTTTGAAAGGTACAAACACGATCTCCCAATCGTGGGAGGTGCCTGCGTTTTGTTCGTATTGAATAAGACATGGGTACCTCTTCAATTCCCTAGTGGAAGTCGTGTGGTTTGGACGACCCACGGACTGTGAAGTTGGATATATCATTCAATAAACAGTTAATAGTCCTTGTTCTGGATTGTCAGCCTCTCTCGGATCTCTGGGGTCTCGTCGAAGTGTGACCATGCTGGATTCAGCGCCATGATAGGCCTGGGAGAGGAAGGTTCAGAGCAATCTATCTTATATATATCTATATATTCGCACCTTATGGAATAGGGACCGCAAATTCTACATCCAAGGTTTCGGCCTTGTAGAAGGAGCACGTAGGCGACATAGGGTGTTAGGTACACATCTGGAGTTGTCGGCTCCAACGATTATTCTGAGAGTAGTTAGAGAGGTGGTCTTGGTAAGTTTCACCTTGTACACACGAGTTTAACTTTAAATGTGAGGCAAGCCTCTAGTCTTTTATATATACACACCTAAGAAGAATAGGAAATCTAATTTTAGACACATGGTTAGGTAGGGCTTCAAAATGTAATCTACCTACGCTAAAAACCATTAAATTCAATTAATATTTTAAATATCACCTTAAATATATGCAAAGCATTAAACCACTCTAAATACTTAATAAAACAAAATACTTACAATATAATTTATTAACGTACGGAAATGCAGGACGTCCGCATGCGTGGTTGTAAGATAGTATTACAATTTATAATAGGTACCAAAGTTGACCTGATTTCAATATTATAATAATGTATCAATGTTTAATAATATTTAAACTTGATCTCTGGTTGTGCTAAGGTGAGCCAAAGGCAGCCGTGAATTATCTACCAACCCAAGGGGATATTCACTTATACAAGCACAGACTGATATCAGTTCGTCTAAACCAAGTCAACGTGATCTGTATTGAAATTAGGTGAACAAATACCTAAGTATAGTGATCTGCATTGAAATTAGGTGAACGAATACCTAAGTATTTACGGATTATTAATCTAACATTATTTAGTATAGCTTGCGATTAAGTGCAATGTAGTTTAATCATCCACACGTCTAAGCTAGAAGCATTCTTTGCCTTCTGTGTGCGATACAACATAAAATAATCACATTAGTCTTGTAGACGGTACTAAATAAATGGAGGCTGTACAGTCTGGAAGTCGTCAGTCACAGGATAGGGCGGTGGAGGGGCCCTATCTGTACCGTGTAGGGTAGGGTTTTTATAAAACAGGTCTAGGACACAATATAAGGTTAGGGCTAGGACTTATGATCTGTACCGTGTAGGCTAGGGACACTATATAAGGTTAGGGTTAGGACTTACGATCTGTACCGTGTAGGGTAGGGTTTTTATAAAACAGGTCTAGGACACAATATAAGGTTAGGGCTAGGACTTATGATCTGTACCGTGTAGGGTAGGGACACTATATAAGGTTAGGACTAGGACTTACGATCTGTACCGTGTAGGGTAGGGACACTATATAAGGTTAGGACTAGGACTTACGATCTGTACCGTGTAGGGTAGGGACACTATATAAAGTTAGGACTAGGATTTACTAACTGTAAGGTAGGACAGGTTTTATAAGGTTAGGGTTAGGACTTACGATCTGTACTGTGTAGGGTAGGGACACTATATAAAGTTAGGACTAGGATTTACTAACTGTAAGGTAAAACAGGTCTAAGACACAATATACTCACAACGTAGGAATTAATATATTGTCATAGAATATGGATGAGATAAATAGTGTACAATAGGTAGGTATCTGAAAGGATAGAATATTTTAGGTAGGTAGCTAAAATTATAACTACGTTTTATCGTCGTACGGAATATCTTATTGTAGGGTTATATTATGATGTATTTAGGACTTAGTGTGTAATGTAGGAATCTTAGCTTTATTGGTTAGGTATAGTATTTTATGCGTATTACTTGAGTATCAAACGTCGTATCAAAAGAATTTGGGTTGCTTACTTCACAGCGTGGGTTCAAAGCTGCTAGACTGATCATTGGCCAAATGATTTCGTTTATCATTAACTTATTAAGACAGACAAAACAGAATTAGGTTATATAATAGGATAGGGGTCTTAGGTATATCTAAATAGTATGTAGGCAAGTTTTAGGTCAATAGGTACGTTTCGAATTTTAAATTGAATGTAGATGACTTTTGGAATTTACAAACTAGGGTAGTAAAGTAGAATTATGTAGAAAATGAGGGTAGATAATAAGTAGACTGTTAGGCAGGCAGAAAAAAAATAATGGGGTATGAGGGTGGATCGTTACAAAGTGGTGCCGTGACCAGGATAGTAGTAGTATTTAGTTGTTTAAGTTGTAGGTTTATCTTTCTGTTTTGTCCTGTCATACTTTACGTAATAAAGGTGTTTTACCTATTTTTGGTTAAGACACCAAAGTGTTGCTCGTGAAATGGATGTTACTGACGTTTGATACTTAGTTCTGTTAGGAAATAGATACTTTTACGTTAGGTTGTTCTTTTAAATACATAAAAATTAGTTTTATTATAATTAGGTAGGTAACTTATAGTTAGGTAATAGCGTAGGTATGTACATATGTACCCGAACTACCAGGCCCGTAGATTTAGGTTAGAAATAATTCTTTTATTATCTAAATAATACAGTGAGTTAGTAGAAGTCGATAGTAGCAATATTAGTAGTAGTAGTAGGTAAGTAGGTAGGTATTATAAAGTTTAATATTTTATTACCAGTAGTGTAGGGTTCGTTAGTACCTACTTATTGTTAGGATTTATCGAGGTTATAATAAAAGAAAACGTAAATTAATAGGAAGTAGTACTAAATTAACGAGTATATTGTTGTGATTTTACATTGGGTAGGTCTGTAGGTATTTATGTAGGATAGGTAGGTAGGTTTTGCTTTCGCGATTTTAAACTAATTATACAAAAAAAAAATATAGCCATAATAGGAATAGGTGACTATTTCATCATAGTAGGTTAGTAGGTTAGGCTTATGTAGGTAGGTAGTAGGTTTTAGTAGTAGGAATAGGGCCTTAATATTCGATTTGTATATAGGTATATGTTGTAAGTTATATTTATCTACATACTGCTGTTCTTATCTCAGGGAATAGTATTAAATTACGTACTACTATAGTGTTTGTAAACGGACTCCATTACAAGTATGTATCAAAAGATACCTAGTCATAAATTTTCATTTTAAATTTCTTGTTCTACGCTTACCTATACATTAGGTAGGTACTGATATTATATTGCGTATTATTAGATAACCAAATTCGTGTTGGTAGGTAATAATTATTATAAACGGGTACTTAATAAAAAGTAGTAGATAGTTGATTTTGGTTTTGTCTTTAAGGAGATAGGTAGTGTTATTGTAATAAGGCTAGAGATATTCGAAAGATAGGATTCTGGTGGAAGTGTCTATTAATTTAGAGTTAAAAGGTGTTTATAGTCTTCTGATCTATCTCTCTCTGATCCATGTTCTGTAGCAAGTTTAGAGTTGTTTCAGAATCTGGGATTCTAGTGAAAGTGTCTATTGGTTTAGGAGTTTAACGGTGTCTATAGTCTTATCCATTAGGGGGTGTTTCCAGTAGGCATAATAGTAGAATATTTAGTTATTTAGGAATTAGTAGGCTCGGTTAGGAATTTCAACTTGAGTTAAGTTCAAACTGTTGTATAGGTAAATAGGAAGAAGACTATTGATGTAGGAACAGTAATGTTATTGACTACTCAATCTAAAGATTGAATCGCAGATGAGTTTCATTTTGGTCAACAATTACTGAAAGTAGGTAGATTCAGAAATTCTTTTATTTCTGAGTTTGCTATTACTTAATACTTACGTTTGTTTGTTTAGGAATGAAAAAAAAAAGGAAAGGTTACAATGTCGCAAAGTAGAATAAAGAGAAAGCGCAAGGCGCCTGTCCGATTGATTGCTGAAGATACTATAGCTGATTCAGAAGTAACTCAAAGATCTTCCTTCGGTGTACAATCAGAAAATAATAGCTTACAAATACCAATCATTGCACAACCACAAACTACGACAATTCGGTCGGAGGTTGATATAGAACAAAATATGACACAGACAGATAAACAAACTAGAGAAGTAACTAGACAAAGAGCTCGCACTAGTATAAGGAGGCGAATCAATGTAGGGTTCTCAAGACGCGAATTTAGACGCCAAATAGAAGCATTGAATTTGCAGTTAAAGGCTCTTAGTTTAGAACTAAAAGAGACTAAACAAACAATAGGAAATTCTAGTCATAAAGCGTCTTATACTAGAGAAAGAAATAGTAGTATAATTGAAGAAACTCCATTGAGGGTTCAGCAATGCGCTTCTGAAAAAACAAACAACAATACTGAAACTACCTTACCATTCACTAGAGAGGAACAAAAGATCATTACTTACAATATAACAAATACTAACATTGAAAGACCTAAATTTGGCGAAGGAATCAATATTCATCCAGTAAATTTCATTGAGGATATCACCACTTACTTACAAAAGATGCCAAAAACTACGAAAGAACTTGATCTAGTATTAGAATGTTTAAAAGGTGATGCAAGAGATTGGGCTCGAATTTACAAGGAGCAGTGGAAGTCTATTGAAGATTTCAAAAGGGATTTCTTAACTACTTATTGGGGAGGCAATGAACAAAATGAGCTTCGAAGGAGTTTGGTGCATGGATTTTGGGATAGGAACGAAACTCCAACTATGCTTACTCACTTCCTACGTTTAATTGGAAAGGCTAAGATATTAACGTACACTATTCCAGAAAATCAACTTGTAGGAGATATTATTCGACATTTTCCTAAACACGTCCAACACCAGTGGTCCACATGTAAGGATCAAACGATACTAAATGCTGCAGAGTTTTTAAGAAATATGGATTCAATTAATAAACAAGAACCGCGTCCTTATTCATCTTCTACAAGGCAAGAAACTCGTGTAACAACCAAGAATAAAAATGGATTTAATAGGAAGAAACAGATTCAACAAAGCTATTTATCTTGGAAGAAACCTGAGACAATAACATCTAAGGAAGGAACTAGCAATCTAATTTCTCAAACCAATAATAATTTAAATTAAATGGGGTTGATTGTATGGTTCCCGAATCAACCTCAGTCACAGGGGACAAGGTATTGGGCATTATGCTCAAAATGGGTTGGAAACCAGGACAGGGTTTAGGGAAATTTAATTCGGGAATAAAGGTGCCCGTAAAAGTAAAAAATTTAGATAGGGAGGGAAAGGAAGGATTGGGTTATGGTCAGCTTATGGAAAAGGAAGTTAGTATATCACATCATTTAGTAGAGGTATTAAAGCTCAAAAATGAACAAACTTGTGTTGATGTATCTGATTGTGAGGGAATAGTTTCAGTTTTCGATGAAGATAAATTAGAAACTGAAGTAGAGTTTGGCTTTAAATCGGAATTATTAGTAAACATTTTTGATTTTGACGTAGTCTGCCTTTTAGATACTGGAAGTGATATCACGTGCATATCAGAGGAATTTTGGAACGCATTACTTGACAAACATCCTAATATACCATTATTGCCAGTAAAATCGTTTAAAATTCAAACAGCTGTAGGGCACAAAAGTGCTGATATTCGAAAAATGGTTATGTTACCTTTAAAAGTAGGTCGGTTCATATGTGAATCAGGAGTGCTAGTCGTACCTGGATTGTGGAGGCCGTTAATTTTGGGTTTTGATTGGATGAAATCTAAAGAAGTTTTGATTTCGTTAGATAAAGATTTTCAAGGTATTTTAATTGAACAAAATGGAGAAAAAAATTTAGTAAAATTCTATCAACCGAGTTTAGAACAAAATTATTATGACACCAATTGTGAACAATTAAGTAGGGATTCAGATGATAACACTATTAATTTTCAAACAGTTAAAACTGGAATTCAGTTGAATTTAGATGAACAAAATAAATTTGAAAATGTATTAAAAAAATATAAAAACCTATTTTCAGATAAGTTGGGTAGGGCTAATTGTTTTGAACATGAAATTAAAATGTACAATCATGTACCTTTTATAAAACGTTCTTATCCAGTACCTTACGCTTATAGGGATAAAATCCAGAATAAACTAGATGAAATGGAAAAACAAGGTTTAATAAGTCGTTCGGCGACACCATATTCTAGTCCTTTGACTTTTACTCTAAAACGAGATGGATCTATTAGGGTATTGTTAGATGCAAGAGAGTTAAATAAATATATGGTTCCTGAGTCTGAAAGTCCACCACTTCAGTTAGACATTCTGAATTCATTTCATGGCGCGAAATACATAAGTATAATCGATTTGAACAACGCTTATTTTCAAATACCTATTTCTAAATCTAGTAGGGCTTATACTGGATTCAATTTTAATGGACGTTCATTCGTTTATAATGTATTACCACAAGGCCTTAAATCTAGTGTAGGAGCGTTTTCTAGAGCTATGGATAAGATTTTAGGACCGGGCTTACGTGAATTCTGCGTTAATTATTTAGACGATTTAGCAATCATAACTACTGGAGATTTAGATCAACATTTAGAACACATTCAAATGGTACTAGATAGATTGGAATTAGCCGGGGTAACTTGTAATTTAAATAAATGTGAATTTCTTTGCAAACAAATTAAAATGTTAGGTTTTATTATCTCTACAACTGGCATTCGCACTGATCCGGATAAGGTAAAATCCATAAGAGAGTTTCCCGTACCGAAAAAATTGAAACATGTTAGAGCGTTTTTAGGTCTTTGTAACTTTTATCGTAGGTTCATTCCACAGTATAGTTTATATACTCGGCCACTTTGCGAGTTATTAAAGAAAGGAGTAGGATGGCACTGGAGTCAAAAGGAGCAACAAGCCTTTGACAAAATAAAATCGGAATTTATAAACACAATATTATTGAATCATCCAGATTTTAATAGGCCTTATTATTTGCGAACAGATAGTTCTGGTGTAGGAATAGCAGGGGTTTTGTTTCAATTAAGTGATGACGGGGAAGAAAAAATATTAGGATTTCATAGTAAAACCTTAAAGGGCGCTCAGTTAAACTGGACAGTTACTGAACAAGAATTTTTTTCAGTTATCAGTTGTTTAAATAAATTCGAAACATACTTGCGAGGAGCACAAGTTATAATTCAAACTGACCATAAAGCTCTTACTTTTGTGAATAATTGGAAATTTTATAATGCACGAGTAACCCGATGGATAAGTTATTTAGGTCAATTTCAATATATAATAGAACATATTAAAGGTAAAAACAACATAGTTGCGGATATATTATCCAGATATCCTGACAGTAATGAGGTTTTACAAGAAGAGAAAAGTAAAATGCCTGAAATATTGTACACTGAATCTGAAATAAATCGCGCGTTAACTCAAAAATTGTCTCAAATTTCAAGTTATCAGAGGAAAGATTTGGAGTTAAATCGTATTCGTGAATATTTGTTGAGAAAAAAAAATCAGGTTGGTAAAATTAGTAAAATAATACAACGTTGTAGTATTATTAATGATGTGTTATACTTTCAGCCTCAAACAAAAGTAGAAAAGGTTATATTTTTACCAGAGAATTTACGAACAGAGGTTATCAATCAAGTACATTTAGAGATGGGACATCAAGGAGCCTATAAAGTTATCAAATACATAAGAGATAGGTTTTACTGGCGAGGATTGACTAAACAAATAAAACATTTTGTGCGTAAATGTCATGATTGTCAGTTAAATAAGAGTAACAATATAAAACATGTAGGACCTTGCGCTTCAATAATTACAAAAGAGATAGGTGAGTTAGTTATGACTGATTTGTATGGTCCATTACCATCGGGGGTGTTCGGAATGACATACATACTTGTCGTGCAAGATGCGTTCAGTAAATTTGTTAAATTTTTTACACTAAGAAAAGCTACTTCTTTGGCGGCAATTAAATGTATTAAACAATTTTGTGAAATTATCAAACCTAAAGCGATTATGTCAGATAATGGTTCTCAGTTTGCTTGTAAGAAATGGAAGGATGAGATGAATAGGTTAGATATAAAAGTAGTTTATACTACTGTTAGACATCCTCAACCAAATCAGTGCGAAAGAACTAATAAGGTGTTAGGTCAATTGTTTCGTATATATTGTCATAACAATCATAAAAGTTGGGTAACGACGTTACCCAAATTTGAAATTCTATATAATAATACATTTCATACTAGTACTGGATTTACTCCGTGCGAAATTATGTATGGTATTGGTACTAAATTATCATTTGATGAGGGAATTAAAAATAATCGAATAAGTATGGATTTACAACAAATAAGAGAACAGGCTAGGGAAAATTTATTATCATCTAGTAAAGATAGACAATTTAAATTTAATCAAAAGTATCGGTTAATACAGTTTCAAATAGGTGATTTAGTAAAAATAAGACGTTTGAACAAATCTGACGCAAGTCAGAAAATAACTAAAAAGTTTTCTTCACTTTATGAAGGACCCTATCGGATAGCTGCGAACCCTTATCAAAATGTCTATATTTTAATAGATCCCAAAACGTTAAAAATACGAGGAAAATTTAATACTATTCATTTATCAAAATATTATTTATAAGAAAACTGTGATTGAGGTTGGTTTGGGAATTACAGGGGAAAAAGTGATGTTTAGGAGCACTGTTGATCATTTGATTCATTAATAATTGGTTATTAATTTAATTATAGGTTACTTATTTTAGTTTCAACTAGGAGTTTATTATTGGTTTATAAATTTTGATGAGAATCATAGGTGAGTTAAATTATGTTTAAGTTAAGTAAGATCTCAATTTATATCACAGAAATATTTATATTCAATGTAAAATAAAGCATTTATTAACGTCATTATATTTGTATAGAATCAGATGGCGTAGGGAAAGGGCACCTGTGCAGTCATTGTACTTGTTGTTTGTTCTTTTTACCACAGATCCAAGTAATAAAATTGTTAAAAAACAACATAATATTTAGTATAGTTAATGATTGCACAGGTAGGGGTGGAATGGTGGCCTTTTCTTTGTTAGATTTAAGTATAATAAGCATAAATTTACGACAGTAATTACTTTTAGTATTTCAATTTCGTATTAACCATGCGGTACTGTGCCTAACTAACAATAACGAAATATGATTGGCGGTCAACGCCATCTAGCTAAAATTTAGAAATAATGTTTTATATATATATATATGAGCAGTAATATAATATACAAATATATATGAAACAGGTAGTGGTGGTGGTAAGGATATTAGTTTTTAAGTTAAGTCTGAATATCTATTTAAGACATACAAGTATCTACACACAACACAAATTAATTTAATTAAATATAGGGAAATTGGCAATAAATAAATATATATTCGGAAGGAAGCTAGATCAAATAAAGAACACCCTTTATTAAATTTATTAAATATAAAAAAAAAAAAAAAACACAACGTAATATAAAGTAATTGGTAAATTAATTATCCCATTCAGGGTTCAGTAACCTCACGAGCTCAGCTATCTGAAAGAAAATAAAATATTATATTTAGCTTTGGCTTAATTAAGTGATGAGAAAGTAATATTTAAACACAAACTAAAATTTATTTAAATTATAGTAAGTAGTAAAATTTATTCGAATTATGAGACAATTTGAAATTACCTATCATAGAAAATATATTTTAAAAAAATAAACTGTTAGGAATATTCTTAAGGAAAATACTAACAGATGGAGACTGTTGAGGATCCTGTCCCGTACTTTGATCAAACTAAAAAAAAAAATAAACATAGAATTAAACATAGAATTAAACATCAAAGTTTTGTGTAAGAATAACAATGGAAGACTTTAATACTTACCAAATACATGTTTTCCGAATCATCCAAAAATGTATGTGGTTGACTTTGGGAGCAATCTTCTATTGGCTAAAAGAAAAAAAAAAAAGAGATAATATAAATAATAATTACTATAGGTATACATACAGCTAATAAATACCTAATAAATATAGCTAATAAATACCTGTTGGGGAAAATTATTTAAATGTGAAGGACCCGGGGTATTCACACACTCAGTCACAGTATCAACCTCAATAGATTCGATCTGAAAAATTAAATACACATTTAGATACAAATTTTATTTGAAATTAGACTGCAAAGATTACTTACATTTAAAGTTTGAACAGCAACATCGGAACAACTACTTGTGGTGGTCACCATGTTCTGTAATTATTTTAAAACTGGTTAACCAAGATTTATTATAATGATTGTGATAGATAGGTGTTTAACACACATAGGTAATCAATTGCTAATTACAATGATTTTGGCATTAGTAATCAATTTAAAAGCAGTTCACATGTACATGTACGTGTATGTTTATTCATTTAAACTTCGTTTAATCTAACATTATCATAAATATATTATTATAATTAAGGTAACTTACTTGGGTCCTTTTGCGTTGGCGTCTTAATTTCTGTTGATAAACTTTTAATCTTCTTCTAATGCCGCTGAGACTTGCGTCTGGATCTAATTCTTTATATTTGGAAAACAAATTAATTAGGACAGATTTATTATGGGTCCTATCCCCGAAATGTATATGGTCCCGGTCCCATAGGCTAGGGAACTGCTTAATTAATTTGTCAAAGGCGTTCTCGTGGGAAGACATTTTGAAACGAAATGATGCGTAAAAAAAATCACATGACTTCATCGGGTTGGAATTACTACCCTCATAATTCGTTATAAAAAAAAATTAAAGCACGCCTTGTGGTGTTGTCAACTTAATAAATGGAAAATTCTATTATATCAGTTATTTCAAATATTCGATCAAAAATTGCGAATTTTTGTATATTAAATTAGCCGGAATTTGAAATAATAATAAAATAATTACCTTTCATATTTTGTTGAAGCGCTGAAATGTTCAAGTGGTGAGAAAAGAGAATGAAATGCTAAGATGAATAAAAAGGAATTTGTGACAATATAAATGATGTGATAAGAATGAAGGGAAGGGCCCAATGAATGTATGATGTAAGTTTTGAAAACTATTAAGTTTTAAACATTAGTGGCTTTTGCATTTTGGCGTTTCTGATAGATATGTGGGGGTTTGTCGGTGTTTTCTTCAAAGGCACACATAATTGAATTAACAGTGATGAGGATTTGGTGTTAGGTTAATTTAATACATGTACGATAGGTTATGTGTATTCCTCAGCAGAAGCAAATTACTGTTTTTTCCATACTATACAATGTCTTGAGTAAAAAGAAACTCGAAGACAGAAGTTCAACAACACAAGCACACACCTGATTGACTCTTTTAAGGGGAATGTCAGACATTCTCCAGAATTTTTGTGACTATGGATGGTGGAAGTGATTGCGGAGGTTGTTTCGATCATTGTACATTTGTTGCTTGTAGCTATAAACACCATAATATTCTTGGGAAGGGATGTATTGGAGGAACTGGTTCTATTTACTACCGACCAGTGGATGTAAATTGACAATCGGGCGAGCAAAAAAGCAACTTGATTGGGTCAGTACCGCCGATATATTTCCACTAGGGTTGACAAGGAGTCACGCCCTTGTTCCTTGGAAAAGATTACGATGGCCTTGTGAAAAGTAACATTTGTCCATGGTTGCAATGATAACTTCGGGATGATGACTATTGTTCATGTTTACCAAAAGCCTGGTTTAAATACACACTACATAAAATCTTTGAATTAAAACACCGACAAATTTATTCTTTTTAATGGGGCGAGAGATTAAATAACAAGTAGGTAATTGGATGGAATGCAGGCAATATGTGTGAATGTTTCTTTTAATTCGGTTTTGAAGTTTACTTCGGTTTATCACTTCGTTTACCTTTATAAACTTCAGGGGGTGGCTGTAACGGTCCGTCTGGATGTGGGAGCCGTTACATTCACAAATATTGCTATCTATTTACTGCCTAATTTAATTACTTAAATAAATTACGATAGAATGATATAAAACTTAAGAAATTAATTTCTAAAATAATATAGGAAAACTAACCGTTGAATCGGGGACGCAAATTGTCACAATGACACGTCCGACACCGTGAAGCGTCCGCCGAAAAGTGAGATGAATTGCTTATCGCCCCACTACACAAACTGTTAGTTACGTAATGTGGTGTCAGGATGGCGTGATGCTAAGCCCCGCCCATTTCTGAATTAAGGTATTTCAAACGAAACCTTATTTTAATATAAGCTAAGTTTACTTTTGCTTGTACTCGCTGTATTGTGTTAAGAAGGTCATTAGTTATGTGGACTTTGATCTTGTCTGAAGCTTTAGAAGCCAATGAATCTATTGAAGCAAATGAAGCCTGAAGCTTTAGAAGCCAATGAATCTATTGAAGCAAATGAAGCCTGAAGCTTGAGAAGCCAATGAATCGAATGAAGTTAATGAAGCTAATGAAGCTAATGAAGACTGAAGTTTTAGACGCTAAAGAAGCTAATAAAGCAAATGAAGCAAATGAAGCCTGAAGCTTGAGAAGCCAATGAATCAAATGAAGCTAATGAGGCTGAAGTTTTAGACGCTAAAGAAGCTAATAAAGCAAATGAAGCAAATGAAGCCTGAAGCTTGAGAAGCCAATGAATCGAATGAAGCTAATGAAGCTAATGAAGCTCAAACTAAGGGGTATAAAAGGACAGGAAAATTGTAGTAGGGACTTCTGTTCCTTGGAGGCATTCGTCGAGGCAGGTTGGGTGAGACATTTACAAATTATCACTATTTCTATTTTACATGTACTTCTCTTTTACTTGTTGGATATTTTTGTGTATTTGTTGGTTCTTAGGTCGAGATTACTTTTCAGTAGAAGATATACGTGAGTTGCATTTATTTTATCTTTTTGTTCTTCACTATTATCTATTATGTCCATAATTGTGTTTTGTTAGGTTATTTTCGGCATTAGAGAAGTAAGTCTTTTTAAATACTTTAATTTTCTACTGATTATTTGTGTCTTTGTGTATTTTAATAACACTTTACTAATTTATTCTTTTGATTTCTCTTTGAAAGGTACAAACACGATCTCCCAATCGTGGGAGGTGCCTGCGTTTTGTTCGTATTGAATAAGACATGGGTACCTCTTCAATTCCCTAGTGGAAGTCGTGTGGTTTGGACGACCCACGGACTGTGAAGTTGGATATATCATTCAATAAACAGTTAATAGTCCTTGTTCTGGATTGTCAGCCTCTCTCGGATCTCTGGGGTCTCGTCGAAGTGTGACCATGCTGGATTCAGCGCCATGATAGGCCTGGGAGAGGAAGGTTCAGAGCAATCTATCTTATATATATCTATATATTCGCACCTTATGGAATAGGGACCGCAAATTCTACATCCAAGGTTTCGGCCTTGTAGAAGGAGCACGTAGGCGACATAGGGTGTTAGGTACACATCTGGAGTTGTCGGCTCCAACGATTATTCTGAGAGTAGTTAGAGAGGTGGTCTTGGTAAGTTTCACCTTGTACACACGAGTTTAACTTTAAATGTGAGGCAAGCCTCTAGTCTTTTATATATACACACCTAAGAAGAATAGGAAATCTAATTTTAGACACATGGTTAGGTAGGGCTTCAAAATGTAATCTACCTACGCTAAAAACCATTAAATTCAATTAATATTTTAAATATCACCTTAAATATATGCAAAGCATTAAACCACTCTAAATACTTAATAAAACAAAATACTTACAATATAATTTATTAACGTACGGAAATGCAGGACGTCCGCATGCGTGGTTGTAAGATAGTATTACAATTTATAATAGGTACCAAAGTTGACCTGATTTCAATATTATAATAATGTATCAATGTTTAATAATATTTAAACTTGATCTCTGGTTGTGCTAAGGTGAGCCAAAGGCAGCCGTGAATTATCTACCAACCCAAGGGGATATTCACTTATACAAGCACAGACTGATATCAGTTCGTCTAAACCAAGTCAACGTGATCTGTATTGAAATTAGGTGAACAAATACCTAAGTATAGTGATCTGCATTGAAATTAGGTGAACGAATACCTAAGTATTTACGGATTATTAATCTAACATTATTTAGTATAGCTTGCGATTAAGTGCAATGTAGTTTAATCATCCACACGTCTAAGCTAGAAGCATTCTTTGCCTTCTGTGTGCGATACAACATAAAATAATCACATTAGTCTTGTAGACGGTACTAAATAAATGGAGGCTGTACAGTCTGGAAGTCGTCAGTCACAGGATAGGGCGGTGGAGGGGCCCTATCTGTACCGTGTAGGGTAGGGTTTTTATAAAACAGGTCTAGGACACAATATAAGGTTAGGGCTAGGACTTATGATCTGTACCGTGTAGGCTAGGGACACTATATAAGGTTAGGGTTAGGACTTACGATCTGTACCGTGTAGGGTAGGGTTTTTATAAAACAGGTCTAGGACACAATATAAGGTTAGGGCTAGGACTTATGATCTGTACCGTGTAGGGTAGGGACACTATATAAGGTTAGGACTAGGACTTACGATCTGTACCGTGTAGGGTAGGGACACTATATAAGGTTAGGACTAGGACTTACGATCTGTACCGTGTAGGGTAGGGACACTATATAAAGTTAGGACTAGGATTTACTAACTGTAAGGTAGGACAGGTTTTATAAGGTTAGGGTTAGGACTTACGATCTGTACTGTGTAGGGTAGGGACACTATATAAAGTTAGGACTAGGATTTACTAACTGTAAGGTAAAACAGGTCTAAGACACAATATACTCACAACGTAGGAATTAATATATTGTCATAGAATATGGATGAGATAAATAGTGTACAATAGGTAGGTATCTGAAAGGATAGAATATTTTAGGTAGGTAGCTAAAATTATAACTACGTTTTATCGTCGTACGGAATATCTTATTGTAGGGTTATATTATGATGTATTTAGGACTTAGTGTGTAATGTAGGAATCTTAGCTTTATTGGTTAGGTATAGTATTTTATGCGTATTACTTGAGTATCAAACGTCGTATCAAAAGAATTTGGGTTGCTTACTTCACAGCGTGGGTTCAAAGCTGCTAGACTGATCATTGGCCAAATGATTTCGTTTATCATTAACTTATTAAGACAGACAAAACAGAATTAGGTTATATAATAGGATAGGGGTCTTAGGTATATCTAAATAGTATGTAGGCAAGTTTTAGGTCAATAGGTACGTTTCGAATTTTAAATTGAATGTAGATGACTTTTGGAATTTACAAACTAGGGTAGTAAAGTAGAATTATGTAGAAAATGAGGGTAGATAATAAGTAGACTGTTAGGCAGGCAGAAAAAAAATAATGGGGTATGAGGGTGGATCGTTACACTACAGAGCTGAAGGTTGCTGAATCAAAATTCAATAGTGGTATTTGAAATTTATATTATCGTATTTTTATTTTATTTGCTGACGTTTCTAAAACTTTACAGTTCCCATATTCGTAGCACAACTGAACTGACATAAAGTACCTAGGTATTCATTTATTCTTATCAGACCAAATTAAGCACACACCTGCCATTTGAAGATTTATTGAATTTATTCAAACGTTTTTATAATTCAATTTGTTTGATTTGTGACTTAGTAATGACCTTAACTTCAGAGCTGGAGGTTGTCGGTTCAAAGTTCGCCAGAAGTATGCTATAAGAACGTGTGGGTACACGTGCTTATGGTGTACCCAGAATTTCAAAATAAACAACAAAATTTTCTACACCAAATCTCCAAATAACCTCGGATAAAGTTCAAGAATATAAATGGTAAGTTCAGTTTTATTCTTAAAGAATTCATATTAGGTATAATAAAATAATATCTTCATTCCATATCTTCTCTTTACGTTTTTATTTCGACTATGTATATATTTTGATTTAGATTTATTTATTTTTCATTAATATAATTACATATTTTATGTCACATTATATGCACTCATAGAGAGATCGTCAAAATTATATAATACTAGCTTCTGCCCGCGACTTCGTCTGCGTGGCACTCCTCCTTTTTTGCAGTCGGTTAAAAAGTAGCCTATGTCCTTTCTCAGGCTCCAGACTTTCTTTGTACCAAATTTCATTTAAATCGGTTCAGTAGTTTTAGCGTGAAAGCGTAACAGACAGACAGACAGACAGAGTTACTTTCGCATTTATAATATTAGTAGGGATTATTAGAAAAACAAACAAATTAAAAAACATTTTAAAGTGTATTAAAGTTGTCAAAAATAGCACCATTAATTTCAAATCACGGGCGTCAACCTCTCACACTAATTTGTTTTAAATGTTCCCAAAAACCCGGAAGCGTCAAATCTTGACAAACCCTTAAAAAGTTTCGTTTCGTAACTTGTCATCCAAAGTTGCTTTAAAGGTAGATTCTTGGTCGATCCTTAACTTCGTCTTCCGAGTGAAGGGTGTTCCATCACTGAGAGACAGAAGTGATGGATGATGGCTATTATAGCATTACAGGAGTCTACCTACAATGTTCTCACGAGGACTTTAATGTGCAGGTATTCGAATCTCAGTAAATAGGTATTGTGGCCGCTCTGTCACTAGCTTCTGCCCGCGACTTCGTCCGCGTGGAACTCAACCTTTTTTGCAGTCGGTTAAAAAGCCTTTTTCCTTTCTCAGGCTCCACACTTTCGTTGTACCAAATTTCATTTAAATTGGTCCAGTAGTTTTAGCGTGAAAGCGTAATAGACAGACAGACAGAGTTACTTTCGCATTTATAATATTACCTAGTAGGGATTATTTTCTACATCACAATTACATGGTCATATTATATGTAGGTACTAATAGTGAGATCGTCAAGAATATAAAACAGAAAATTTTAGAAAATAACAAAATTTCGTTATGATATTTTTTCTCTTAGTCGTTAAGTACTTTGAAACATTAAAGTATAAATTAAAATGTCAAATACAAACTTTGCACCCCATTTTCAACCCCTTAGGGATAGAATTTCGGAATATAATATAGCCTATGTTCTTACTCAGGCTCCAGACATTCTTTGTACCAAATTTCATTTAAATCGGTCCAGAAGCTACACTATTCCCGAATGACATAGGCTATAACAGACAGACTTCTTCATAAGGCTTCGTCGTAATATTAGTATTGTATTTTCCCCGTTTTTCACACATCTTCCACTGTTTCATCGCTCCTATTGGTCGCAGCGTGATGTTATATAGCCTAAAGCCTTCCTCGATAAATGGTCTATCCAACAAAAATGCTTTACAAACTGTCGGTGTACGTGTTACCTCTTATCGCTTTGAGAGCTGATTGTATACAATTAAAAAAAAATATGGAGGTATTGGTTTCAAAGATTGCCCATACTTTTTTTTATAATATTAGTATAGATAAGTCTTGTATTTGATTAAATAACTAGTTAGGTATTACTTAACAGTACTCATAGTGTTACTACGTATTATCATGGTGTAGGTACTACAAACCATTACATTATAATATCCTTTAAAATAAAAAAAATATTATATGTTCTTTTCCCTTAAAAATATATAAAAATAAAAATTCTCTAATGGACTCTCGCGTATAATTCGCATGGAAATTTATTTATGAATTATTATACTGTGCGTGAAAAACGTAACAAAGTAAAATATAAGGAAGAACGCACAAAAAAGGATTATCTTTGGTGGGAGATTAAATTTTGTCAAGTCCGGAAATGATCAAAAAAATCATAAATTGCGTTACTCTTGCAGAAATTCAACAAGATACTTACTAATATTAATTTCTGATGTCTTTGCGGTTATTACACATTGGAACGAAACAACTATAAACGGATTTAACTCGCGTATTTTGACTATCTCAGTCGGTTACGAATATGGGAATTGTAAAGTCTTCCAAACGTCAGCAAATAATTTTAATGTGTAATATCATTTTTTTAAAGACTGAAATTGATCATGAAATATTTAATATTACAAGAATAAAAACTTTAAGAGATCGAAAAAACTTTTGGAATTAAAAAAAAGACTGGCAATATTTCGTGTCGCGCATTAACCTTGTTCTTTGAAGTGAAGAAGAAAAGATTTTTAAGTAGGTACTTACCTACAATACAATTATGAGAAACTTTGAAAATGTTATGGATTTGTAATATTTTAAATTTTCATTAAAAAAGCAACTGGAGTATTAAATTATTGCTCATCAACGTTAATATTAAATTATACTAATTTCTTATTTAAGTATATTAAAATTGTCAGAAAATTAAAAATAAACAATACATCATAATAGATTCCTTCGTAGTAATTTTAGATTGAACGGAAACAACTAAAATGGATTTAACATAATAAGTTTAAACATTTTATGCTGACGTTTTACAAACTTTGCTTGCAAAGCTTAATTACAAAGTTCTCGGAACGTCAGCATAAAATTAATATAGGAACACAAGTTAAACCCGCCCCTAATAGTTGTTTATTTCAAAGTGTAATAACCGCGAAAGCTTTAGCAAATTGTAAAATATCTATAGCATAGGTACCTATTTAATATGATATTTAGATTATTACCTACCATCTTTTTTTTTTAAATATCTACTTATTGGAATGAAACAACAACAAGGTAGTACTTAAATTTTGTTATTTAATAAATAAGGTAGGTACCTAGTTTGCACAGCTGTATTAATCACTTTAGCATAAGACTTTTGTCAGCTCAGTCGTGCAATGATTATGGAATCTGTAAAGGCTCCGAAACCGTCAGACAATAAAAATAAAACACGCGAGTTAAATCCGTTAAAGTTGTTTCATTCCAACTATAGACAGATTTTACTAGCGTATTTTATTTATATTGGCTGACATTTCAAAACCTTTACAGATTCCATAATCGTAGCACGACTGAAATGACAATATCTATCTAGTTCATTTTGCAGTAAAACACGTAATATACAATTTCCTTTTCAAATATTTACTCGTGTGCTAATATTTCAATGAATATTAATTTCGCTAAGCTTTTAATTACTTTTTTAAATCGTGGTGATTGCTTCCTTACTTCAATATTTGCGTTCTTACACGGACAAAATTTGTCGATTCATGAATTTTGTTTAATTTTATGTATTTAAATGGACTCGTGTATCAACTGTTTTTTTTTGTTTTCCGTCGATTTATGAATAATATTTTATATGCAATGTCCGCCCTGGCTTCGCTCGGATCCCTCGGATTTATAGCCTATGTCACTCGGGAATAGTGTAGCTTTCCAACAGTGAAAGATTTTTTGAAATCGGACCAGTCGTTTAGGAGCATATTCAATCCAAACAAACAAACAAACCTTTCCTCTTTATAATATTAGTATTGAAAACCCATGAAGTGACCTCACGAGTAGATACTTAAACTTTGATGCATTTCTTTGCAATTTTTGTTTAATTGGCAAGAGAAAAAATACAAATTTCGATTGCGTAATTACTTTTAATTTTAAATTTCGTTGTTTTAATGTAATTTTGTGATTTAATATTCTAAGTCATATTTAAAACTAAATTCACCAGGCGACATAATACCTGCTGGAAAAAATATTTTTCTACCCAAGTTTTGGATATTATGTAGGTACCTATTTATTAAACTATATGTCTACTCGTTACCTAGTAGGTACTCTCACAAACTTTGTTTTGGTGTAAATTTTCCTATAACATTATTATAATAATTATATCGTAAGATATTAATTTAAAAATGTAGGATTTAATATATTACAAATAATTACGTTCATTACCCTTTTTGCTTGTAATAGCTGTTTTAATAACTTACAATTTCGAGAACAATGAACGGAGTTAAGGAGGCGGTAAATCTAATTAGTTGTTTTAGGAAAACATATTTTCTCATTGTTTTAATAGAACAAAAGTTTTCGAACCGTTTTTTTAAATTAAATTAATATATTACTTAGTACAGTTCACCAGTCAACCTTGTTCCATTTTTTTTGCTGTACTGTCGTTCAACCTTATATAACACAATTAATTTCTGATATTTTCGCGATTATTACCCATTGAAATGAAACAACTATAACGGATTTAACTCCGTATTCCACGATTAAATCCGTTAGTTTCATTTCAATAAACAATAGACATGACGACAGTTTCTTCATCTATACTAATATAATAAAGAGGAAAGGTTTGTTTGTTTGGATTAAATGACTCCAAAACGACTGGACCGATTTGAAAAAATCTTTCACTGTTGGGAAGCTACTGTAGATAAGCGCTTCTAAAGTTCTTCAAGGCTAGTGGCGTCACAAGCCCCCACTACTGTCCGTTTTATCACATGAAACCGTCCTTTTGGGTAAAAAAGTGTTTCATTTGTCAACAAGGGCGTGCATTCCATATAGGCACAGTATCACTAATGTATGGGGTGCCTACCCTGGCGCCATACTTACGCGCCTGGTTGTCAATAGTAGGTACTTACCGAGCCATTCCTCGTCCTAGCGATCATGGGGACTACCTCCCTCTCCACAGCAGCCACCGCCAGGAGGGGGGCGAAGATGGCCAGGGAGACCACCCACATAAGAGCCAGGAGTCCACAAGCCCCCCTCCTCGACGGCATCCAGGGTTGTCGCAGCGACTGTGTGATAGCAAGGTACCGGTCCACTGACATCGCCGTGATGGTGAACACTGACGATGATACTGCCACCCCTGGAGGGTAGAACATGGTGTTGAAATTCATAATGGTAGAAAGGGGATGAAAATGAAAATGTACGAAACTTAAAATACTATCCTAACCTCTACATAGTATAAAACAAATCTGTCGCTGTCTGTTCGTCCCTATGTAGGCTATGAAGCGGTTTTTTTGAATAGATAGAGTGATTCAAGAGGAAGGTTTATAGAACCCGAGTAAAGCCGGGACGGGTCGCTAGTAATATTATAAACGAGAAATTTTGTAAGAATGTATGTTTGTTACTCATTCACGCAAATGCTTGGATTTTTATGAAAATTTACAACAATAAACAGCTTATACATCAGAATGATAATATATAGGCTACTAGCTTCTGCCCGCGACTTCGTCCGCGTATAACTCCTCCTTTTTTGCAGACGGTTAAAAAGTAGCCTAGATGTTCTTTCTCAGGCTCTAGACTATCTGTGTACCAAATTTCATTTAAATCGGTCCGGTAGTTTTAGCGTGAAAGCGTAACAGACAGACAGACAGACAGACAGAGTTACTTTCGCATTTATAATATTAGTTAGGATATTTCATATCGATATTCGCACCCCTAGATCTAAAGGGAGCTAACTCAAAAAAAGTAACTTTTTCGGGAGAGGCGAAATTGTTGTAAGGTATCGGATCCTTTTTTTTAGCGTGTGTTTAATAAAAATCTTCAGATTTTTTAATTTGGCTCCATTTAGATCTAGGTGTGCGAATTATATAAAGTACTCATCGTGCGCACACGAAGTCACGGGCAGGAGCAAGTTATCTATAAAAAACATCTAAAAAAATACGATTGTTGCATGTAAGCCCTCGTAAATACCTATTTTATTATAATAATTATGTTTTAGTACATATTCGTTGTTACAACGGCATTACAAAAAAAAATATTTATTTCAATACAATATCAAGATAAAAAAAATATATATTAGTAATTAGAAAATTAGAAGCATTAGAAGTACATGTGCTATTGGCTAGCTAACTATCATCATCATCATCACGGTTCACGAGATACAGCCTGATGACAAATGGACGGATGGACATCGTTTTACCCTTTGGGTACGGTACCCTAAAAACTAATATCCTACGCGATCACAAATAAACACCAGAAATATTATTTCGCATTGTGCTTATTAGACTGAGCAAATTACAATCTACCCGACTAATGATAAGAACATAACAATACATAGTATATCTGTAATCATAATTATATATTGTAACAAGCTTTTGTCCGCGACTTCGTCCGTGTACCTTTTAACCCTTTTAGGAAGTGAATTTCAATAAAATACCTCTTTAATTAGGTATGTTAAATAATGTTTGTGCAAAATTAGAAATAGTTCGGACCAAGGAATCACTTTTTTCCAAAGTTTGCATCCCTTTTTTCAACCCTTTAGGGGTAGAATTTCGGAACTTTTTTTCTTATTGGATGCCTACGTCATACAAAGAACACACCCTCCAAATTTCAGGTCTCTACGTCGGTTTAGACTGTGCGTATCCGTCAGTCATTCAGGACAAAGTATTTAATATATATAAGATAAGATAAGATATCAGATAAATATAATTACATTAGAAATAATGATTCACTGCATAGAGACAGATCCAATAAACCAAATTGCTTGATTTGATATTAATACTTATTGTCTACTTGTTAGGTATCATTAATCTAGTATACTACTGAAAGCTAGTACTTAGATATAAATTAATTGTAATAAGTTATATCCAGTCTAACGGTAGTGTATAATTGAATTGTTACTGCGAAATCTAGTGTCTTTGATTAATTTACATATTAAATTTTACATAGAAAGCCGGAACACCAAATGTTGTTTGTTGCCCAACAAGCAAGATATTATAAAAAATATAAGTCTGGAATTCTCCTTCCTCAAGTACCTACGTTAAAAGGCTTATTAGCATATTATAAGTTAATAATTTCTGATGCCTTCACGGTTATTATACATTGGAATCTAATAACTGAAGACGCATTTAACTCGCGTACCTATTTTATTTTAAGACTATTGTCAGCTCAGTCGTGCTAAGATGAAGGAAACTGTAAAGAATCCGAAACGTCAGCCAATAAAATAAAATTATGTTAACCAAATGTCATCAACCAGCATTCATTGCAAAAAAAAATACGTACGTAACCTGTTCTTATTAATCTCATTTATATATTTGTTTACAACTATGGTTCGGTATTATTACAGAAAAAATAATAGTGTGGTATTGGATTTTTGACTGCTACAAAGTAATATAAATTCCTCAATGGATTTATTTGTATTAAGTAAATAGGAATCACGGGAAGTGTCCCTTTACACATTAGTATTCACAACGGCTTCGAATAAAAAACAACAGTACGAGAAGGAACGCCGCATTAAGAAACTTGTCAGCTGTTATGCCCTTTTCGAAATAGAATAATATATTATAGTACCTACACTAAACATAAAAGAAACAATGGATCAATATGTCAGATGAAATTACTAGTACGTGAATTACGATACCTACTTATATGCTAAGACATAATTAAATATATACAAAAACGACACATAGTCGCGTATTATACATAAATACTTAATTTAACTCCGAAGTTTCTACTGCGACGTTGCCAGGTTGTCATTCTCCACAACCACAGTTGCAACGTCGCATCCGCAATGTCAAAGGTGTAGGTAGGGTCCTATAAAACAACTTAAATCACTGTATCTATTAAAAAATCGCTTCAAAATCGTAGTTTTAAAGATTTAAGCATACATAGCGACAGCGACTTTGTTTTATACTATGTAGTATGATTCAGTCCCATTTTTGGATATTAAAATGTGTGAAGGCCGTGGCTGCTTAAATCGACAATGGGTTCGTTTGTGAAATAGGCCCCTAGACATTTGTCAAGCTTCAAATAACAAAGTACTAATCAAATTCCGTCCCTATCTCCAACAAATCATGCCTTTAACGATCCTTGAATACAGAGAGAATCGTTTAATACGAATTCTCCCTTTTGTTCACGCTAAACAGAGTGCTGTGATAGTCTGGGAGTTCACGCATTGAGATATATTGGTGACAGAAATCTATAATAATTTCTGATGCCTTTGCGGTTATTACACATTGGAATAACAGTGTACCTAACGCTAAAAAAAAATCTTCGGACAATTCACACCAACTAATCCAGCCCCAAACTAAGCAAAGTTTGTACTGTGGGTACTAGACAACGGATAAACATACATAAATACAACCAAGACTCAGGCATTTACCCCTAGCAGGATTCGAACCCGCAACCTCCGGTTTCGTAGTCAGTGGCTCTGGCCACACGACCAACAGGTCGTCATAAAAATGCGAAGACTTTAGCGTTAGACTATTGTCAGCTCAGTCGTGCTACGATTATGGAAACTATAAAGAATCCGAAACGTCAGCACATAAAATAAAATACACGAGTTAAAATAAAAATAAAAAATAAAAACCGTTTATTTCAGACCTTCATGATCCATATTAATGTTAGTAACAGTAGTGCCTTAAAAACTATATTAGAGTTGCAATAATTTAATTTAGAATTTAAAACTTAAATCTAACATACCTATTTGTCTCTCCCAATGGTGACCTCAACCCAGTACTTTATAAGCGGACTGTCAAGACGCTCGGCGGAGTTAAATCTGATCATAGTTGTTAACATTCCAGTGAGAATTCTATAACTTTTTCATAGAATACAAATGGCAACAAAGTGGTAGGGTGCGTCGGGGTAACATGAAAAGAGCAAGATGAAAAACCCCTCATAGCTGCCTATTCCGTGCATATTTTTTAACACTGACTACAGAGTTTTGTAGGTAATTTCATTGCGCTCCTTATCTCAGTCAGCGATAATCGTCAGTTGTGAGTGCATATGTTTTTTTTGCAATTTTTCGACAAGGTATGTTTTTGAGCGATAAATGCGTTTTTTAATCTTCCCCCACGTTCCGTAGTTTCTTCTACACGCAAGTTAAAAATATGTTTTTTTGATACGTGTTATTGATAATATTTTTTTAGTTGATACATAAAATTCGATTTTGCATATCTTTTATATTTTTGGAGTTTTTATATTTTTCAATCTTACACCGCTTGTAAAACCCAGGGGCAAGACGGCAATATTTTCTTTTCCAACTTACCCCGATTATGAAACCCATAGTAAAAGTCAGGGGTTGTCAAACTGTATGATTCGTTCATGAGTAGTGTAATATTCACAACTCATGAAAACATGTGTAAAAAAAAAAGATTTTAAATAAAAGTTGTAATATATTTAGCTAGTTTAACTACCTGTCTATTTAAATAAAGAAATGATTACATTTTTTGTGTACATGGTAGTAAAATTTAAATATTAGGATATAAAAAGAAAAGGTTGAGAACCGCATATCATCTGAATACAAAGTGGGGTAAGACTGAAATATTATATTAATTTAACAAAATTTCATTTTGGTAGTTAAAACTAGGTATTTTTAAAATGTTTTTATATATTTGAATAGAGAAAAAAATATGCTTTCGGTGCATATAATCCAAATGGACCTACAATGGACATTAAAGATTTTAAGAACTATATCGATCTTCCCCCCTCATCATTCCATCTTACCCCACGATTTTTTTGCAAAAAATTTAACTTTGCCGTCGTTTTTATATATGAAAAACACCTCCAATCAGGTCCATTTTCAGGTAGATAGGAAGAACCATTCATTAACTTTACTAAAAACATCACTTCATATACGTCAGCTTCATACAATTAAAATTATGAGGCTTTAAAAAAAACATGGTTTATCTCATCAAAATCTCGTTCAACCTTACCCCGACGCACCCTACCTATTTATAAATCTTTGGCTTTAATTTAACTGATTGCTTTATATGTTCGGACTATTTTTACGCGGACAAAAAGTTAAACCTCGTTTAAAACAGCGAATTAAACTTTTTTTTTTAATCCAAATTTTGACTTAATCAAAGGTACATGTTTCTAGCTTCCAGTAAAATACGTACCTACTTAGGCTACAGGTGAAAATGTGTGTGTGTGTGCTTATGCATCTTTGAGTGTGAGTGTATTTTTTTAAGCAAGACAAAGTTTAGGTAGAACTAAGTTTCTAATCTGAATTGAGAACGGATTCGTTCACATAAAATCAATCCTTAATAAATACGCCAAATATCATTTTAATATAACACAAAGAGTTTCATTGCAAAAGATGCCTCGATGATCAAATAAATATTTATTTTGTTTGGTGAATTTAACACATCAAAGGGATTTGATACTTGAAAGCGGCAAACGTAATATTATATTTTGAAGATTTTGGATTTTGGAGATAACCGATTGTATTTCCATATATTATTATCTAATTTTAGGGTTCCGTAAATACCTCCTACGTTTTCCATAATTTATTTTTTCAACCCGCGTTTGGTTTCGTGTATCTTTGTTACCCTTTTCCTGATTATAAACTCATTTCATTTATTTACTCTTTATTGTACAAATAAACGAATAATTTCTGATGCCTTCGCGGCTTTTACACATTGGAATGAAACAACTAACGGATTTAACTCGCGTATTTAAATACTAGTAAATAAACGAATGTGCAAAATATGGACTTAATGCCATATTATATATTACATTCTCTAGCAGTTAAACTTAAAGCAAATAGAGCATTTTTGAACATAAAAATTCTATAGAGGTTATCTACTAGGCTTTCTTTGTCAAAATTCAAGTTATTATTGAAGAAACATACCAACAATTTTGTTAGCCATCAAAATTAATTACCTACCTAAGTAAGCCGAATATCTTAAGCTTGAAATTTTCTGCCGATATTTAGATTTTTTATTAAGTATGTAGTTTTGGCAATTTTTTTGGAATTTATTTTTATACGACTTCCGCTACGAAGTATTGAGTATTGGGAAAATTATACTAGGAAGAAAATTGAGAATGCCATTTTGTATGGTTTTATTGGATGATATTTGATCGTTTATTGTTTTTGAATTAAACAACTATAATGCTTATTTATAATTATGATAATAATTTCTGCTGCCTTCACGGTTATTACACATTGCAATGAAACAACTATTAACGGATTTAACTCGCGTATTTTTATTTTATTTTATTTGCTGATGTTTCGGATTCTTTACAGTTTCCACAATCGTAGCACGACTGAGCTAACAATAGTCTAACGCTAAAGTGATTGTTGGCGACTGGCTGCTAGACGGCCTCCGCCGACTGGCCGTTAGACGGCCGCTTTTGTTATGTTTTGTTTTTTACTTTTTTAACATTCGATTTTTGTATATTTTAAAATTATTTGACATGTTCGAGGATACATTTTGTTTTATTTTTAGTTGTTGTAATTCGTTAGCAAAGATACCATTAAATTCTGTTTATTTTATTGTATTGTGTGTTTTCATAGTTCGCCATTAGCACAGAACCCATTATATCGCTAACAGTGATTTATACAGTTATGCAAACTACCTTATATTTAAATTACAAATTTTGAAAAACTACCCTATTCTGAATTATGAAATACTAAAGTTACATTTCACGCAAAAAAAATACTATTATACAGTAGGTACAATTATGATTTTATTTGCTGGCGTTTCGAAAACTTTTCAATTCTCATATTCCTTGCCGACTGTACTGACGATAGTCCAATACGTAAGTAAGATCTTAATGTTTTTTATTTCAATAAATAACTTACTTAACTTAACCGATATACACACAAAATTTCAAAGAAATCGGTCCAGCCGTTGAGGAGTTTGGCAACAAACACGAGAATTTTATATATTAGAATTTTCTACCATCAATCTTGTGCGAGCAATTGATAATTAATTTTAATCCTGACGCAACATGATTGACAATTTGACATATTTAATTTGTTTTGACACTACCGCGGAAAAGTTATTACAAAACACCCACATTCTAAAATTTTATTTTGTTCGGAACATTGATCAAATATTTGTAAACAAAGCTAGTGCGGCTATTACCTATACATTGTATAGAAAAAAACTATAACGAATTTAATTCGCCTATTTTATTTTGTTAGTTAGATTCGAAAACAACAGTAACATTCGGAGCCTTTACAGATTCCATAATCGTAGCACGACTAAGCTGACAATAGTCTTATGCTAAAGTGATTAATACGTATCTATAGCATAAGACTATTGTCAGCTCAGTCGTGCTACGATTATGGAATCTGTAAAGGCTCCGAATCGTCAGCCAATAAAATAAAATACGCGAGTTAAATCCGTTTAAAGTTGTTCCATTCCAATGTATAACAACCGCGAAGGCATTAGAAATTATTATACCCGAGTTTAATCCGTTAGACTTCTATCATTCCAACAAAGTAACTTTTTGTTACGTTAAATTCGCTAAAGTTCATTCCAATGTGTAATAACCGCGAAGGCTTCAGAAATTATTTATAGTTATTCTTGTGCCCATAAAGGACATCTAATATACCTATATATAATCACCAAATAACTAGCATAATATCAATAGGAAATTACTGAATAGTTCACGAAGCGTTTGTAATGTAATTTGTATGAGTTTAGGCTTAAGTTCGTGTATTATGTAAATTTAGTTGCCGAATTGTTTATCGATCAACTATAGAATTGACGTAGGTACATAATTGCATTAAACTTCAATTGATATGGTAATAAAGGCCTTGTTTTACAATATCCAATTAAGTCACAAATAAGCTGTAAGTGGCATTTAATACTGATAATCCTATTTGGCAACTGTGAAATATCTATTTGCGAGTATTTTAGTTTAAATAAGCTCAGTATACAATCCATATTATAATCCTTACTAATGGTATAATTACGAAAGTTTGTGAGGATGTAGCTATGGATATAAGGATGGATGTCTGTATGTCTGGAAGTAGGTATATTTGTTTCTCTTTCACGCAAAAACTGCTCAAAGGATTTTGATGAAACTTTACAAAAATATAGTTTATTTAATATTTATTCAACAGAATATAATCACGCGAAGACAAAGTCGCGGGCAGAAGCTAGTAATACTATAATTATCTATTGGCTAAGTTTAGGTTTTTATGTTTATATATTTCCAAAAATACACCCAACAGTGGCCTTTCAGGAAGCAAAAGCGTAATGCAGAACCCATAATAATGTGACATGTCAATCGAATGACGAATGACAAAGAAGAATGTTTCACAAGTTCGAAAATGAGGGCTCGTGACGTCACATTACCTATTGTATAAATTATTTGTCATTTTCTTGAAATTACCACTCGTCTTGAGAAAAGGAGCTAATCTGTAATATATAGTTAGGTATATCTTCTTCAAAAAAATCTTTTATTTGCATCAATTCCGAGCCAAGAATCGTTGATCTATCTTACATAACAACATGATTCGACGAAAACCAGAAGTTGCGGATTCGATTCCAGCTAGGGGTAAATGTCAGTATGTTAAGCAAGAGCTGTACCTTAATGTTTATTGTCTTATATGTATGTTTTTTTGCTATCCACCCATAATACAAAATTAATTTGGGACCAGATTGATTGTTGAATTACATACCTTCCATTACATTCCATTTTGTAAAAATAAATTCGAAACTCATGTCCGCTGTGTAATAAAAACGTCTAATAAATTTTAAGCTGTTAAAAAGTGCCACGTCGAACCTTTATATCTACCGCCGTAATGTGCCGTAATGTCATGTTAATGACCTAAAATGACTCTGTAAGGGAAACGGGTAGAGCATGATTAGGGTTAAGTCAATGGATGCGGGGTGTGATAGTAAAACGGGTTAAATAGGCACAAAAGTGACGCATATATCTATCACTACATAATATAAAACAAAGTCGCTTTTTCTAGACCTATATCCCTATGTACGCTTAAATCTTTAAAACTACGCAACGGATTTTGATGCGGTTTCTTTAATAGAGTGATCCAAGAGTACCAAAAATTAAGTGAAACTGCGGCGGGTCGCTAGTCTATACTAATATAATAAAGAGGAAAGGTTTGTCACTCGGGAATTTAGTGTAGCTTCCCAATGAAATTTTTTTCAAACCGTGCAGTCGTTTTGGAGCCTGTTCGATCCAAACAAACCCTTCCCCATTGGAATGAAACAACTATTAACGGATTTAACTCGCGTATTTTTATTTTATTTTATTAGCTGACGTTAGACTATTGTCAGCTCAGTCGTGCTACGATTATGGAAGCTGTAAAGAATCCGAAACGTCAGCTAATAAAATAAAATAGAAAATACGCGAGTTAAATCCGTTAATAGTTGTTTCATTCCAATGCGTAATAACCGCGAAGGCATCAGAAATGATTAAACCCTTCCCCTTTATTATATTAGTATAGATTAGTATAAATTATAGTAAATAATCTTCTATCTTCTCTTCTTTATATATATTATATACATATATATATATATATATATATATATATATATCTATATCTATATATATATATATAAAAGAAAGTTGTGTTAGTTACCCCGTTTATAACTCAAGAACGGCTGAACTGATTTGGCTGAAAATTGGCGGGGAGGTAGCTCGGAGCCAGGAAAAGGACATAGGATACTTTTTATCACGTTCCAGTAAAAAAAAAGAAAAAATATTAAGCTGATTTGTTAAAAATAGTATAACAAAACGCAACAATGACAACTGTCAAATCGACATTGCCGGGCGGGACGAAGTCTGCCGGGACCACTAGTATACTATAGAATGCTATCTCTTTCTACTAAGGCCAAACTGAGTTCAACGCACCGCCAAAATCTTTAGGTCTAGAAGCTATTTATTTTTCGTCGCGTAAAGACCTGTAATACAACGTAAGTTCTTATCAGAAGGGATATTCGTAAATTCCATTTTTATTCCCACAGGATAAAAAGCAATTTTTTATCATATTTTTGTCACGTATAATGTGTATTATAGGGTTCAGTTATTTAAACAAGTGACTTCTACAAATCCATCTTAGGTGATAAACGTTCTTTAATATAATAATTATTACTTAGAATAGGTAAGTAGAATTAGACTGCGAGCATCATCTATACTAATATAAAAAGGGGGAAGGGTTGTTTGTTTGGATTGAACAAGCTTCAAAATTACTGGCCGATTTGAAAAATCTTTTACTGTTGGGAAGTTGTTCGTGAGTGAGGCTATATTAAAAAAATTGTTCAGTGCTAAGCCGGGGCGGGCCGCTAGTATTATTACATACATATTATTATCTGAAATCTCGAAATATAACAAGAATGTACCTATAAATTTCTTCAAGCTTATTGAGATCATGAAAAATGTGAAATGAATGTAATATTACATATAGGTACTTATGCATGAACCCACGCAAACGCGTGCCCGGAAACTCGATTTCAATGAAATTTATAATATAAGGGTTTATGTCAAATAAATCTTTCCATTTCTGAGAAAATGTTCTTTCTTATTTTCATACGAATTTCACAATTTGCGCGATATGATTGGTTATTTCGACATTGGCAATTTAATCAGGAAATATCATTCGCGCGGCAATATGACCGTGATGCGTATACTATCATCCTAACTAATCCTTCCTAACTATCCTAACTAATATTATAAATGCGAAAGTAACTCTGTCTGTCTGTCTGTCTGTTACGCTTTCACGCTAAAACTACTGGACCGATTTAAATGAAATTTGGTACAAAGAAAGTCTGGAGCCTGAGAAAGAACATAGGCTACTTTTTAACCGACTGCAAAAAAGGAGGAGTTCCACGCGGACGAAGTCGCGGGCAGAAGCTAGTTTAAAATGAAAAAATAATACCCTTTTTTTTCGAACTGAATATTGAAGCGCAGTTGGCGAGCTAATGGGCCTTTACTGCAAAATCGGACGGGTGGCGAGCCTTCTGAGAGGAGGCTTTCAAGCCTTTATAAAATAATACCCATTAACGACTGAATGTACTGTAGATATGTATGGGGAATTATGTAAACACGTGTCACATATAAGATTAGTAATTTATAGGTAGTAAAACAACTATTAAAGGATTTAACTCGTGTATTTTTATTTTATTTTATTTGCTGACGTTTCGTATTCATTGCAGTTTCCATAATCGTAGCACGACTGAGCTGACAATAGTCTAACGCTAAAGTGTAACTTTAAAGAATCCGAAACGTCAGCTAATAAAATAAAATATAAAATAAGCGAGTTAAATCCGTTAATAGTTGTTTCATTCCAATGTGTAATAACCGCGAAGGCATCAGAAATTATTATTTTATTACTTTTATCTGATATTTTGATATATCGTTTATTCAATTATGAAAAGCTCATATTTAACTCAGTAGACTTTTTCTCTGTGGATAATATCTTGGCAAAGGTCAAAAACTCGAGATAGACCAGTTCAGCATTGGACGTCATAATATATCCCATTTTGTAAATGGGCCATTCTACTGTTTCTTCTGATTCTTTCATTTCCCTAAAACTGTTTAGGGAGTTGATCAAATAACTAAACGTGTTTGGTAAAATGTTAAAACCGAGTTGACTTAATTACTCGTTTTATCATGTCCCTAAAACAGCTCAGGCATTTGATCAAATAACTAAGTGAAATGAAGAAATCTAGCAGTCATTTTTATGATTCTTTCATTTCCCTAAAATGACTTGGAGACTTGATCAAATCACTAAATTTCGCTAGGGAAATGACACAATGCGTGGTATTTTTATCATCAGCCGGGAGTTGATCATATAACTGAGGGACTTGATCAAATCCCTGTTTTTATCATCTCACTGCGACATAATATATATAATTCAAGATATGAACAGTATCAAAGTGGAGTTTTAGGGTAACATAGTTGTTTTTCTCTTAGACAAAAACCTGCACTAAAAAGTAGAATGACCCATTTTCGGTTTTATCATTCCATCCCTTTCTACTCAACTGTCGCTTACCGACAGTTATGTGTTTAATCAGATGATGACTAACCTTGTAAAAAATTGACAGTCTTGCACATGACCTCCCCAAAGTACCAGAGCAGGGTAACGGACTTGGCTATCTGCACGGGCATGCAGAACAGCGTGACCAGGAGATCAGCCACCGACAGGTTCACCAGAAATATGTTTGTCACGCTGCGGACAAAAATGACAGATTAGAGCATATTTATATCGGACAATTCACACTAATTGATCTAGTTTAAAGCAAAGCTTGTACTATGGGTACTAAACAACGGATAAACACACATAAATAAGACATCCAAGACTCAGGTACGTATGCCAGTGACATTGATATCTGCCCCTAGCAGGATTCGAACCTGCAACCTCCGTTTTTGTAGTCAGGGCTCTGACCACTAGATCATATAAACCAGCATAAAATTAATCATAGGTATGCGAACTTCAGTT